>JACCIC010000263.1:300000-676648 GCA_018907035.1 Sycobia sp. Sy_11 | reverse complement strand
TAATATATTGCTTCATCCTCCCGGGCTGAAAGACCAATATATTGGCTCGACCTATTTCGACTTTTTCCATATGCACAATTTATGATATGAGATAGCTTTTTAACACATTTTCTTAGAGAAATCAAAATTACCAAATGACGGTCCTCTAAAGGTTAATAACATGAAAATCTTTGATGATTAAACATAATTTATGTGATTTAATTTATATTTAAACTTTTTTAATAGCTTAAATTTCTTAATTTCCGTGCCACGTCCAGTGTTATGTTCCTCAAATGTATCCTATACTTCAATTAGTGCTGGTAGATCATTATGTTATTCTAACTACGTAGCTTCCATATATACTAATTTTAGTTTAATGTACAGTAATTAAAATATTACACATTTCTGAAGTTTTTTACATAAATTTATTTACGTCTTTCAGAATCCGTGGTAAAAAAATAGAGGGTTCTTAGGAAAGACTACATGGAACATAAAATAATTTTGAAAATATAGGTTCTGGATTCCATTCAAGGTCATCATTATATAGTCGGATAAAAATAAAAAACCCCACTATTTTTTTAACCAAAACTCTAATTACAGCCTTATTACACTATTGAAAACAGTCAACGTACAAGTAGTTGTGGATCGCTGTGTATATTGAAATATATTATAATAATGTTAGAATTCCAATTATATTCAACTATAATTAAACGTTAATTCAAATTGTATAAACTCGATCGGTGGAAAGCTAATTTTTAATTATTAGAATAAGTAAATTGATATGATTATTATTTATATAGAGAGTGAGAGAGATAAATAACTAGATAATGTACGATGAAAATTCCATAATTACATTAATGTAATTAAGCAATGTTTATAACTACATTTCTATCTATATATGGAGACAAGAATATAAATTTTTCATTTTAATTTTACTGTTGTGAATATCTTATCTTATCAATATTATTGACGTCCAAACTTTAATATAGTACCAAATTGTCTAGTCCATTTAAACACTTTCTCGCAAGAGAGATAATAATTAGTATAGTAATAAATTATTGTTATCTCGTATAATGTTCAACGATACTATATGAACTAAATATATAAGAAAAATAAATTTCGATTTTGCCTGTAGGAGCTATGGTAAACAAAGTTCTAATAAAATTCCAATATTGCGTATAACCTGGTAAAACCCTACAATGTAAGTTCAGATAAATTGCAGAAAGAATTGCTTCTATAAAAATAATTCTTAAGAACAAATTTATAATATAAAACATGCATCTGCTTCGTCCACCAATGTAATCTATAAATAAAAATTAAAATATTTCAACTATTGGTAGATATATTGTTCTAATTTCATTTCTAAATAATAACGTGATAGTTAAAATATCCAAGTCTTATCACGTGATCTTTTTATAACTTCAGCTGGAATCTGCTGGAATTAAATGGATTTTTAAATATGTGAATATGATGTTATATGCATTAATGTAATTCATGATTTTATATGTATTAATGTTTATATTTTTTAAATTAAACGTTAATTTTCATATAGAAACATTTTCAAAAGTCTATAATGTGCTTGTCGATAATGAATGATCCATAGACTTATATAAGTCTGTGAAATGACCTAATCCTAATGGAAACAATAATGTTTACCCGTAGTATCTAATAATTACAGTGGTGAAGTTATTTTTCCTCATTCTAACCTACAAATCGCACCTTCACCGATTAATTCCGGTTTTCATGAAGAAAAATATAGTCCTTACCTAGTACGAAAAGGCTATTTTACAAACCTCGTTACAATCCTCGGCTTCGCCTCGGGCCGCAAACCTCTCGTTTCGTAAATAAAGCCTTTCCATACTCGGTAAGAAATGTACTATTCCCGCACTCCGGGCGCAAAATACGATTTTCTGCAGCTGTCTAGAGGGATCAAAATACTACTTTTCCACCCTAGGGAGGATTATTATTTATTATGTTATTAAATTTTTAATATTTTAATTTAAGAATAAATTATTAACAAACTTATAATCTTCAATTGATTAGTCTTATTTATTTTTAGAAAGAGGGGGCTCTGCTCCCCCCAACCCTCGACGGAGGCTTCGTCCTTTGTACCCCCACCTCCCGATCTACATCTCTTTTTAACATACTTTATCAATTTCCAAATAACAGGAAATAATTAAATTTAATATTATGAAATTCACATAAATTGCAGGAAGAACCTTAAAAGAAAACCGATAATATTATATTTTTTCAAACCCAACTTATTACATTTATGTTAGGGTAACTTATTTCAGAGTGAGTATCATCTGGACCTTTAGATATTATACCTGCTTGCTCTATCTAGGCATGACTAACCCCACTACCACATGGAGGGGGGTGGATTTGACATTATATGATTTTGTAATTTTGCCATTCAATTTTTTGTGCATTTCTTGGAGAACGAAAAGGTGCCTCGTATGGGAAACTAGTATATGACACATGGGAGCAAAGGCGTTTTCCGACAAGGGTATGTTTGCCGCCCGAGCGAAGCGAGTTTTTATTTTGCTCCCTTGTGTCACAATGTACTATTATACGTCGTTTTCTTTGATTTCAAATTGCGCGCTTGTTAAGAGCCAATAAAAGTGCTAAATACAGTACGAATTTCCGAAAATCTCTTGTGTGATTGGTCTAGTGATAAAGGCAAAAATCAGAAGCGCGCAGAACGGCAGAAGAGCAGAAATTAGATTAGGTAGTTAAACTTGGTTAAACCAGATTAACCAGCAACTGAAGGTACTTAAACCTATCTTAAACCGATGCAGACTGTGCTCTAATATATTAATATATTATACATCTGACAAATAGAAACTATTTTCTATATTTTTTTGCTATTAATAAATTTATATATCATTTTAGGTACTGCATTTATCTTATTTAAATTATATAAATAGATAGAACTTTGGAATATTGGAATAGGATTACAAAATGTATATATAAATTACAGTGGAGCCCTCTAAGAAGATATATATATATATATATATATATATATATATATATATATATATATATCATCATCATAAAATTTACCGTAAATGAATACTATTATCAGTATTGTATTAGGATTGTGATAATCGTGATTGTCATCTGATACAACAATTTAAAATGTAATATAATCTGTGTCTTCAGTCGTATTGTAATGACGACGAGTGCGGGTAATTCGGACCTGTTCGGATTATTCGGAGTACTTTCAAATAAGTTTAATATACACAAAACGTGAACGGGGATAAAAGAGAAGTTTACAGCCGTCGAGCTTAAGATTCGCGGCGGGAGCAGAAGTGCCCGGTATACAGGAAGAGAAATTGCTCGATGGCGAGCAGCAGTATTAACGCGTCGACGTCCGTTAGGATGGAGGACGCTATCGTCGAGTCCGGAATTGAACCCGGAGCCTCGGCGGAAACGATGCTCGTAACCACCGATGGCTTAGACGAGTTCGAACAAGAGATTAGCAGCATTGTTAATGACAAACAGATAAATGATAAAAGCGCCAGCAACATTTCCAATATTCAACAAGATAAGCTGTCAAAAATACCCTCCGAAAATTTCGACAAATCTGCTTTACAGGATAGTGAGATGGTGCGAACTTTTGATTGCTAGAGGATTAGTAATAAGAAATTTTTTGTTCTGTTTTCAAAAAATACTTCTACATATTTTTGTATTGAAACTATTTTTATTTTAATTTCAAATCTTGCTTAGTTTGCATTTTTTATATCTCAGTTACAAGTAATCAAAAAGAATTTTGAAAGTTTGCATGCTTCTTACAGTATATGAGCATGTTAATTAAATGAAAAAGTTGGATATTCTAAATAATTAGATTAAAAATAAAATCACCTAATACTTATATCCTGTCTCAATGTTTAGATTTGAAGGATTATTATATAAATTATAATGGAATGTCTAGATCGTAACAATATAATAATATTAAAAATTCAAAAGTTGAAAAAAATTTTAATTACTTGAAATAAACTTTTAGTTTTAATTACTTTTATCATTGTAGGATGATCTATCACAGCAGTTTGAACAAAACTATTTAGATGTCGATCCACTAAAGTGTAAAACATGGTTAGCACAAAGAAAACATATTTTTGTATTGAGCCAAGCTGGTAAACCTATTTACTCAAGGTACAGTTCCGAGGACAAACTAGTTACGGTAATGGGAGTTATGCAAGCTCTTGTATCATTTGTTCAAGACGGTAATGATATGATCAGATCTGTTCATGCTGGAAACACAAATTTTGTGTTTGTTGTGAGAGGGCCACTTATTTTAGTAACTATATCAAAGACACTTGAAAGTGTACCTCAACTAATGCTCCAATTATCGTAAGTATAATAATTTATTCTGAAATTTATTCTAGGGAATCTAAATTTATAAAATTATACTTATAAATTTTTATAATTAATGTTATGTACTGTAATTCACAGTTATGTATATAGTCAGATATTGTCTATTTTGACACAATCTCAATTAACCAGAGTATATGAACAAAGAAGAAATTTTGATTTAAGACGATTATTAACAGGAAGTGAAAGGTTAATTGACCATTTATTAAATTTCATGGATCGAGAACCAGCATTTTTTTGGGAGCTGTGAAATGTTTACCTCTTCAACCATCTATGAGAGATGCAATAACACAGACAATTGTACAAACATGTGGAAAAATTAGGGTAAGGAAATATTTTTATATAATTATTATTTCACTTAAATTGTAAATATTATAAAGTACTTCTTTTTCCAGAATTTAGTTTTTGCAATATTGTTAGCCAATAATCAATTAATAACTTTAGTTAGAATGAAAAAATTTTTTATACATCCAGCTGATTTGCATTTGATACAAAATTTAGTAGATAGTTCTGAATCGTTTAAAACTGCTGAAAGTTGGACACCTATATGTTTGCCAAAATTTGATTCAAATGGTTTTATGCATTGTCATGTTTCTTATTTAGCAGAGGATTGTCAAGCTTGTTTATTATTGTTGACAGTTGATAGGGATGTGTTTTTTACATTATCAGAAGCTAAGCAGGTAAAATATTTTTATTTTATTGCAAGTATATAGTAAATATTAAATTAGAAATGAAATAACTATCTAGAAAATTGTGGAAAAACTTCGACGAACAAATTGTTTAGAAGCAATCAATGAATCAATGAATAAAACATCTATAACAACTGCTGAGATTGGTTTGCCTGAAATTAGGCATGTATTGTATAAATGTAAAAGTACTGCACAATTTTGGAGTCCAGGTTTTCAACCACCTTATTCAACAGATGAAGAAATTCAAAGGTATAATTCATTCAATATTAAATTTTTATGGATGTCGAATTTATTCTACCATAAATTATATTTACAGGTTACTGGGATGTTATCAATGTTTACATCATAGATTGAATTCGCCAAGTCGACCATTGAAACTTATTTTTCAACAATTAGATAAGGAAACTATGCTAGCATGGGTAAATATATAAATGCATATAATATATATATTTTTTATTAATTCAGTTAATATATTACAGGTCGCATCTGGATTTGAGTTGTATGTAACTTTTGAACCTTTGGTTACAAAGACAGATGCAATTAATGCAGTAGGTAAACTGTTAAAATGGATAAAAAAAGAAGAAGAAAGATTATTCATTTTAAATCCACCTACTTTTTAAATTTTGATTTCACATACTATTTAGTTATAATTAAAACAACCGTTTTAATTATTTCACAGAATTGAAGCAAAAGTATTTTTTTTCTGTCATCTTCATTAGTATAAATAGTATAAAGATGATATTTTATATACTCAAGGAGATTGCATTTTTTATAAAATATTGTTCTCTAGAAACGCTATTTCTAATAATGTTAAAAAAATTGTAGAAATATGTTGTACAAAATGTAATACACAAACGAGAATAATAGCTTCAGATTTTCGAGAATCAATTTGTTATAGAGTGATGTGCAATGACTGTTATTATTGTAAATAAAAACCAGGTTGTATGTATTAATTAAATTTTCAATTAAAGTGAGTTTTTAAAATACTTAGATGTTTCTAAGTATATTATTTCCATTTTATAAAAATCTATTAATAATGATATAAATAGGATAAATAAGTTTAAAAATATACTTCATTTTATACAAAACCTTGTGTAATAAGGTAATACTTTTATGTATATTTATAAATTTATCATTTATGATTTTGAAGAGTAACTAAAGGAATCGATGTAAATAAATATTTTTTTAACAAAATCTAGATAATTATATAGATTTACATTCATTCCTTTAGTAATGTAATTCTTTTATAATTAATTATTATACTTTAATGTCTTGGTCTATCTCTATCTCTTCTCCTCTCTCTATCTCTGTCTCTGTCTCTATCTCGTCTATCTTTATATCGATCTTTTTCTCTTTTCTTATCCCTATCACGCCTATCTCGATCTCTAGATCTGGATCTGGACCTACTTCTAGATCTACCTCTATCCTTTTTATCATTTCGAGAATGCCTTTTATCACGGTCTCTATATCGATCTCTGTCTCTATCATATTCATCCACTCTTTTTCTTTCAGTTATTATAGGAATTTCTTCTTCTTCAGAACTTTCTAAATTATCATCTATATCATCTTCTAGAGCTGAAACTTTAGCCTCTGTAACAATTAAATTATGTAATAGGTAAAAATGATTTTTAACTAGAATTACATGTATATGTAAATATTATGTTACCTAATTCATTATTTTCTTCAAGCACATATCTTTTCTGTATTCTAGGAAGAATAATGTCACAAGCTCTTTCCTCTCTTAATAATTCATCAATAAATTCATCCATATGAACTAGCTCATATTGACCTTCTCTATTTTGTCGTCTTAACTTTCTATAATCATTTAAAAGTGGTTCTAGATATCGATAGCAGTCTAAAGAAGTACCTGTAAGACGCATATAAAAAGCACCAAGAACTCTAACATATTTAAACTCTTCATTTTTTATAAATTCAACAATAATATCTTTTTCTGGTTGAATTTGCAACATCTTTAGTACTAGACATAAAAAAGGTGTAGGTTTTATATTACCACCGAAAACACCACCTAAGAACCTGAAAAAATATAATATTGTGCATGAAAATATGTTTAAATAGAAATATTCATAAATTAACTTTATATAACTTATGGTAGATAACAATTTTCTTGGCATATTTTTATATATAACTTATTTCTCATGAATTATTAGTTAAATTCTTGTTCAATTTCATATCTTATTAATATAAAACTAAATCACAGCTCATGGTTATGTAAAATTTATTTTAGAGAAGAATGTTGTCAATGTAAATAAATTAATTACTTATCAAATAATTGATCCAATAATGTAACATTAACAGAATAAAAAGAAATGAGACCCAGAAATAAAAACGTATATTTTGTCTAACTTAAATTATTGTAGTTTTTAATTTACTAACGAATAGCGATAAGAGTTAATGTAGACTCAATCGGCGTTCCCGCTTGATACGATAACTAATGTTGAAACCTTTTATACTACATATTTATACTTTTTATGACTAAATGTTTAACAGAAATACCTCAATTCCATTGCCTTATCAACAAGTAGTTCAGCAGTAAGAGCAAAACATTCTTCTTTCCAATATTTACTATCGTAAATTCTCGATCTGATAATTTTTTCTACCAGGTACTGAGGATTCGTACCTCTGATAGATTTTGCATCCTTTACTGTACGATTTGCCATTTTTGTGGCAAACGTAAATCACTTATATATTTTTCATATTTTTTTATGTTTAAAAAAATGTAAAGATACGTTACGGTTCACAAAGTTTAAGAAATTACATTAGGTTATACGGTTAGTTAATGGGTTAGTTACATCTGCATCACGATCTGCTCACACGCTTAGACTACCTTACCCCACGGACTTGAAACATATAGTACTCTACATTATGATAGAAATTCCATCCAGTCGTGAAGGTAAGGCACTTAATTGCATAGTTATAGTTCTCAAATTCACCACACGACAATTGTCTCGCTGGTGAAGTTTTGCTTCACAATTTAAAATTGCTCGATACCTCTGAAGGAAGTCGGATCGATCGCAGCGACTACTAAAGAAATTAATAACGGTAGTTTGCAGAACTAAATAGAATGTTCTGCACTACCGAATTTTCAGGGACGTAGCTTATTTATAATTTTTGAGAAGTAGAGCTCGTATAATTATATATATATATGTAGTAATCCTTGCGGTCCAGGTTGCACAGGCTTGGGTTTCTAAGCGACGATGAGTCTCACGCATGAGGGTAATGAGACGAGCAAGAAAATGTTTACGGTATCGTTTGTCACCCCTTGTATAGAAGCTTAGCCCATTATGTGAATATATATAGTATAGCTCTGCTGAGATTTGAGAAATATTGTTCAATCTTTTCAAAACGAAGAGGAGTCCGATCCTCCGGCTCATTATATTTCTTCATTAGAAATCTAATGAGTAAATTATAGGTTGCACCTATCGCTGTACTTGCTTTTGCTCAAAATTTCTATATTTATATATTTTTATAGATTCCTGATTGCGAATATCATAGTGGCTTTGTGCATATTTTGAATTTTCATAGATTAAATCAGAAAAAATCCATAAAAATGCTGGTTTTGCAAATTTGTTTCAAAAACTACTTCATATATCAAAAAATATTTTTAATAAAATTTATAAATTTTATAAAAATATATCTTTTTTATTCTATATATTTTTTATGCAAACAGCATTTCTCGATAAAAACTAAATGAAAGGCAACATCCGCATTTGGTATTAACTAATTGGAAGTGTATTCAAATGATATAATAGCAAAGAAATTTCTCTACAAATATAGCAAAGAGTATTTCTGCATATCGATAGGGTATGACAAATATAAAGTTTTAGTAAAAGATATCTGATCTACTCGAGGGAAAAGTTAATCCGCCACTCACTAAGACGGGTCCACGCAGCTCTGACATGTCTTACACAAAACTAGCCGCATATAGAAAAACATGCGCACAAATCTCACTGAGTCGTTTGAAAGAATTCAGAATCATTTCCAAATACACACACACACACACACACACACACACACACACACACACACACACACACACACACATATATATACATTCCAAATATATACATACCGGTTAGCTCACTGTCAAGAAGTAAATGGAGTTCAATTTGAGCAATTAAAGTAAAAAATTGCAGTCCATAATGCTTATGATCAAATGTGAGAGGCAATCAAATGAGAGGCAAAAATTGAGGATTTCTTATGCCAAGAGATTTCCAGACCTTTTTCGAGGTTAAGTGACCTTGTGGGACCATCAAGGTCATCCTTGACCCATGACTTGAGCACATGTTTGGATGTAATATTTACTGCTCTTTCGATTTCCGTTCTGAAAAATAGAGGTTCCCATTTGAAAAAACAAAGTTGATTTTGAAATAACCTTGAAAGTCAAACCCAAGGTCACTATCAAATTCCTTGACAAAAGTTACCTCTAGATTTACCTAGATTGACCTTGTCCAAAAACATTTTACCTAGAAAATTATTAAGGTCTTCCGGGACTTTTTGGACACCCTGTGTATATATATATATATATATATATATATATATTTATTTATTTTTATGTAAAACTTGCTGTTCTCGAATGTATAATTCGTAAAATAAGAAGATACTGAATTGAATTTTTTTTGTAGAATACTTACTTATGATAATTAATCATTTGTCCGCGTCGTTAATCGTTTTTATTATATCGTCTATTAATTCGGTCTTTATAGTTATACAAAGTGAAATTAAATTATGAACTTTTAAAAAGCGCCCATAACCGATTGTTATGAAAATTTATGCATGCACATTTCTGAAATACGATAGTGGCTTTTGGTGAAAATGGAATTTAAATTGCAAATTCCGGAAATTAAACACAGTAACGAAAATTGTTGAAACTGATCAGAGAAAGTACAAAAAATTTAAAAACATTAAAAATTTTTGTAAATCTCATAGTATATATATTTTTGTGTTTATATATATATATATATATATATATATATATATATATATATATACGGTGTCCCAGATATAACTGCTCATATTAGTGAAATGGTATCGACAAAGAGAAGTTATGTGTGAATATTAATATTCCTGTAGGTCCATTTTTTATAGCTTATGCAGTACGGACCCATGTCTGTGAGCCAATCAGGGCTCAGGGAAGTGGATCAGCGTCTGCGAACGAGAAAAAGGAAGTCAAATGAAGGGAAACGAGGCGAAGTCGAACGAAAACGGAAGACCAATAGTTGTTATTTTTCTGTACTGCGATCGAGATATGCAGCACTCTTTAAATATAATAGAAACGACGGAGAGTATAACTAACAAATATGACCAGCTCATAGTACAAAAAGTATACGAATGTACGAATATACCTGGGTAATATTTCTAAGTTCTTTCAAAATTAAATTAAAAAAAGTACAAATTAGGCAAATAAATAAAAATAAACCATAAAAAGTCTTATAGTCAAGTGTAAAGTACAATCAATGTATCGTGTAATAGTCTGCATATAATTGCTGTAAAGAGCTTCACTTTTAGAAGAATTGTATTAATTTAACTTTTCACCGTTTATCTGAACCTGAAACTGTGAATTCAAACATTTAATTTTTGTCATGAATTGAAATGGCTTGTTAATTTAATAATTAACTTCATTTTAAAGGACGAATAGGGAGAAGGTGAAAAATATAGAACAGAAGCTTTAATCCATATATAACAAAATGGAAAAGTGTATTCAAATAGTAAAAGAACATAAAATACATTTACGAACAAACTAATACGAACAACCAACGGTACGCACACACCACCCTCTTCGTTCCGTCGCTGTCGTCTCACTGCCGTTGCCGTTTCCTCTCAATACTCTTTACCTCGCCCCCCCCCGCCACTTTTCACAAATCTTTTCTGCAGATGTGCATGAGTCATTACTAGAATTTGCTGTCTACAATATTATGCTATTGTATTTTCGTCGAAGGTACAGAAAGTCCTAAACTTTCCTAAGACAATGAATCGTAAAGACGAACTGCAATAAAATGTAAAGACCGCGCACATCTGGAGAGCGGGCCGCTATTCGAAAAGATCGGCGAGGATTTCTTCTTATATATAGTTTAATAAATTATATTCTAGACATACTATAAATAAGTTGAACTCAGAATACATTCGGCTTGTTTACATTATTTAGACATACCACTGAAAAATACAACATGGCTAATATTTAAAAAAAATGGACCAAAGCAATCACAATTATCAATGAAATAAATCGATTACAAAAATTATTGTCAAGGCATTTCTTTTTTTATTACATTATGTGTGTAACGTTCCTATCCCCCTCGGGATAGCCTACGCGGTATCTTCCCAGGGTAGTTTTGAGAGGGGAGGAAGTTTTTCAGGATTGGACGGCGGTTTCAGGAAAATAATATTACACGAACACAGTATATAATTTTTTTATAACAAAAAATATAAATTTATTTACGAAAAAATAAATCAGCTCCTCTATCTACAGGATTCTGAAACAAATCAATATAAACACAAAAAATAATTAATAAAGGTAAACTATAGCTAGATCTATATATTTATTTGTATAAATTTAGCGCTATTTTCCGCAATGCCTCTAATATTCGGCGCTAGTTTCCGCACGAATACCCGGTGTTATTTTCCACGCGGGGATTTAATGAATCGAGACAGGTTGATTTGAAAGGGAAAAAAATAAGGAACAAACTTAACTCCGCTGGTCTTTTGAGGAGCGCCTCGCAACCAGGATCACGTTTACTTAAGGATAGGTAAAGTTATTAGCCGTCTGTCTTTTGAGGAGCGCCTCGCAACAGAGATCAAGCTAATAACTTCGGAGAAATTGGTAAATGTAAGGATAAGTAAACTGCTGGTCTTTTGAGGAGCGCCTCGCAACCAGGATCACGTTTACTTCGGAAAGGTAAATTATTAACCGTCTGTCTTTTGAGGAGCGCCTCGCAACAGAGATCAAGTTAATAATTTCGGAAAGGAAAAAAGTCAGGATTAAATCGAGCTCTGGAAAAGGTATTAGCTCCGGGAGGAGTTCGTGTGAAACAACTTCGGGGCAGTTGGTTCACCGGGCGAACTGCCGATTTTGCCTTTTGCGGGCCTTTTTATAGCAAAATAATCGGATAATTCCGTCGCCGCTCGTTTAATTTCGGACGAGGCGCCGAATTATAATAATTATATTAATAATAACAATAATTATAATAATAACAATAATAATCAATAATAATTATAATATTCAATAATAATTATAACAATTATTATTTTGTATTTCGTTATTATTAGCAGCCTGTGTGCTGCGCACAATAATAATACACATATACACAAGCTTAAATATTTATATACATATATTTATACATTATGTGTACATTAAATTATTTGTTTTAAGTAATTTAATTAAATACAGCGGGTGCATTCGTTTTTGGACACCCGTTGTACATGCTGGTATTCGCGCGTTCGCTACATTGGTTGCGGCTCAGGCTGCTCAGTGAGAGCGTGTAATAGTGTGCGTGCGGCATGTATTAGAGGGGATAGCGGCCGCCGGTCTAATACATTGAACGCGCGTTCTCTTGCCGCGCGCAGTGTATCCCCTCTACGGCATACGCTGTACTTAACTTAATGGTAGAGAGAGAGAGACTAGATATCGCGTTCTCTCTCTACTTGTTCGAGTTTCGGTAGTTGCGACGACTACCTTCTTCAGTAGTCGTCGCGACCTTTGCCCGGTTTTCGGTGTTTATTTGGTATATACGCGAGTCTTAATTTAATAATTATAGAAATAATATGTTTAATATATTATTTCTAATAATATTCGATATTCTTTCTTGTAAATTTATACATCTAATTCCGTGTATGTATTGTAAAATACATCCACCAAATTAGATGTAATACTATCTCAAATTTTAACGTGTAACATGAGTCCTTTGTTCGAAGTAAATTTGCGCGGCCATGTTTTTGGCCGTCGCATCTCCCTCTTTTTTCGGGAGCGCGGCGCGTGTGCATAGTGTATAATTTTTTTATCTTGTAAAATATAGAAGAGCAGGATCTCTTTACAACAAGAAAAAATATCATTATAGTTTCGCAAATACACGGTGTGCGAATTTCCTTGATAGTGTTACAATGTAATTTATATACATATACATACATACATACATATATATATATATATATATATATATATATACACGTATATATATATAGTGGAGTGCGGGATATCGAACTAATTTTATTTCGTACATATTATTATACAAAATTTATAAGTTTGTACTGTTCGTAATCATGGTATGTGTGTATGAAAAATGTGTCTAAAAAAAATAAAAAATAATGTGTGTGTGTGTGTTTTTTTTTTTTTTTTTTTTTTTTTTTTTTTTTTTTTTTAATAAAAGTGTTAAACATACAAATCTTTTTCTCGGAGCATGTGACACATCTCACATGCCCCGTTTTTGCGTCCATCCGCATGTGGAACCTCCGGTTCCCGATGCGCTGACGATGCCGCACGGCTCCCAGACGGAAAAACAACGTGGCCTCCTCATCTTAGATGAACGCACGCCAAGGGCGCGTGTCGTCCGTCGGGGCCGAACCGTGAGGCTTATACTCGGGAGCCGGTAACGACGGCATCCCCAGCGGAACGGTCTGCTCAGCTGGCAGTAGTTGTGGCGCAGGTCGTGGTGGCCCGGGCGTTTGTGCATTACTCGGTAGGGCGGGCTGCTCGCCGTCGGCTGGAGGCACGTCCGCCTCGCTGACCCGTGGTGTCGTCGGGACGGCTGCAGGTTTCGGCCCGACGTGTTTTATGATGGAAGAGCATCGGCCTTCCACCTGCAGACGAGGCGGTCGTGCTGGCGGTACGACCAAACGCGGACGTACCGGAATTCTTAAACTATTATTTAACTCCTGCTCGGCGACGAGCAGGTCGCGCTGCGCCCGGGTAAGTACATATTTTGACATAGTGTTCGCTAGTAAGTATTAACGAGTACTGAAGAATAATTTTAAATTTAAATTTAAATTTAAAATTACTATTCAGTTTAAAAATTTTTATTTAACCTTCCCCGGGTTAAATTTTATTTTTCTCGAGAGGGCATCAACCCTTGTTCGCTCTTAATATATAAATATTTGGTCGGTTTTACAATATCATTATCGCAAATATAAATGATTAAATTTCTTTTGGTAAAATAAAATATAATATTAATAAAATAAAAAAAAAATTTATTGAAACAAAAATACAAATTTTTTTTTTTTTTTTTTTTTTTTTTTTTTATTTTTTTAATGAAATTTAATCCTTTATATTAAATACCCCACACCTAGCACCAAATCATTTTTAAACATTAAAATTTAAACTTAAATGATATAATCTATAAATTTAATAAAATATTTATATATTTCTTTCCTTACAGTTTTACTCGCTGTCGATGCTAGGATTTTCGGAGTCGGTGGCGGTGTAGATTCCTTCGTCTTCCAATCTGGCGGCGACTCTTCTGGCTGCTCTACGATGCAGTCGCCTGTTTTCTCGGCGACGTTCCTGGGCTGCTGGACTTCTTTGGTTCCATAGAACGCGAAATCCGATCTTGTTGATTTCCGCCATACCAAAAATGATGTCCACGGGCTGGTCTGGGACTATGGCGAAATTACTCATTCTGGTTTTCTCTTTGCAGGTGTATTCCACCTCCAGCGTATATGTAGACACAATGTTGACAGGATCAATGGTGTATAACGGGTCCCGGTTAAGATGGAGAACCGCTTCCCCGTATACACGCCGAGCACCACGTCGCTCAAGTATCCTGCCGATTTCTGCTAACGCCGTGGTCATCAGTGTCCCAGTGTTAATTAGTGCATGGAATGACAGTCCATAACACTTGATAGGAACACTGAGTTCCAGGAATTGACGGCAGAGTTCTTGTTCGACGGGGTGCTGCATTTTGACTATACTCTTGGGTCTCTGGTCGGCCCTTATATAGTGAGTTCACGGTGGTATCTTATCTAGATTGTTATATCTTTTACGAAGATCCTTGATATGAATATGTTTAATAATTTGACCTTTATTATCTTTCAGGTCGTATATAACTGGCGATACCTTCCTGCAAATAGTATACGGACCCAGATATTTTGGAGCTAATTTTGCGTTAAACGCGTCTAATTTATTAGATAATTCGTGTGAACGTTTATATACATAATCGCCGATTTCCGGGTTCCATTTTCGACGGTTTTGATCATAGTAATGTTTTTGTTTTTGGAAGCTCCGAGCTAATTGACTTTGTACAAGTTCTATTGTCTCTTGTATTTTTTTTATCCGATTCTCGGCTGTAATATTACAAGTTTGACCAAATTTTTGGACAAGAGACCCGGGTGCTCTTAATTCTCTTCCAAAATTTATGTAAGCGGGTGTAAATCCCGTTGTTTCGGATGTAGCGGTATTATATGCGAATTGTAGTTCGAGTAAATAGCAATCCCATGTTCGATGATTTTTCTCTATGTATTGAGAAATCATGGTTTTTATTACTTTATTTGCTCGCTCTACTGGATTACACTGCGGCGTATACGGTGGTGTTTTTCTATGAGTTATTCCAGATTTTGATAGCATTTCCGTAAATTCTTTTGACACGAATTGTCGTCCATTATCGGAAATTATAATTTTCGGGCATCCAAAACGTAGAATGACTTGCTGTTTAACTGCCAGCGTTATAGCTTCGGCAGTCGCTTTTCGTAAGGGTTTTAATTCTACCCACTTTGTTAATTTATCCTGCATGACTAACAGCCAGGTGTTCAATTTTGACGATCTTGGGAGTGGTCCTATAAGATCAACGGCCACGATATCCCAAGGCTGTTCGACTAACGTCGCATGCAATTTTCCAGCCGGTGATTGTTGTTGAGATTTAAATTGATGACAATTCTCGCAGTTTCTTACATAGTTTGTAGTCATCCGGAGCATTCCAGGCCAGTAATAACTTTTGGATATCTTCACCAGAGTTTTCGAAATTCCTAGATGACCGGCAGTAGGATCGTTATGTACTTCGTTTAGTACTCTATGTTGCTCGGATTTCTCACCCCATTTAATTGCTAGACATTCTAGCTCAGTGGCGGAATAGTTTTTTTCGGCTGGGGAGAGTGTTCGACTTGCAAAGGCGATGACTCGTTCGTTGTTCTCATATGCTTGAGTAAGCGCAGCTCCCAATCCTTCTTTACTGGCATCCGTTTGCAGGATAAACGGACGGCTCCAGTCTGGACAGGAAAGGATGGGTGCGTTTGTGAGAAGCTGCTTGGTTTTGTCAAATGCATCTTGCTCGGTTTCTCCCCAGGTCCACTTAGCTTTTTTTCTAGTAAGTCGATGTAGTGGTGCGGCAACATTCGAGATATCTTTAAGAAATCGTCTGTACCATGATATTAGACCCATAAATCGCTGAATTTCTTTCATGTTTTTCGGTGGTGCTAAATTTAGTACAGCAGCCACCTTTTCCGGATCGGTTTGTAGACCGTTTTTGTCTACAATATGTCCTAAATATTTTAGACTTGAGCGGGCGAAATGGCATTTATCCGGATTAGGTTTTAATTTCGCTATTCTTAATCGGTTGAAAACTTCTTTTAATTTTTGTAGATGTTCCTCAAACGTAGACGAGACTACTACGATGTCGTCTAGATATGCGAAAGCATACGGAGCCATTTCTGGAGTAATCACTCTGTCTAAGAGTCGTTGGAAGGTAGCCGGTGCTGAGTGTAAGCCAAACGGCATTACATTGAATTCATATAGGCCTTTTCCGGCGACGGTGAAGGCAGTGACAGGACGGCTTTCCGGTGTTAGAGCTACTTGCCAATATCCATTTTTCAAATCTAATGTGGATAGATATCGGGCTCCTCTTAGCTTGTCTAGTGTCGCATTAATTTGTGGAAGAGGATAAGCGTCTTTCTTTGTAACTTTATTTACTTTTCTGAAGTCCACACAGAATCGTGCTTTTCCGTCCTTCTTTTTTACAATAACGACTGGTGAACTCCACGGACTGTTTGACGGTTGAATTACGTTTTCGTTTAGCATTTTATCAACTTCCTGATTGATAATTTCTTGCATGGCCGGATTTCTTGGCCGATATTTCTGTTTAATAGGTGTTTTTTCTTCCACGACGATTTCGTGTTGCAGGAGCGGAGTAGGACCTTTGATAAAGTTAAATTTATCCATCTCTGTTTTTAAAAATTTTTCTAATCTCTGACGTTCGGTGGGATTTAAATTCTGTAGTCCGTAAGGTGTATCAATTGTACATACCTGATGTATTTGATTATTTACTGATTTATTTATTTCACAGTTGTTTAATATTATACGGATTTCAAGTTTTTTTTAGAGTATCCATACCTAAGAGCATAGGATGGCTCAATCCATTCATTACTAAAAATTTTTGTTGGAATCTTTTTCCTTGTACATATATTGGTCCATAAATATTTCTTCCAAGGCTTATTTCTGAGCCATTTGCCAAGACTGCAATTCGATTACTTGGCTCAGTATGCCATCCGAATTTCATACAGATTTCACTCAATTGTTCACTCACATAGGAACTTACAGATCCCGTATCCAAAAGGGCTGACACTTCGTAATCGCCAATCATTACTCTTACAAAATGTCTGTTGTCAGTTTCTATTTCTAATTGTTGTTGTTGGGCCGAGCTAGGTTCGGTGTGGGCTCGGCCCTCCTGGCGTTTCCCGACGGGTGGCACTTGCAATCACGAGTGTATACATTATCACGACCACAATATGAACAAAAGATCTTTTGCTGGTTTGTGCACTTAAAACGATCGTGGCCCGTTTGTTTGCACTTCCAGCAACACTTAGTTCGGTCGTATACTGAAGCAATTTTATTGTTAAAATTATTTACTCGGATCTCCGGTTTTCTTGTTTTATATTCTGGTGTAGAGGTGTGATTTTTCGTAATTTTCTGTCTCTCACACTGTTTTTTGGTTTCCAGATACTCTTCTACTTGTTGAACGATATCTGACGTTGTTTTGACGTCATCACGACGAATATGTAATCTATATTCAGCGAGCATATTGTAGTACATTGTTTCGGTTTTCTGTTCCTCCGAAAAACCTCCTCGACGTCTCATTAGTGTAATTAATGAATTATCGAATGCACGGATGTCTTCATTAGGTTCTTGTACACGATTATGGATCTGTCGATCAAGATTTCGACGTTCGCTAGGTGACAAGTAGAATTTTCTCAACCCTTCTTCTAATTCCGAGAACGTTTTAAAATTTGAGGCATAATTTCTATGCCATAATTGTGCATCACCTCGCAATAGTTCCGGGAATCCATTCAAAATTTGTTGTTCGGATAAATTATATGCTCTTTTCAACTCATGGATCCTTTCGAGGAAAGAGTGTAGGTTTTTGCCATCAAAGTGACAATTCCACTTTCTCATTTGGTCCATCACTTTGGCGTTTTCTTGTGCAGCCGACGGTTGTTGCACGTATACAGTAGCAGACGGAGTGCTAAAAGGTGTATTCGCAGCTTGGTGTGCCACGACTGGACTGGACGTTGATGCAGCTGCTTGTTGGTTTAATAGTTGTATACGTAATTGGCGAAATTCTTCCTCAATTTCTTCAAGATCTTGAGTTCGATTTACATCTTCGTTGAAGTCTTTTTCGTCTTCTGGTTTGTCGAAAAAGAGCTCCGGGTGAGCTCGTACATATGAAATTAAATTTTGTCGCAAATACGCTTTTGTACCTTCTATTGGTAAATTGTTTTTAACGAGTTCTCTTTCAATTTGCTCTTTCGTTAGTTTATAGATCCAGCTTACGCGTGGTTTTGCCATTTTAGCAAGATTTGAAATTTATATATTTGTAAAAAAAAATATACTGTGTAATATTTTAATTCTTTCTGAGATGGAAAAAATAATTCCTTTTTATTTTATTTATAAGAAAACTATTATCTTAGTTTTCTATTTTCAAAACGATAAAATTTTTAAATAAATTTCGATTTGTATTACTTCCTGCTTCGGCTCAGCCCGCCTTAGCACCTAGTCGCTCAGCCCGCCACTAGGCTCTTTTCACACAAATCGAAATACGGTTTTTTATAAACAATTAAAAAAAATTCCACTTAAAGAAATTATTCTGTAATTTCAGAAATAATAAACTTTATTCAAATTAAATTTTTTTCGGATTTATACTAGTCCCTGTTCGGGCGCCATGTAACGTTCCTATCCCCCTCGGGATAGCCTACGCGGTATCTTCCCAGGGTAGTTTTGAGAGGGGAGGAAGTTTTTCAGGATTGGACGGCGGTTTCAGGAAAATAATATTACACGAACACAGTATATAATTTTTTTATAACAAAAAATATAAATTTATTTACGAAAAAATAAATCAGCTCCTCTATCTACAGGATTCTGAAACAAATCAATATAAACACAAAAAATAATTAATAAAGGTAAACTATAGCTAGATCTATATATTTATTTGTATAAATTTAGCGCTATTTTCCGCAATGCCTCTAATATTCGGCGCTAGTTTCCGCACGAATACCCGGTGTTATTTTCCACGCGGGGATTTAATGAATCGAGACAGGTTGATTTGAAAGGGAAAAAAATAAGGAACAAACTTAACTCCGCTGGTCTTTTGAGGAGCGCCTCGCAACCAGGATCACGTTTACTTAAGGATAGGTAAAGTTATTAGCCGTCTGTCTTTTGAGGAGCGCCTCGCAACAGAGATCAAGCTAATAACTTCGGAGAAATTGGTAAATGTAAGGATAAGTAAACTGCTGGTCTTTTGAGGAGCGCCTCGCAACCAGGATCACGTTTACTTCGGAAAGGTAAATTATTAACCGTCTGTCTTTTGAGGAGCGCCTCGCAACAGAGATCAAGTTAATAATTTCGGAAAGGAAAAAAGTCAGGATTAAATCGAGCTCTGGAAAAGGTATTAGCTCCGGGAGGAGTTCGTGTGAAACAACTTCGGGGCAGTTGGTTCACCGGGCGAACTGCCGATTTTGCCTTTTGCGGGCCTTTTTATAGCAAAATAATCGGATAATTCCGTCGCCGCTCGTTTAATTTCGGACGAGGCGCCGAATTATAATAATTATATTAATAATAACAATAATTATAATAATAACAATAATAATCAATAATAATTATAATATTCAATAATAATTATAACAATTATTATTTTGTATTTCGTTATTATTAGCAGCCTGTGTGCTGCGCACAATAATAATACACATATACACAAGCTTAAATATTTATATACATATATTTATACATTATGTGTACATTAAATTATTTGTTTTAAGTAATTTAATTAAATACAGCGGGTGCATTCGTTTTTGGACACCCGTTGTACATGCTGGTATTCGCGCGTTCGCTACATTGGTTGCGGCTCAGGCTGCTCAGTGAGAGCGTGTAATAGTGTGCGTGCGGCATGTATTAGAGGGGATAGCGGCCGCCGGTCTAATACATTGAACGCGCGTTCTCTTGCCGCGCGCAGTGTATCCCCTCTACGGCATACGCTGTACTTAACTTAATGGTAGAGAGAGAGAGACTAGATATCGCGTTCTCTCTCTACTTGTTCGAGTTTCGGCAGTTGCGACGACTACCTTCTTCAGTAGTCGTCGCGACCTTTGCCCGGTTTTCGGTGTTTATTTGGTATATACGCGAGTCTTAATTTAATAATTATAGAAATAATATGTTTAATATATTATTTCTAATAATATTCGATATTCTTTCTTGTAAATTTATACATCTAATTCCGTGTATGTATTGTAAAATACATCCACCAAATTAGATGTAATACTATCTCAAATTTTAACGTGTAACATGAGTCCTTTGTTCGAAGTAAATTTGCGCGGCCATGTTTTTGGCCGTCGCATGTGTTTAATTGAAATATAAAGCAAACAATTATATTAGATGTTTTTTAATATGTTTGCCTTGAAGTGGGTTGCTAATAATGGCCAGATATTTGTTCCTACCTGTTTGTGCGTATAAGTGATACAATAAAGGTTTAAGTTTTGATTAGTTTTGTTTTATTTATTGTCTTTTAATGCTTTTGCTACCACATTTTTTCTCTAACCAAAGTAACTGGATAATTTCTTGTTGTATCTTTCGAAACATCCCTTTTCTTTAAATTTTCTTTTCAGTAATTTCGAATCACATTAGTTAAAATAGATTATAAGCAATTTCGCCTGTATTTTGCCACCTAAAGTATCCAAGCCCACCATCCACATATCAAAACTACCACTACTTCATGTATTCACTTCGAGCATATCATTGGAGGAAATAAGCGAATCTATCTGAGTTCATGGTTAAATTAGAGATTAAGAATACATCAAGTTTTAAACAAGATATCAAAACATTTGTGTCCTTATCTTGATAATATAATACATTTTTTATTGTATGTTAGTGAACTTACCACCACATATAATAAAAACAAGATGATTTCAAGAGATTGGACTAACATATTAGCATATTATATGTTTCTATATGGTAATAATTGTGTATGTTAAATAAATATTTAAAAGTTTTTGATTATCGAATACTGATATATTTTTATTTTATAAAAATTATATAAAATATATGAAATAAGGTATACAACATTAAAAATTTTTTATATTAAATGGATCATATTTTTTTTCATTAAAATAGAGACTATGTTATAGTTTCGATCACTTTGATATTTGGTACTGTAGTTATTTTTAATCTAACTCTATATAAAAATGTTACAAAGAAATTGTTTCATAATTTACTATCACATTTATTGTTTTAATTATCTAATTTTTTTTAACAAATTATTTAAAAATTTCTATATACAACTGTATGAAAGCATTGTACTTGTTATTTTCGCCGCGTGAATGGGTGCCACTAGGCATACACTATACGAATATAATAAATTTACGTTTTTATCTGATTCTTATGATTTTCTCTTTTCTTCTGATAATAAGAAGTATAGAAGGTAGAGAAAAGGATTGGAAACTTCGCTCGCTTTACATGGGAAAGGCTTTCCCTTCTCTCTACCTTACCTATACTCGCTACCCTTCATAGCCATCTCTGCACCATGTTATTTAACTAGCAAATTTTGAAAAAGTTACCGCCTTGTGGCCAATTCGTGAGTCACCTCTGGTATGTAATTTGACACGATTTTAGCGGAGTTTCAACTCCTCTCTACTCAACATAATAAGGAGAATGGTGTGAGAATGATGCATAGACTTCTATATTTGACTACACGATCTACGATCGACGTTGAAGTCGATTAAATTATTTTTTTATAGGCGACGAAGTGTGGAAGGGAAACGAGGAGAAAGCAGTCTCCAAGTCTCCCTCCTTCACTATTTCTGTCCATCAGCTCTGACTTCAAGGCATAAATTTACATAGTAGACTGCGCACGTGAACGGGCGCCTTGAAGTCAGAGATGAAGGACAGGGAGAGTGGAGGGGGAAGGCTATCTCTCTCATTTTTGAGAATAGTGAGGGCATGGGTTGGGGCGAGTGTGATGACAAGTAAGGCATATGGTACCACCCTTCGTTGATTCCTTTACAGAATTCCGTCGCCTATAACGATCTCTAACTCTTGAACTAAGTTCAACGTTGATCGGAGATATTTGCGAATTTTTGTATATAACTATATGCTTTAAGGCGGCTGTCCAAGATCATAGTCTAGTACACAAGCCTATTATTCCAGCATGGATTCCAAGCTTTCCAAAGAGCGGTGCTACTAATCAAACCTGATTTTATTTTAGCGAGATATTAAAGATAATATTGAGGAGTTCAAGAAACGCTAATTAGTGTTCTTGGCGCTATTATAACTAGCCAGACATGATTATTCTGAGTATGTTCTAAAAGTAAAACAGTAAGGTTTCAGTACGTACACTTAGCAACGTCGCAATTTCTATTGAATATATTGTGAGGACTAGCCCTTATGGTCTAATCTACACATGTATGCGACTGAGTACGCGAGATGTATGATACGTTTATAACGGTAGACCCTGTCCATTAAAGATCATATAGAATATGTTAGATTATTTTAGCCTTCTATAAATAATAAAGCAAAAAATACTTGAAACTAAATATTGGAGAGTATTGTAAAAGGATGTAAACATATGTGTCCACTGTGTCTTATTACGATCTGCGTCTTTGCTGCCCTGCGCGGCAAATGATTTATGAGTTTATTGCCTAGATGCCTGATGTGTTTTTATAGGTTTTAAGTTTCTCACAAAGGCTTGCAGAGTTTTCAATTTCGAGTAATGCAGTTAGTCTTGCGTTGTCCTTTCGTTTGAACAGACGTCTTTTCTTTCCTCGTTTGAAATAAAGTTCATGTTAAAAGATTATTTCGTGTATCTTTATTTTAACATTCCACCTACTATATTTAATTAAAATTCAATAGGTTTTGGGCCCAGATTTCGCGAGTAAACTTTCCGTGATTTTGTGTATAGTGTAATCTAGTAATAAAATAAGACTGTCTCAAATACAGAACAAAAAAACAGTTTTTTTTTTCTAGTAAGTGAAAAATGGAATCCATTAAAACAAAAAGGAATATTAAGCCTTTTAACGGTGATAAATATAGTGTATGGAAGTTTAAAATTCTATTGTATGTTCTTGATGAGCAAGTCCCTGCAATAATGACAGAAGAATGGAAAAAGTGTGAACGAATTGCAAAAGGTGTAATAGTGGAGTATCTGTCGGATTCTTTTTTGGGTTTCGTGAAAACCAATGATACGGCAAAAACAGTTTTGCAGTCTTCATATGGTTTTACAATATGGCAGAGAAAATCATCGTATAAAGGATTCTATGCGAAAAATGAACAGCAATATTCAAGAGATAATAAAACTTGTCAGTTGCACTTAAAAGAAGTATTCTGAATATTACCAGCAAGGAAGGATTAAAGGTGTTCTGAAGGACGGCTTATGTTGTTCGGAGGTGCCGCAAAATTTACTATCTGTCAGCAACATGCAGAAAGCACAGATGAGTATTTACTTCAATCCAAATGGGATTGAAGTTACTAAAAATGATAAAATAATTTTTGTCGGTAAGCCCATAAATAATTTGATTCCTATAGGATTCATTATTAATAAATTATATAATAAAACGTCTCTAATGCGATAAACAGTAATTATGGTTGATGGCATCAAAGACTTGGACATATGGGCAAATCGAAAATTATTCAAATGAAAAATAATAAGATGGTCGATGGTATTAAATTAATTAATAATATTCAACTAAATGATTATATGTGTGAAGCTTGTATTTTTGGCAAACAAGCAAGAGTACCTTTTTCAGAAAAGATAAAAATAAAAATCATATAAAAAGACCATTTTTTTATTATTCATTTAGATGTTTGCGGACCAATCACTCCTTCGCCATTAGATGGTAAAAATTATTTTGTATTGTTTGTAGATGAATTTGCGCACTACTGCATTACATATTTAATAGTATTAAAGTCAGATGTATTTTCTGTTTCAAAGACTTTATAAAAAAAAAGTCAAACTCATTTTAATTTAAAAATAGTTAATTTATATTATGATTATGGTGGAAAGTATTTATCGAATGAAATGAAGAATTATTGCAAATATAATTAAACCAGCTATCATATAACAGTTCCTTATACTCTATTATTAAATGGAGAAAGAATGATTAGAACAATTACTGAAAAACTGCTACCTTAATAAATGAGATAAACTGAAGGAAGTAATTTCGGGAGAAGCAGTTTTAACCGCTATGTATTTAATAAATTAAACCCTTACTAATGCTTTAAAATAGTATAAAATACCATATCAATTATGGTATGGTAAAAATCCTATAGTAAAACATTTACAAGTTTTCGATAGTACAATATATGTGAATAATAAAATAAGAAAAACAAAAAGTAAAAATTTGATGATAAATCTTGGAAAGGTATTTTAGTTGGTTATGTCTTAATTTTAATTTTACTATAAAATATGGGATGTAGACTCAGAAAAATTTATTGTAGCAAGGGATGTGATAGCTGATGAAATAAATTTTTGAATTCGAGACCAGAAATGAGGCTTCAAGGAATTGTAATGAAAATTCCAAGAAAACTGATGAACGTAATGTTCGTAACAAATCAGTAGAGCCTCAGAAATCTGATAATGGAAAATCAGAAAAAATTCTGGAAGGAATTGTGATAGAAAATTCCAAGAAAACTGATGAACGTGATGTTCGCAACAAATCAGTAGAGCTCCAGAAATCTGATAATGAAAAAATCAGAAAAATTTCTGGAAGACCAATCTGAGAAAAAAGAATCAGATAAACAAGATTTGAAAATAGACAGAAATTCAAATGAGAATTTGAACAAGCCTAATAAATCTATAATAGAAATAGATCATTGCAATCAGTCAGAATTTCAAAATGATAAGTATAATACAAAGAAAATAAATACAAATCTAAGAAGGAGTAATAGAGTCAAAAAAAAAAAAAAAAAAAAAAATAGACCAAGAATTTCATATGAAGAAATAAATTACGTTTTGTGTTTACAATCAGTAAATTGTGAAATTCCCAATAATTTCAATGATATTCAAAATAATATCCATAATGAGAAAAGGGGAACAAGCAATTAAAGATGAATTAAATTCATATTATTTTAATAAAACTTGGATACTAGTATCAAAGCCACAAAACAAAACTATTATAGATTGCAAATGGGTATTCGCTATTAAAAATGATGAACATGAAAATCCATTAAAATATAAAGCGCGTCTTGTTGCTCGTAGTTTCAATCAAAAATATTTAATTGATTATAATGAGACTTTTGCTTCAGTAGCAAGAATTACAAGCTTTAGATTAATTATATCGTTTGCAAAGCAATATAATTTGCTTATTCACCATATAAATGTAAAAACTGCATTTTTAAATGGTTCATTGCAGGAAGAAATTTACATGAAAATTCCCGAAGGAATTAAATACAAAACAAATCAAGTTTGTAAATTAAATAAGGCTATATATGGATTGAAACAAGCAGCAAGATGTTGGTTTGAAACTTTTGATAACACATTAGTAGAAAATGGTTTTAAAAAATTCATTAGTTGATCGTTGTATATATATTTTAAATAAAGGCGAAATATCTAAGAATATATACGTTGTACTCTATGTAGATGACTTAGTAATTGTTACAGCCGATATTCAAACAATGAATAGTTTTAAAACTTATTTAATGAATAAATTCAGAATGACAGATTTAAAAGAAATTAAACTATTTCTTGGAATAAAAATTGAAAGATATAATGATGTAATTACTCTTGATCAGAGTTCATACATCAAAACGATTTTAAATAAATTTAATATGAGTGATTGTAATACTGTAAGCACACCACTCGAAAGCAAAATAAATTATATGGATTTAAATTCAGATAACAAATACGACGCTCCTTGCAAAAATCTTATCGGATGCTTAATGTATGTAATGGTTTGTACGCGGCCAGATTTGAGTACAGCAATAAATATTCTAAGTAGATATTCAAATAAAAATAATACTGAACTATGGAAATGCCTAAAAAGAGTTTTAAGATATTTAAAAGGCTCGACGAATTTAAAATTAACTTATAAAAAAGGCAACAATGAAAATATTTTAAGTGGTTATGTTGATTCCGATTGGGGTGGTCATGAAGGTACTGATAGAAAAAGTACTACAGGCTACTTATTTAAATTATTTGAGAAATGCACGATTTGCTGGAATACTAAAAGACAAGCACCTGTAGCAGCTTCTTCAACAGAGGCAGAATATATGGCTTTATTTGAAGGTGTTAAAGAAGCATTATGGCTAAAGTCTTTAATAAATTGTATAGAAATTAAAATCATGAAACCGATTGTAATTGGTGAAGACAATGACGGCTGTATAAGTATAGCGAATAACCCAAGTAATCATAAGCGATCAAAACATATAGATATTAAATATCATTTCTCAAAAGAGCAAATAGAGAAAAATGTAATAATATTGAAACATATTTCCACAGGGGAGCAGATTGCTGATGCACTCACAAAGCCATTGCCAACTGTGAAATTCCTTGAACTCAGAAAAGGAATGAGCATGGAGGAATAATAAAATATAATTGATATTGTTTTCATAAATATATTTTATATTAGTAATAGAGACGGTTTGAATAGGTTTTGCTGGGTTTCCCTATTCCTTGCAACAAATGTTGGACCGTGTGTAATTTCCCAGAACAAACGAGGAAAGAATATAGACTGAAAGGAACTATCCTATATCTAATATTAAGTTTTATTTTATTATATATTTTATATAATTTTATTATATATATAATTGTATTTACTCAAGTAATTTTTGAGGGGGCGTGTTAGATTATTTTAGCCTTCTATAAATAATAAAGCAAAAAATACTTGAAACTAAATATTGGAGAGTATCGTAAAAGGATGTAAACATATGTGTCCACTGTGTCTTATTACGATCTGCGTCTTTGCTGCCCTGCGCGGCAAATGATTTATGAGTTTATTGCCTAGTTTGAACAGACGTCTTTTCTTTCCTCGTTTGAAATAAAGTTCATGTTAAAAGATTATTTCGTGTATCTTTATTTTAACATTCCACCTACTATATTTAATAAAAATTCAATAGAATATCTACGTGTTATTATTGATAGCAAACTATTATGAAAAAAAGCACCTGGATTATGTAACCGTTAAGCTCATCGTCCACCTGTGGCAGTTGAGGTGGGCCATCAGGAGGACATGGAATTTGAAACCTGAAATGATAGGGTGGGTGTTCGAGGCAGTCCTGAAACTCAGACTGAGCTATAATGCTCTAGTCTGGTGGGAAAGGGCAACCCTATCTATGTGTAATCTTATCCTTGAGAGATTATAGTAAGGATTATATAGTAAGGAGCATAATAGTAAGTGTCATCTTGGGCACGATTAGGCCTACACCTATTGCAATTCTGAGTATACGCATTAAAATAGAA
Source organism: Sycobia sp. Sy_11 (assembly GCA_018907035.1). Taxonomy (NCBI): domain Eukaryota; kingdom Metazoa; phylum Arthropoda; class Insecta; order Hymenoptera; family Epichrysomallidae; genus Sycobia; species Sycobia sp. Sy_11. Next base: position 648,738 of record JACCIC010000263.1, on the reverse strand, counting down.
CGAAGCTGATGGCTACATTGCGGGGAGCAGAGATGGCCACGGAAATGGCCTACAGAACTTGTATTTGCATCTCCTCTGACAGCAAGAATGCACTAGAAATGCTTAATAGTTTCACGATGAAATCGAAGCTGGTTTGGGACTGTTACTTAGTCTTGAACAGTATAGCTAAAAAGGCAATGGTCATGCTAATGTGTATACCGGGTCACAAAGAGATCAAAGGGAATACAGTGGCAGACGGTTTTGCCAAACTGGGAGCCAAAACATACTATATAGACCCAGAACTGGTTGTAGGAATCTGCAAACTCTTATTAGAACAAACTTAGAGAGATGGATAGCAAAAGAGGAGAACCAACAATGGGAGAAAACGGGAACATGGATGCAGTTTAAAGCCTTCATATCCACGAAAAACACAAACTGGACCAAGGTTATCCTTGGCCTCAGTAGATTAATGTCCATGAAACTAGTCGAGATTCTTATGGGTCACGACAAATTGAATTCCCACATGTTCAGAATGGGCCTCATGAGAGACCCTTATCATCGTTTTTGTCACATAGAAGAGGAAACAACTGAACATCTATGTTACTGTCCTTCCGTAATGGAAGGAAGGCTGCGACATTTGGGTGCCACCTTCTTGGATGCGCAAGACATTGGGGCCAGCATGGCAACCGAAATACTCAAATTCTAAGACACATTACACTTATAGCGGCTGTTAGTCGTGATAGGGAGGGCACTAAGGGTTATCCGTGTGCCAGTTGGTCTACATAGGCCCAACTCCGTAATAAATAATAATAACATATGCAGCTATCATTTATCCAGCCAGCAGCGAAAACGTTGACGCGGACGCGCTGTCGCTTATAGAATGTTTCCTTGTACCTAGAATGTTTAACACGAATGACAAGTAGAACAAATAAAGCATAAGAAGTATTTTAGCAGAGGGACAACTATAAAAATAGCATAATGGAGTTCTTTCCACATCATCGAAATGGTATTGTTAAGGAAGACTGTTGTGCTAACAATTGTACTTCTAAAAGAACTTCAAATTATAATTTAAGCTTTCATCATATCTCTGAACCTTGTGCTGCTAAAATGGAAAGGTCAAATTTCTTTAATAATATAGAAATTATAGACAAGTTTGAATAACCACAAGTTCCAAAGTAACATATAAAGTAGATAAAATGCATAAAGACATGCAAGGAGGTGAAATAAGTAAGGGTAAGAATCCCGATACCATGACAAAGAGTAAGTAAATTGTAAAATTTTAAGATGTGTGAGTATGAATGAATAAAATATAGTATTAGATCAGTTAATATTAAAGTGTGGAATGAATGTGTGTATCGGGAGTGCGAAAAATAGTGTTTTCGCGAAGTAAATTAACGCCGAATTTCTACGCCGCGAAAGTATAACTTTAGAAGAGTGAAGTGCGTAAATATCTCGTAAAACAATACGAAAAGATGCTGGGACGAACGGCAACATGTAATAAAACAACCACTTGACCGGTGAGACCACGCGTCGGAACATATGAACACTCATACCGCGCGAAAAGTGGAATGAGGCAGAGCGAAGAATGCTATAGTGTAGCATGAGTCAGAGAGAGCATGAGGGTGTATGTAGGGATGAAATATAGCTTGTCATGCGCACATATAATGCGTGCAATAGCTTGAAACTTTTGAGAAACTATGTATGTATATACGTATACAATTGAAACAAACTGAAAGCTGATGAATGAACGCAAATGAGTAAAATACTTTATGAGCAATAAATGCACATCAAGCAAGCTAAAATTCGTGCAAATGAATACTTTGAATTTTTAAATTTATCTTGAGAAATGCACTCGAGTGTGTGTGCGTATTAACTATATACATGCACGTGTAAAAGCGGCACATGCAATGATGTTAATTAATAATTAATTATAAACGAAAGCAAATGATTAGTAAAATTTTAAATAGTATGATTTGCAGCCTACCTGTAGAATCAGGCAATAGACAGGGAATATGTGTCTATGAATGCATATGTAGTGCAAGAGAAAAGAAAAAGTTGTCCACTGCTTCCGTACGGCAGACAAAGAGAGAGATCGCACGTGTAAAAGCGGCACATGCAATGATGTTGATTAATAATTAATTATAAACGAAAGCAAATGATTAGTAAAATTTTAAATAGTGTGATCTTACAGCCTACCTGTAGAATCAGGCAATAGACAGGGAATATGTGGGTATGAATGCATATGTAGTGCAAGAGAAAAAAAAAAGTTGTCCACTGCTTCCGTACGGCAGACAAAGAGAGAGAGATCTAATGTGTGTGCGGAGAGAAGAGAGAGTATACTGAGAGCAGAGGTGCTAGGCGGTACTGCCAACTCGGGCATGCGCGTTAGAGTCTTTACCCCTCCACGCGCTGATTGGCTGAAACTCCGCGATATTTTAAAGTTATATGATCTATATGATCGTATAAAACAAGCAAGCTGCAAAACTATTAAAAAAATTATTGATACTATAATATATAACTGTGGCCACATGCATATAAATATTTTACACATGTCCACTACTAAAAACTCATTAATTAATATTATTCATTATTAAAATTATTATTAATTATATAATTTAATATATATTAAATATATATTAAATGATATAATTATAATAAATTTAAATTAATAATTATAATATTTAGTAATTATTATAATAGTTTATAATAATCTTAATCATAATATTCATAATTAATAATAATTTTAATAATGAATAATATTAATTAATGAGTTTTTAGTAGTGGACATACGTAAAATATTTATATGCATGTGGCCACAGTTATATATTATAGTATCAATAATTTTTTTAATAGTTTTGTAGCTTGCTTGTTGTTTTATACGATCATACAGATCATATAACTTTAAAATATCGCGCGAGTTTCAGCCAATCAGCGCGTGGAGGGGTAAAGACTCTAACGCGCATACTCGAGTTGGCTGTCCGGCCTGGCATCTTTGCCTCTGACTGAGAGTGTACGAGTATACTGCCATACACGCGCGAAATAATAGTAAGAGAGAGAGAGAGAGAGAGAGAGAGAGAGAGAGAGAGAGAGAGAGAGAGAGAGAGAGAGAGACGACACTAGACGTGCGTACGTTCGCGAGAGAGAAAATGAGAATATGCGCGCATAATTGTGAGAGAGAGAATATGATTGTGCTCATGCGGCAGAGCAGAGAGAATATGGGCCGCTATACTTCAATGTGGACTTCAGAGCGTCCATTTAAGCGCACGCTCTAATATAGATTTCTATGCTTTTTATATTGGGTTTACACTTCTATCCATAGCTATCATCGTTGGGCCAGTCATGTATACAGGTCTGGAAACTACTGGTGGTGGGAGAAACCCTTGTTATAGTACAAGCTTTACTTTGAACAATTGCCATAGTGGGGAGAGGGAGTTATGCAGTAATGAAATATGGCCATTTTCAAGTGGTTTCACCGTTTAAAAATTGCTATAAATTTATTTTTAATAAATTTAATTTCTATAAAATTATTTTATTTGCCTCATTTATATTTGATTTTGTACAATTTTAAATGGTTAAACCAATTATATATATATATATATATATATATATATATATATATATATACATCATGACGTGTATTCAAAAAGTAACGAGAATTTTTTAATTTCCCGGGCTTGGAGAGTCCGCTTGTATAAATTTTTTTTATTATGTTGGTACGCATGCCCCTGAAGTACGATAAAATTTTCAGCAATATTCATTGCTTACTTTTTTAAGTGGCAGCCGCTAACGTTAGACGTGTTTTTCGTTTGTGAAAAAAAAAATGGAGCAAAGAATTAAAACGTGTTATAACCACTAAAACGTGTTATAACAGGTGACGAAACATGGATTTACGGATATGATGTCGAAACTAAGGCTCAATCGTCCCAGTAGAGGCATTCTGGATTGCCAAGACCGAAAAAAGCTCGACAAGTGCGGTCGAATGTGAAGGTTATGCTCACTGTGTTCTTTGATTTTAATGGCATAGTGCATCATGAATTTTTGCTACAAGGTCAAACAATCAATAAGGAGTACTACCTACAAGTTCAACGCCGTTTGCGTGAAGTAATCCGAAAAAATCGACCGGATTTGTGGCAAACCAATTCATGACATCACCAATTCAGATATGACTCCATGTGAGTTTTTTCTATTTCCAAAAATAAAAACAACATTAAAAGGCCGTCGATTTACAAGCATAGATGACATTAAAAGCGAATCGCTGAAAGAGCTAAAGACTATTGCAAAGATCGAGTTTCAAAAGTGTTTCAAGGATTGGAAAAAGCGTTGATAAAAGTGCATTATATCCGAGGGGATTATTTTGAAGAGGACACAATAGTTATTGATGAATAAATAAATATTTTTTTCATGAAACGAAAATGCTCGTTATTTTTTTAACACACCTCGTGTATATATATATATGTTGTGAATTTAAGAAATGTATTTAGTTAATACAATTAACATTGAGTTCAATTAACAAAATATTAGTTAAATTAAATAAATAATTTATTTAATTAACATTTTTCTAATTTCATAGAATAATTTGTGCTTCGACTAAATATTAGTTGTATCAATTCTTTGCCGTTAACTAAATACATTTTTGTTCAGTATACATTAACAAGAAATATTACAAAAATTAGGTTAATTATTTTCTAATTTAGTTTGTTTTCTTTTAATAAACGCTTTTTTTACCATTTGGTTGATAACCAAACTGTCGCATATAGAGCTTTGCGTAATAGAACATAGAATAGGATTTAATATTTGAAGTGTGTGTATCACCTTTAAGTTCAATATGCGCACGTGTAAATAAACCACGTGCCCATCCCGACTTCAGTGCTAATACACTACTTTACACTGCCGCCGTTGCGTGGTGATCGTCAAGAGAAACTTTTTTGTTAGCTAAAATAAGTTTACTCGCCACCACGAGTATGCAGATCTATATATATATATATGACCGTGATGATAAGTTATGTAAGTCACGTGACAAGAGGAGGTAAGTATGAATTTGAATTTAATACCCTAAAAATATTTTAATTATCTACATATTTTCATCAAATTTATATATAGATGTCTACGTTTGAGAGGCACTTTTATTTTTTATTTTGTAATACTTTTACAATAAGCAATAAGTTTTGTTTATGCTTATTAATGCAGAGAAGGTATTATTTTATTTTAGTACATACACATATTGGGAATCAACATGGGGGTGTAGCAGATTGACATAGGTAACCAAAATGGTTTCAGTTACTAGTTTGACATTATCATTATAAGAAAAAATTATTTTCAATAAGTATTTATATTTTTACTTGCAAAAAATTAAGTAATTAGTATAACAATTCATTACATAGGATAAAACATTTATTACATAGGATAAGGATACTGTGAAAGATTTGTAACAGATATCTTGTTTTGAAAGATAACTTGTTAGATAACCTTTATAGGTTATAAAAAAAAAACAAGCATTGAAATGTGATTGGAATGTCCTATTTAAATGATTGTAAAGAATAATTAAATTTCGCCAGTTTTTATATTTCCTGTTAGATTGAGCGTTGTATAGTAAGAAAGTTAGTTTTTGCATATGAAGAAAATAATTTTGGATTGTACTTTGGCTTCTCAGTTTTCTATTGATTTTTGAAAGTTAATATATATATATATATATATATATATATATATATATATATATATATATTATTTTTAACTATTTATTAACTGCTTATAAGATCTTACTTTAAATTTATTGTATAATTTATTAATCCTATATTATTTATGAAATAAGATTTATCATTAAAGAAAGAATTTTTCTTTTGCCCAATATTTATCTGTACCTTTGAATAATGTTATTTTTTACAGTAAACCATGCCACATGAAATGTTGATTCCCAATACTGATTATGTACCTACGTATTTATGGTGTATGCACCGTGCGTAGTCTATTCAAGCATCGTGCTGTGGCCAGAGTGAACTATTTTCCTTGGATCAAACTTGCTAAAGGCCTTTCCCACATAAAGCTAGAGGATTTTCCTCTCCTTTCTACTCTTGTCAGCTGTTTCTTTTCCTTTAGTGGCGCCCTGGTACACACAGTGGACATTTTTATTGCGAATAGCTAGCTTTTTTACAAATCCCTTCTATCCACTATATGAGCTACCTTGTTTGTTGAGGTTTGCACATGTTAACTTCTAACTTTCCGAGTTGTACATTTACAGCTTTTAATATGCTTTAACAAAGAAGAAAATATTTTATCCCTTTTTTTGGCACGATATAATCGCATTGCTAAAGCTCTATTTTTTTGACGAAGATGAAATAGATCTGCTTTTGCACGCTTTAAAATATATCTAATTTCTGTGGAATTTTCTTTACAAATATTTATTGAATCTATATCAATGTTTAACAACGTCGTCTTTTGAAATGGATCTGAGATGGTATTGCTCACATTAAGCCTAAAAATATTTTATATTATATTTTTGTTTCGAATTAAGATTTATAAAAAGAAGCTTCATAATATATCATATTGTACATAACAAATAATAAAAATATTAATACACATATTACCTGACACTATCATTATTACTAATTAAACATCTTTTTTCATTGGATCCAGAATGTTCCTCATTTTTTATTGCATAATTATGTTCCACATATTCGAACATATCACTTTATTCATTAAAAATATTATTATTAATAAGCATATAAGTATTAATTGATAAAAAAAATTATATTAATAAAGTTAATTATTACAATATATAAACTTACTTGTCCTCATTTTCTTGTTCTTCACTTTCTACTTTACACACTAGGACTCCTTCAAATTCATTACAATTAGTATTTGGGGTCTGAGATATACTGCAATTTTCTATCTGTTCATGTGAAGTTTTATCATTCTCTATGAATTCTGATTCATCTATCTCTGATTTAACAGATTCAGTCTCATTTATATATTTTAAAGACTCAAGGAGACTACAAATAAATAATAAAATCAGAACATAGTTATATATATATATATATATATATATAACTTATAATATTTTTAGCATACATACTCTTCAAGATTCGAGAATTTGGTTGGATAAAATCCTTTTTTAATTTTGCGTATTTTGTAAGAAGCTACATAATAAAAACATTCCCTATCAAAGTGTAAACTACAAACATACATATATGCTCTTTCTTTCATTTGTAATTTGAGATTACTTGGTATGGCTTCCATCCATTGTTGTTTTTCTGTTGCATTGCTAGGAATTCTATATTAAACAAATTACAAGACATAAAAAATTGATTTTTATTTATTTATATAATTTTACTGACCGAAAAAAACTTAAAGCCTGGCCTATGCTATCATCGCTTTCCACTTTACAATTAGGAATACAACATTTTTTTGGCATTTTTTTCTTGAACAAAAAAAATTATAAAAAATAAAAGAAATATAGAACTTGACAGGTTATAATTTTTTTCGCCAACAAAAACGGAGTCTTCAATCTATAGAGTGTATAGATAAGGATAAGGAGTGGAAACTCCGCTTGCTTTACATGAGAAAAGCTTTTCAAAAATTAGCTGAAATGGTAGTTTAGATTTGTCCGGTAGACGTCGCTGTCTTAGAAATCCCTCGATGTTTCTGCATTCAAAAGAGAGAAAAAGCCAAAGCGAGTAAGGGGAAGAAAAGAAGCAAAAGTAGGAGAGCAAAGATTTAACTTTCCCCTCTTTCCACGTTCACTGCATATTCCACTCCCTTTTCTTCACATACATACATTTGAACGAGCAAATTCACAGGCTGTTGCCGCCTTGCCGTTTCCACTTTTTTTTCTATACCCTTCACATTCCAAATATGGAGGATACAAAGAAGGAGTGCAAACTCCGCTAAAAACGTCTAAAATTAAAAAGGACTTCGGGGCAGAATTGACCGAAAGGCGGTGATACCTTTTGAGGTTACTCGTCCAAATACAAATATATGAAGAACAGAGATTCGAGGTATCCAGTGTTCGTGAAGCGGGGAGAAAGTTAAATCTCTGCTTTCCTACTTTTGCTTCTTTTCTTCTCCTTACTCGCTTTGGCTTTTGCTTTTTTTTTCTTTTGAATGCAGACACATCGAGAGATTTCCGAAACAGCGACGTCTATCGGATAAATCTGAACTACTATTTCCGGCTAATTTTTTATAAACATTTTTTATGCACATCGAGCGGAGTTTCTACTCCTTATCTCTACCCTTCATAGTATGGAGTATGGTAGGTAGAGTATTGTATTGATTACACCTGTTAGTCAATTTTGAATATATATATATATATATATATATATATATATATATTTTTATATATATATTATGTTAAGGAGTTCGGGATGAGAGGAGAAGGTTAAATAAAACAAAATGCAATCAGTTCGCGAAAATTACTTAACTTGCTTCGGCATAAAAACCTCTACGATTTTAGAGGAAAAGCCGGAGCAAGCTGAAACTTTATTAATTGAAAATGATAATAAACTACTTTATTAAAACAGAAAGAATAATAAACTACGCGCGATAAATAAACTAATTAAATTTATAAATTGATTACAATATATGATATTAAAAGTTGACGCGATCAACCGTAACCTATAGACTTACAAGCTATAAATCTGTATACAGAACATACTCGCACTGCTTAAGCACACACTACAAACCATCTCACCATACATTTGCAGCCGGTGTGGCGCCGTTGTGTGTCGCGCACCAGATAATTTTCTGGTATTCAGGACGGGAGCAAACCTAAGTAAATCCTCGCACGTGCCGCAGTGCCCTGACGTCTCGGGAACGGGTACAGCCCTTGCCCCACGTACGTAGTCGGGCAATCGTCAGGAGCTCGCTACGGAGCCTTCTCGACGTGCCGCGCTTAGCTTGCTCAGAGCGAGGGTTCACTCAACAAAACGGCTTCCTGAAGCGTCTTGTCCGCTGATTTACGAACACACCCGCGTAGCACTCACAGTACACTTATTACTTACACTAGACACTTTGTATTTACATTAGATACACTTTTAATCACACTAGACACACTTTTAGTCACACGAGATACGCCTTTAATCACACTAGACACACTTTTAGTCACACGAGACACACTTTTATTCACACTAGACACACTTTTATTTTCACTAGACTCACGCACGCAAAGCTTACACGCACGAACGAGAGTAACAAAACTCGAAGATTTTAGTACGACGTTCTGCCTCGGACACACGAATGCAAATTGAAAACTCATTCGACCATCCGCGCACGATTCTTCTCTCCCAGATCGCATACACTATAAGAAGTTTTCCAGCGCATAAATAAATACATAAATCAGCCCCACTCCTAGAGTTCTTGCTGAAACCCTGGAGTCCGGACTGTGCAGCGACATTTGGGTTTTCCTCTCATTAGAGCGTCTCCCCGGCCTTGTTCCGCCCCTCGCTGCACCGCTACCTCTACCTACGGTTCATACATATACACCTACCTACACACACACATATAAGGATACAAGCACACATATAACGTATACAGAAACGTATACACATACCACTTTCACGCATAGTTTCCCGAACACACCAGTTATTGTAATTTAAATAGAAATAAAAGAAAATATTCTTTAATTCACTAAAATCAAAGAATTAATCTGGAATATTTTTCAAAACATTGAAAAAGTAATGATACAGGAGATTGTTATAAAAGCTGTTTGCGCCATTTGCGCGCCTTATGTTCGGAGAGGACAAGCGAATGAGAAAGAGAGAGAGAGAGAGGAAGAGAAAAAAAGAGAGCTATCGGTGTGCAAGAAGGCGGTTTGATTATGGTACAGTGGACTGGAGCACTGTTGATCGGAGGAGTGACTCTAATCCTCTTGGACTTGTGCTCGAACACGTGCAAGGGCCTGAGTGGCAGAAGTCTCGCTCGTCGAGCTCGCGGTCGGGCTGGAGCGAAGCTGCAAGAAAAGTCCGCGTGGACTTTGTAGCACCCACTTCTTCTTAATCCCGGTTTGGCAGAAGGAAACCAAGGAGGAAAGTGTATACTGTCAGTTCTTCTCACGGAGGTTTTTCCGGTGCTGGACAATGTTTACCTGGAAGCCGCGCCGTAAGGTTGTACTCTCTCTAGTTTTAACGTCGCATTTGTATGGATTTTAAGTGCGCAGTTTTGTTCATTTGTAGCTCGGTGCTTAAGTTTGTTTCTTTATTAATTGATCAAGAGTGGTGAGTTTATTTCCTAAAGCCCTCGCATATCCAGGGACACAATTCATAAGAAGTACCGATGGAATATCCCGCTGCGCTACAGGAGGTTCTTCCGCGCCTCTGAGGTGTTGCCACCCACTCTGCCCCCGGAACGACAACATTGGTGGAACCACAGTTGTATGGTCCGAAACATCGGAACCGGTACGCGTACGACAATTGGGCAACATTTTCCTTCACGTAACCATAAGAATCTGCCTTATTCTTACTCGTTGTAAATGTGCGTGCGTGTGTGTGTGAGTCATCCTGGTAGCGAGTGCCGCTGAACGAACAACAGTTTTTGCCAAGTAAGTTGCAAAAAGGACAGTGTGAGCCGCGGTCCATTATTAATTATTGTATTGATCCATTATTACTTATTGAATTTGTTATTTTATTGTTGTGAGTGATTGTGTTGCCGTATGCGTGCCTAGTTTTCGTGTATACGCTTAGTTTTAACATCAATATAAGTAATCGTTTCACTGTGAATATTGTAAGTGTTGAAATAAAATCACATTTAGTAATAATCATTGTAAGATAAAATTCACGTTATAGTATTTGATGGCTTTTCTCCTACATGAGACTAGGGTTTTTTATGCCGGATAAATACTATAATTCTTTGATTGGTAATTAAATTTTCTTTATAATCAAAATCCTGATTTATTTATTTATATATGAATCACACGCTTAACCCATTTAAAACTGAAGAATATTTATTTATTCGTATACATATTACTTCTAATATGTATACGAAACAAACATGGATAATGTAGAAACAAAATAAACATATATTAAGGAAATATAAATTAAAGATCGGCGGACACGTTTTAGGTCACACTACTCTAAGAGACTATCATCTCATACAAGTAGGTATACAAAGTTTCAAGTCAATACGTTGGTTAGAAAATTAAAGATAGTCTTTGAATTTAGTGTTTCATTGTTTTTACAAAAGCATGGAAAAAACCGAATTTCGAGTGGTTATTAAACATTATTTTCTGCGTGGAAAAACAATTAAGGAAACTGAAGAAAAGCTTAAAAAATATTATAAGGACTCTGCTCTATCACATGGAATGGTTCACAAGTGGTTTACTGAATTTCGTTGTGGTAGAGTGAATACAAGTGATGCTGAGCATTCTGGCCGCCCAAAAGTGGTGACTAATCAAGATGTGGCCAATAAAATCCATGATATGATACTCGAAGATCATCGATTAAAGCTACGCAAGATTAGTAACACAGTCGACAAGAAACGGTCACGCATTCTTGCATCTAAACAATGTTTGGACATGTTTCAGGGTAATTTAACCGAATTTTTGCGCCGTTATGTTACTGTTGATGAAACATGGATTCATCACTATACGCCAGAAGCGAAACGGCAGTCAAAAATATTGTCTGAACATGGAAAACCTGCTCCGAATAAAGCAAAAACTGTTCCATCAGCCGGTAAGGTCATGGTCACAGTTTTTTGGGACTCACTGGGTATAATAATAATCGATTACCTACAAAAGGGAAAAACAATTACAGGACAGTATTATGCTTCATTATTGGATAGATTTGAAGCCACACTGAAGGAAAAGCGGCCCCATCTAGCGAAGAAAAAAATGCTCTTCCACCACAACAACGCAAGAGATCACACTAGTGCTATAGCAACAGCAAAATTAGCGGAATTACGTTATGAATTACTTCCTCACCCACCTTATTCTCCAGATTTAGCACCGTCCAATTATTTTCTATTTCCAAACATGAAAACTTGGCTTGGTGGTAAAAGATTTTCATCGAATGAAGCGATTATGACTGCGACAAATGATTATTTCGACGAAAGTTACTTTTTGAAAGGCTTAAAAAAGATTGAATACTGCAAGAACAAATGTATCGAGTTGGGAGGGAACTATATTAAAAAATAAAAAAAAATTGTTTAATTAATTTTTTTTTCATTTAATTCACAGACTTATCAAACCACCCTCGTACACGCTAGATTATAGTTAGTAATAACGCTGATGTTCTCAATTATGTGATAACTCGTTAGATCCGAGTAGTATTTCCCTGTAATTATTTTATTTGCATAATATTATATTTCGGTTAAATCTAGCTAGATTTACTTAATGTTTCTCCATATAGGAAAGGCAAGGAAAATATAGGGATTTTTATTTTGAACCAACTTAAATATCCTTTCTTTTTCCTCATATACTGATAAATTCGGATTTTCTTGCTAGAATTCTAAAAGATATATCATGGTTCGCGCTTTGTATAAAAACAAATCGTTATGGATATATATTTATAAGTTATTGTGAAATGGTATAGTGGGTATTATGTTACTTGCAAACTATAGAGAGTCGCCGGTTTACGTCCAAGTAAGGTCGGAGGTTTTTTTAAGCGTAATAAAATTATTATTTATAACATACGTGGATAATTAGTAATATAAATTAAAATATAATCTAATATGTACATCTATATTAAAAAACTTATTTTAGGAAATTAGTATAAATACTAGAAAAAATCATTTAAAAATCTTAAAAACTGGGTAGTAATATAAATTCTTAAAATTATTCTTTTAAATTATATTTAAATATAGAATATAATTATTTATTGGAAACAAGGAAATATATATCTACTTAATTCAATTTAATCTTTGGTTTGTATTAAATATATTCTACATATTTTAATTTTCTACATACTAATTCTACTTAATATTTCGGTTATTTATGAGACAGAATAGAATAAAATTTCGAGTTCTTATATAGAATTCTTTAGATATTAATTAGTCTTACATGCTAGGATTTAGTTAGATATTTCTCCTAGAAGCCTGAATAATATGGTACATATTCAAAATATTAGGAGGCGAACTTAGTTCCCGACCTTCACGTTTAGATCCCGTTATAAGTAGTATGAAAAGTCAAATGTGTTGGATCGAGTACTTATTGGCATTTATAACTGTTTCAGCATTTATCAATAAAACTCAGTTACAGGCGCCATCATTTGTGTATACATTATGATTTGTTGATCAGTGAAAAATGAATCGTAATAAATCGTTTTTTCGACATGTCCTTTTGCGCTATTTTGATTTGAAAAATGTGCAGCAGAAACTTATTGATTTCTTCAAGAATATTATGGTGAACTAGCTCCAACGCTTAGAACATGTAAAGAGTGGTTACATCGGTTTGGAAGTGGAGATACTGATGTTGATGACAAAGAACGCTCTGCACAACCGAAAAAGTTTGAAGATAGTGAATTGCAAGTATGATTGGACGAGCACTCAGCTTAAAAGCGGAAAAAACTCGTTAATAAGTTAGGAGTCAATGACAGAGCAGTTGACAAATGTTTACATGCGATGGGACAGATTCATAAAGAAGGAAAATGGATGCTACATGATTTGACTGAATGCGCCATAATAGATGATACAACATCGCACTGTCTTTGCTTGCCAGGCAAAAAAGAAGAGGTTTCTGTGGCGTATTGTGATTGATGATGAAAAGTGAATCTATTATGACAATTCTAAGCACAAAAAGTCATGGGTGGACCCAGGCCAACCGTCCACATCAAAAACCGTTGACACCAAAATGGAACATCCGCAGCCAAATGGTATTGCTGTACATTTGGTGGGGCGAACAAGGTGTACTGTACTACGAGCTGCTAAAAACAAATGAAATCGTCACTGCCATGGTATACAAACGCCAACTGAATGATTTGCAACAGAAATTGATCGAGCATACATCAGCAATTGCGAGCAATAGGCTCAAAGTCATTCTCTTGCATGACCACGCTCGGCCACATATTGCGAACCGTTAAAAACACCCTGTTGAAGATCGAATGGAAGTGTTGCCGCTCCTAGTGTACTCGCCAGACATAGCACCTTCTGATGACCACCTATTCAGATCGATGCAGCACAACCTCGATGATACGCACGTGTTTAACAAGTGCGAGAATTGGTGGATCATTGGATCACCCCGAAACTGCCATTGTTCTTTCGCCACGGTATCGTCATATTGCCAGAAACATGGAAAAAAGTAGTTGAAAATGACGGAAAATATTTTGATCAAGCTAACGTGTATTCATTTTCCATCAGAAATGTCCTTTGTCCGTTAAAAAAGGTCGGAAACTACGTTCGCCTCCAAATAGAATGTATTAAGATTTCCTTGTTAGATGTTAATTATAAATAAAGATAACGAATTTGTTCGGGACATTTGCACTCCATGTGCGAGTTGGAGCATAAAGAGAGCGTAAACGAGGAGAGAGAGAAAGAGAGAGAGTACTCTCATAAATGAATTTTTCATTTATTGCACCGCCACATCAACAACATCACGTAGCCAACAATGTTCTGGGGGTTTTCCATGCCTAGGCGAAAGGTACTGTAAAATTCTAAGTAACGGAATAGGCGTGTAAAAATGAAGAGAGTCCGTGCCGACAGCACGAAATTGAGTACTAATTCGTATTTATAATTGGACCTAGCGGTAATATTTTGTATTTGTATAGGTTACTGGCCTTATAATGGAATTTCGGAGATGCAGAATGTTTTGAAATAAGAATGCTTCATAAGCTCGGGTAGAGCTTATGAATATATGCGTAGATCAATCGTTGTTCAAAGTTGGTCCCGCCAGGTCGATTCTTTTCCTCCGTAAATATATAAAAAGCACGCAATATTTTTGATATTGCAATTTTGCGTTCATATTTAATTCTGAGTCGAGGCAATATGTATATACAGTGTTGATACCGTTTGGTATAAACTGTAGATACAGTGTTGATGTTATTTAGTATAATCGCCAGCCAGTGACGCAGGTCAAAAGAGTATCAGTCGGGTTATTTGCCGCGCTACTCGAGGCCGTTCATCTCAAGGTGTTGCCATCCTTCTCTGTTTCTGATCCGCAATCGCCTAAATCGCGGCGTCTCCGAGACGTCGGATCTATGGTGTTCGGGGGCGCGCGCGTGTGTGCGGGTGTGTGCGTGCGTGCGTACGTGTGTGTGTATGCACGCGCGCGTGTAGGTGTATTGTGGATAACACCTTCTTCTCGATCCTTGCGATCCTTGCGTGCGAGCGTCAGCTGGTATGAATTCTGCGATTTTTTGAATGGCTATTCGTTTACTGTGTTTTATTTTAAGTGCCACCTAGGCATATTTTTATTCTTTTTTATATTCTTAGTTATGATATCTGTAGTGATAAACTTGTATCTCGATATTGTAATTTAGTATTTTACAATTTCAGTTTCATTTTAATTATTATAAAGCGTTATACACCTTTACGGCTTTTCCCTCACCTGCGACTGGGGTTTTATGCCCTCGATTTACTACCGTATTTCTTAATTCTAGGATTTTATTTCGATTATCATCTGATTTTTCATTTACACTCTAGGCACTTTCCCTTTATAATTTCACGCCACTAAATTGTATATTATATTTGTCTTTATTTTAAACATAACTAGATTCGTGAAGGGTTCTAAACTAAATTTATACTCGGGTATGAACTTAATAATGGTGCTGACGAATTTTCAGTCTCTGATGGGACGGCTATTATTTCTGATTCTTCCATTTTGCGTTGGATCCATTCGATAAAATAAGAAACTCGAGTACTTATAGTTGGCACACCAACTTGGCCACAAGGAGATAAGGTCCAAGAAATAAGCCCTATAATTTCTGGTTCTCCATCGGCGTAACGCAGCACTGGACCTCCAGAATCGCCCTTCAAGATATAAATTAAAATTGTATTTTTATATAATATGTTTAAATATGTAATTTAATATGTAAGTTTCTCTGTAATGAACCACGACATTTATAACTATGATAATTTGGATAATATACTGAAAATTCGAATGAACTATCTGAGATAATTAATCAAAAATAATATTTCATTAATTAGCAAAAGATAAAATGCAGAAGTAAACAGTGAAATATAAAATAGAATCACGATATAAAATAAATATTAATCCAATAGTGAGATTTTTGTCTTATATAAACCATGTTTGCTTAATTATAGAATAGTTAGATTTTGAAAAACAAACATAACTCACTTTACATGCTGTAATGGGATTTCCAGGTGAGTGCATGCAGATTTCGGAATCTTTCAGTTGTACAGTGTATGATCGATTATCAGATAAAAGTGACTGGCAGTACTTATTTTTCAATATATGAACATTAGCATACTGCAATACTTCAGGTGCTTTTCGTAGGAACTTTGTGGAAATTAAACCCCACCCTACTATAACAACTTTGCCAATTGGATCATCTCCTGATTGGGGAAGTTTCACGATTACAGGATTAGAAATTGCAGTCTTTAACTTCACCAAACCAATGTTGTCGATCCATAAATTTCTAGAACTTATTATTGTTAAACACGCGGTTAGTAAAATATGTAGTCAAAAAAGTTAATTTAGAATTATTAGTCGTCGTTTAAAACAATTCTCTGTTTTAAAATTTCTTTTACAGTATGATTCGACATAACTGAAAAATGAAATTAAAACATTAACATCTTATCGAAATTCTGATTGATTATTTAAATATATTATAAAAGAATACTTAATAATAAAACTGCCATGGATAAAGAATTATTTCATCAAAGTGATAGCAAAACTTTATGAATATATTTATGTTTGAAGTATTATTTCAAGAGTTTTTGTTTTACATGTTTAGAAAAAATATGGGTTTTATACATATTAAAATGTATATAACGATAAATTGCACAACCTAATTTTTATAATTTCTAATTATTTTATTACTTGTAATTTGAAACTTAAGTTAGTTAGCTAGAATTAATTCAATCTAAAAATAAAATAAAAATAAAAATTAAATTAAAAATTAAATTAAAAATTAATTATAATTTTAATATAATTTTGTGTCATTATAATGTTAATGTAATTATAATTTTAATTTAATTTTTAATTTAATTTTTATTTTTAATTTTTATTTTATTTTTATTTTTTTTATTTTTTATTTTTTATTTTTATTTTTATTTTATTTTTAGATTGAATTGATTGGACTGTAAGACCAATAAAAAATATTTATTAATTTCTATTTTTGTAAAATTTTAAATAATTTATTTGTGTATTTATTAAATATTAAAACTGTAAAAATTAAACACTGTTTTGAACGAAGATCACGTGGATAAAGATTAGTTTCATATGTAGATAAATATCTTTATATGATAACTTAATGTATCATGATTCGAGGTATAGCATAAGATGATTAAAATCACAGAATACACTAATATATAAATTAGCTTAAGCTATTAGCAGAATAAGCTGTTAACAGAAAGCTAACATATACGTTAGCTTTTGATAAAGAACAGTTTAGATGCCAATTAATGTACTGCTATACGATTTGATAATAAATGCGTAAATTTAAAGCCACGTGAACTTGTTTTAGACTCAGGGATCTCATACAACAGATTGTAATCTGATTTTACTGAGATAAGCAAAGAAAGAAAAAAAGAAAGAGAGAGAGAGAGAGAGAGAGAGAGAGAATATGGCTGATCAGATTCAAATTGTGCTGTTGTTTGTTACGATTATGAATAGGTTACATTAAACTTTTTTAAATTTTCTGAATTCAGGATTCTATTTTAAGACAATATATAATTAATTGATGTCGTTAATTTTTAGTTTTCAAGTTTTTTATTATAAATTTTATTCTTTCTGCAATTGGTAGTCAATATAATATGAGCAGTCTTAAGTTTCTAATTTATATAAGATCTTGTAGAAATAATAATAACAACAACGACAACAATAATAAATATATAATAAACTCACCCTACAAAATTTTCGTGAACTATCATATGCGCTATTTTATAGATCTGAACATTTTCGTCGTGTTTATCTAAAAAATACATATTGATCTTCACCCTAGCAGTACCAATTCCTGATACTTTTCTGATACAGGATGCTGAAGACAGAAGCCAGTAGCTGTCAATCACTGTTGCCGAACATACATGTGTGAATCGAAAAATTTTGAACAACCTGTACTGAATGGAAGCTATACTTGCAAATTGTTGTCGGGAAGCATTTTTACCATTCGTTATACGCGGGATCACTGAATTCTGAGTGCTGTCTGGAACTTTTGGAGTAAATATTTTAATTTTTTAAATATAGTTAGAACATTATATTATTGTTGCATTGGTTTTATCGCATGAATGGTAAAAGAAGATAATCCAAAAATTTACGTTTTGTATATGTTCTTGATGAATGAAAAACTTTTACTGTCTGAGAACGAGCTTAGTCTGATAGAAAATCGTTTTCGCAAAACCAGTCACGTTTAAAACTATCGATCAACATAAACCGATAGATATTAGATAATAAAACCAGTATTTTTATTCATTTTTTTATACATTGTCCGCCTGCGAGCGGTGATTTAAGTGACGTTAAGGAAACAATTTTAAATTTGAATGCATTTTAGTTGGAGACCTCAATACCCATTGGACTGAGCGGTCGACAAGTCGCTCAATTGTAACAAGTCTTGCTAACTTCTACAAATTACATCTACTTTTATTTGAGTCTACTGATAACACAATTTACTTTTTGTCGACGAATGCCGATGTATTTTCTACGTCATCTTCTCATCAAGTTTACGAGCCTACAATTTCTGGATCCGATATTTTTACCCAAGAATTTTTTTTGCTATTCCCCATCCCTTAACGTGGGTGATCACCATCGATCTTTTCGTGATTTGAATTCTAGCCTCTTTGAACTTGATATTGAAAGAATGAACTGTCATATTATCTTAGACACTATTGATAAAAACGTACAACACTTTAATGATAATTTAGTAATTTTTTACAACGCTCGTCCTCCATTGAAACGTTTTGTTTTGCATTTACGCGCAAAACAGCTGCCTCGTTTAATCTTGGTTCAATTTTGATTTAACAAAGCTCATATTTGCTAAAACAAAAGCTTGAAGTACTTGTAAACAATTCAGTCGTTTCACAGACCATATTTTTTATAAGAAAATGCGAAATAGGATGCAAATCGTTATAGGAACTGTCATTATCAAATTTTAAAATCATTTAAATGTTTTTATAATTAGCTACAAAAAAGGGAATAATGTAGCGGCAGAGTAATTTATAGCTAATAAATGAAAGTTTAATTTAAATTTGAAGGTTCGTCACATTAATTCTTAGTACAGTGGCGATGCAATCATCGATTGGTCTCTGATTTAATTTTCGCGTCATTTGGAAATGTTATAATTACGAAATATTTTACAAACAATTTTTCCTAAACTATATATTGTTAGCCTGATTTTTGTATGCGTTTGTAAAAAAATAAAACTTGTACTTTATTAAAATGTTAAAAAAATGCAATTAATAATTATACTTACTGTGATGTAATATAAAAGTAATGAAAACCAAAATTACAACCTTCATGCTCATCAAGTACAACGTAACTAGATATAAATTATTTTTGTTAAAAAAATCTAACCTACGTATGCATTGTCTTACACTTATAATAGATATATACTCAATTCTGTAAAATGAATATTTTACTTTAATCTAATTTTAAAATAATAACATTTGCTTATTGAACTCAGTAAAGAAAATGTTGTATAAAGAATAAAATATATATATAAGTACTAAAGTACACCATTACGACGATGAATTTGAATGTAATCTTACGCTATAAATCTATATTGAATGATTTTATAGTAATGGAAATTATTTGTCATAGAATATTTTGAATCGTCATTATTTCATGCTTATGTAGCATTTTATTGAATTAATATTGTCTGTAATTTTTATGTAACTATATCTGTCTAAGTTATATGCTTGAGCGATCTAATATATTACAATACCGAATAGATCATTTAAATATTCAATTCCTGTATATTTAGAATAATTTTTAAATATTTATTTTAGACTATATAGTGCAGTAATTTTTGGAATTCACTTCAAAATAAATCAAAAGGTAAAGAACGAATGTTAATGTATTAGTAAGGACAATAAGATTAATAAGAAGAAAAAAAAATTGTCACAGTTTTGTTATTGTCAAAATAAATAAAGATTATGTGACTGTTTTTACATTTTGATGTTGGTAATTGAAATATAAACTAGATTTAATATAATAATACGCATATTTTATAGATTAGTTAAATAATAAATTAAATCAAGGTTTGATAATATGTTTTTACATTAAAATGGATTTTTACATTCAAAATGGATAGAATTTAAATAGTTAAACAATACGTGAAATTTCATAATTTGCATATTTATAGACTTAACTAAATAATAAGTTTAATTAAAGTTATATGATATGCTTTTGTTTTAAATTTAAAAAATGATACGATTTAGATAGTAATAACAATAAACGAGACTTAATAATATGCGTTGTTTTAAATAATAGATTTTTAAACGAACGACTAAATAGTAAACTACGGTTACCAAGACGTGTTTGGCTTAAAATTTAGAATCTAGATGTTCACATTCTTTTGAAATTGAATCAAAGTTAGTTTGATGCTAAAGTTAGTATAATATACTGAGTCATTCAAATGATCGAAATAATTAGGAATTAGTATCAAATGAAAATATGTTTAACTCATGCCCTTGTATAGACGTAACAGTAAAGGAAAATGTATGTTTTTGGTATAAACGATTGATTTTAGCAATATGTCAAATTAAATATCGAACATCATAAAATTATAATGGAAAACTGAACTTAATCAGGTAAAATTGATTGAAAATTATTTTCTAATAGTTTAAACTCAAATATTATTAAATAAGATAGAAATAAACAATTAATTTAGTGATGAAGTAATTATTAAATATTAAACAACATTACAAATTAAAAAATACTTATATAATACTTAGCATATCTTAGATAGTTCGAACATTCACTCAATAAATGTAGAGGAAGGGGATTGGAATTCATTTTATCTTCAAAGGAATGTAGAAAATTAGTTTAAAAAATATGGGATTATATTATTGAGGAAATATAATCGTTCAGAACATATTTATTGCCTCTACGATAGCAAGAAAAATTTGCTCAAAATACCTTTGGAAATATGAATGGCAAGCACAAATGGAATGACGACATGGATAATATAATTAAGAACATAACAGTCAATCAAATATTAGAATCGTTGCAATATTATGTAATATCAAGTATAATAAACATAAATGATCGAAATTGCTTAATTTGCCATTGTATTTTACATAATTTAAGATAGTATATTATAATAAAATTTGAATTAAAAAATAAAAAATTGCTTTAAAGTATAAATCAAACGTATAGAATCGAAGCATAGTTCCTTAATTCCTTTGTAAATATATGATATTTACTAAGGAATTGAGTGTAAATTAAGTTGGAAACTTAATTCAGGAGTTATTGAGAAAGATAGAAATCATGAATGCAATATTAATTATATGCTCCAGATTCGAAATATAAATCTTTACAGTATCTATTATCGTTAAATTTAAATAAGTTAACATTCGAAAAAGATTTCGAAGAATCTGGAAGGCTGTTCCATAATCTACACAAACAGTATAATGAGGAAAATAGAATATATAATTTTTATTGATAAGGCATGGTATATCTCATATATTTAAGCATATATGATATTCCTTGAAATTGAATGAATTGATTTATAAGAGGGGCATTCAAAAAGTAAGTTTTCCTGTGGTGGGAAAAAAATGAAATTTAACTTTATTCTTATATTTTGAAACTATTTTTCTACGCAGTCGCCTTGAATTTCAATACATTTTTTTATATCTGTTTGCAAGTTTAGACAAACTTTCCTTAAAAAATGGCCTGCCCTGTTTTTGGATCAACGATTTAAGGGTTTTTTTAGAATTCATCATTTGAAGCGAAGTGCTAGCCACCTAAACCTTCTTTAAACTTCGGGAAAAGTAAATAGCCACTTAGTGTGATGTCTGGAGAGTGAGGTGGGCGGTCAAAAATTTCCCATTTGAATTTCTGAAGTAAAGTTCGTGTTTTTTTAGTGTACGAAATATTTATTAAATGGAAGAATGAGAATAATATAAATTCTTTAGAAGGAAGTCTTCTAATTTGTTGATTCAATGAATTTAAAACAAAAAGTAGATCTAAATATTTAATGGAATGTTTCACCAATATTGTGAAAAAATGGTTAATTCAAAGCATAATATGATATTAATAAATTTATTAACTTAAAAGATATTCTAAAAAATATTTCTAAAGACCATAAAATAATAAAGTTGCCTGTGTTCATTTGAGATCAAAATCATAAGATTCATGAATGAGGCAGGTGGTTATATCTGTAAAGATATTGATTGATGTATGTACACATACCTCTGCTTTTTTTACATTGTTATTATTTTGATATTTTTTATTAATTTTGATAAATGTTTAAGTCTTTCTCATTTATAGCATCTGTGGTGTATTAAGATATATTGAGTTTGTTAATATCAGGCATACTCGTGTGGAATATCAGATACAAATGATAATTCGAAGTATTCATATCAAATACAAAGAATTATATTGATAGAAGCTTCGTTTTGATCACTGTTCTATGCAAACATTAAAAAGTAGATCTCATTAAGGCCTTTCGCAGAACCTAAATGTACCTATAGTAATTTACCTATAGTAAAAGAATTCAAAGTTATGACTTGATGGTGTCTGTTAACGATATTAGTCTTAATTAAGAAAGCATATCTGATTGATCATCATATTAGCTGATTTTTGTCATCAAGTAATTAGGAGGTTGGGGATTCGATAGGATCTCTAATGGTTATATTGCTGATTCTAGGAGAACTAACGAACAATTTTCAAAAATGCGATTTTGATAGACAATAACCGATTGATAGCACGATAGTCTGTGATCATCAGTAGTTGCAAGTCGGCTATTCACAGATATTCCTTCAAAATGTCCGTGTTGAAATTTTTATGTTTGTTCGGTCAAATGAAACCGTCACTGCCGAGATATACAAATGCCAACTGAATGATTTGCAACAGAAATTGATCGAACATTGATTAGCAATTGCGAGCAATAGACGTAAAGTCATTCTCTTGCATGACAACGCTCGGCCACATGTTGTGAAAGCCGTTAAACAAACCCTGTTGAAGATCGAATGGGAAGTGTTGCCGCACCCAGCGTACTCTCCAGACATAGCGCCTTCTGATTACGACCTATTCAGATCAATGCAGCACGACCTCGTTGATAGGCACTTCCGACATGTTCAAGAAGTGCGAAAATTTGTGGATGATTGGATCGCCTCGAAGCCGCCATCGTTCTTTCGCCAGGGTATCGCCATATTGCCAGAAAAATGGAAAAAAGTAGTAGAAAATGTCCGAAAATATTTTGATTAAGCTAATGTGTATCCATTTTCCTTCATTAATGTCCTTTTTCCGTTCAAAAAGGACGGAAACTAAGTTCGTCTACTAATATATAGAGAATATTTTTTGTATATTATATCTAGAAAATAGCTTTACTGCCAAAATAGATATTAAGAACAAAAATAATTTTTTATGAAACTATTCAGTCGTTTTTATTTCAATTAATCTGTTACATAATTTATTGATTATTAGAATTCTTTGTTTATTATCAAGTATTTTTTCAGATTACACACTTTGTTAAAATTTTTAAAACTAGAAAGTATTAGATTTAGTTAATTTCTGGAACTGTGAAGAATTCCGCATTTCATTTTTGATCCAATCAGTGAAATATGAAATTCTCGTACTTACAGTCGGGGCACCAAATGTTCCACACTGTCCTAAAGACCAATTCATAAGACCTAAAACTTCTGGTTTTCCATTGACTAAGTACATTATTGGACCTCCACCATCTCCCTGTGAAATATTAATTATCATTTATAGTACATAGTAAAACTATTACATGCACACACATTTATTACTATATTTGTTTAGATTTCTTGAAAAATATTATCTTCAGTGACAAAAGATTAACTGGCCAAATTGATTCACGCCACTTTGTGAATTTTTTCTTACTTAATCCAATGCACGCAATTGACTATTAATATTTTTACGTAGACAATAAAACTTTTTGAATAGAATATTTCAAGAATATTCAAATTAAATAATCTATTTCAATATATACTTTATATATTTTATTACTATTCCTTTTTATATTTTATGCAGTTAATTGATTTGGCAACTAAGATATTCATATAATAATAAATGTAATAACAATTTCATAGTGTAACAATAAATATACAGCTGTGCTAATCTACGAAAGAAACCGATTGAAAAATCACTAATAAAACTTACGGTACAGCCAGTAATGGAATTATCAGGAGAATAGGTGCACATTTGTGAATCTTGAAGTTTTATAGGTGATTGGGCATTTGTGAAAAGCAACTGACAGTCTTGAATTTCTAAAATATCTACGAGGGCGTACTGTAAGACCTCAGGTGTATTTCCAAAAAATGCTGTTGACGTCGCACCCCATCCTATGATGAAAACTTGAGTTTTAATTGGTTTTCCTGGCTGAGAAAGATTTATAGATACAGACTCCTTAATTGGAGTTTTCAACAGTACTAATCCAAGATCGTAAGGCGAATATTTACTGGAACTATGTATTTTGAAGTATGCAGTTATAGTTAAATATATATAGTATCAATCAAATCATATTTTAAGATTATTATTTTTATTGATTTATTTCATATTGTAACGCGGCATGGAAATTTATAGCACGAACGTAAAGCATGCTACCTTATTATCACATACAGAATTTATATGATATATATGCATATTAGATTATTAAAAATTTTATCTGAACTGTCACTTTTTTATGCTCCAAAATTCTTTCGTGTTATGTTAGTATAAATATTCTGACATTATATGTTTATTATATTTGAATTTTTTTTCGATAATGTATGCATTGTTCAAAAGAAATGCAATAATTAAATGAAAATATGAGACGTAGGATGGCCTGATTGCTAAAGGGGAATACTAGTAATTCGGTGCCCCGATTTTAAGTCTCTATCTCGGTCGATTGACACAAGTACTTTTGTAAAAATTTATATGCGCTTTGTTTACAAATATTTTGTTTACAAACAGTGTAGTACTGGAAGATGAACCGTAGCGGTTTGAAACGTCGAACACTAAAGGAGAATTTAAATTTAAGATGGTGGGGTCAGTCTAGGTTATCCTTTGCTAACATAGAATATAGTTTATTATTTTATTATTTTTAATTTTTAATCTAATTTATTTTTAGTAATAAGTTTAATTTCAGATTCTTCGGGGGTGATCATAAAAAAGGACAGTCTGACTCTCATTATTTTAATATAATATATTGTAGTATAACAACTGTAAGACAGTGAAAAATATTTATTAATTTTGTTTACAAACACATTGTAGACTTTCGTTTCCGATTATTGCCATTATTTGCAAGCACAAATAGTGCAATGTGCAAAAATAAATCAATAAAAAAAGTGAATTCTTAAACAATGATTATAGTTTTCTTTTAAAAAAAATTATAAAAACAATTAGACGTATGAGTAATCCTTACCTGTTATAATTAGGGTGAATAATTTTATTAGCTATTTTAATAATCTGAACGGTGTTGTCCTCTTTTTCGGTAAAGTACATATCGACCTTCACTACATGGCTGCCGGCTCCCGATATTCTCATTACGCAAAATCCTGTAGTTAAAATCCAGTATCTATCAATGACGACTCCATTACAAACATGCACATATGTGGAGATAAACAGTGGCAATTTCGTTTGAAGGGAAGCCATAAAGCGAAATTGATTGCGAGCAGCATTTTCGCCATTTGTTAGACGTGGATTAATCGAATGCTGCGTACTGACTATAATTTTTCATAAAAAAATTTTAGTTTTACATGCTCGAATTTATGTATGTATATATGTATGTATTTTTTTTTGAAAGAATAAATTTTAAGAGAAGATATAACAAATTGCCTTCTTTACAAATGGAAATTGAAAACTAAATATCTTTTAAGGTAGCTATTAAATAGAAGTATGGACAATTTGATACTTTTATAGCTTCATAAGCAGTAGAAGTAGTATTAAGCATGGTGTCGTATTTGAATACACCCTGCCCCCCCCCTCCCACATACACAACCACCCTCCGTCTATCGATAATAATTTAACCGATTTCGTAAACCGTTTAATCATATTTATAAATAATTTACCATAATTTACCTATTGTCGCTTCTGTATAAAAAAACTGCTTCAAAGCAGCGTTCACTTCAAAAAGCTTATATTTCGTCGACCATTTTATACTATATATATATAAATTACATACCGCTTCTACGGGGAAAATTGTACTTTCGAGTTCAAGCGGTAAAAAAAGATTTCCATGTGGTCTCGAGAAGAGACGACTTCTAAGGAGATATCACGTTCGGACGATAGAATATGCCTCGGCAAGATTGCTATGGAGAGTTCCATGTTGGGGTGATATAATACGATGCCCAGCTATCCAGAGAAGTCTTCTACTGGGAGTTTCGGTATTCGAATGATAGACTACGAATCTTCCCATAGAAGCTATCCCGTCATACCTGGACATCGCCTTCTACTGTTAAAACACGCAATGCCCCGTATAAAATATCCTGAGGTACCTGGACATCGCCTTTTCATGCTTTTTCTCGAAAGTTTACTATATAATTTTGTGGACTTCTTACCAATCGTAACAAGAAAATAAATTCTAAAAATATAAATCTTAATCTTCTTCTAATAATATTTTAAAATGTATTAGTAGGTTGTGTTTTATTTCAAGAAAATATTTAACAACTTCTATTACAACTTGAAGTAAATATATTTACATGTCATGCAAGGATAAATTTTTTAGTTATATCGGAAATACAAGTTGTATATTATTTCTAAAATTTACAAAAAGGATTCATACTTCTAAATGGTTTGAAAACTTTAGTACATTTGCTTTTATATATTATTGATTTATATATTTAAAAAATGAGAAATTCTTATAAGATCTCGATTTTTGAATTCAGAGTCGAGAATGAAATTTCTTAATGAATATATAATATACTTACTTTGAACTAGTAGAAGAGTTAAAAGAAACGGTATTGCAGACATTTGGTTTGGTAGATGAAGCATAATTGACTATAAAAAAATGTTGATTACACGACCATATTAAGTAAAGTAGGCATTGGCATATGTGTTAATATTGTCATATATCTAATTTAGTAAGAAAAAATAATTTTTTATCTATAGAATTAATAATACTGCTTTCCAGATTCAAAAAAATAAGATATCGATATAAGATATCGGTATAACATTTTTCGAAATCCACATTCAATCAAATATTTTCATATGTTTCAATAATCAATCATTTTCATCATTACTTTTAGAAACATCTTTTAGAGAATCTTTATTATTCTTATAAAACGTTCTTGCGATATTCTGTGGAATAAAGTTTGATATGATATTTTTAATAGTATTTTATCAAACTTTTAATGTAAACAGGATACATGATATCAACTTTATAAAATTTATGTATATGAGCTAAGATAACAATTCCATATATGAATAGTATGTTACTAGTTGCCTTAATTTTGTTAATGTATTATTGACTAGTTATATAGATACTATCGGTTTAATAATTTTATTTATAAAAGTATAATGATATATAAACGTTTTTTAATGTAAGTTTCTATTTGAAATTATTTATCTAACCAGGAGAGGCGATCAAATAGGATTGACGGATTTGTCTTAGCTCGATCGAGATAACTCTAATTACCTTCAAAATGAGCCCAGACAAGTTTTCAAGATATAGTACTTGCAGACTTACAATAAATAGTACTTCCCTTTAATAAACTTGAATATATTATATATCTGAAAGAATTTTTTTAATGAAAACCTCTTTCTTTTGGCAGTATATTCGTAGAAAAAAAATTAAAAGAATTACGTTCTAATCAGCATATGTTGGAAAATAGTTTTTTAGTTGTTGTGTATTGTTCTTTCGTTGAATTTATATTAACGCTCCACGCTATAAAACTATAACTAAAATCTATATCAATTATTTCTTGGATAGTTGCTTTAACAAGTCGTTTGTAAATAACTTTTTAGCACCTTTTCAAAGAATTTTAAGATAATAATCGTACGACATTATTATGATAACTGTTGCATTAAGTAGGAATTTTAGGTTAACGTGTATACTATATTTTGGGGACTGCGCTGCATCTGACGTCAACTGATCATATATAGTAATATGGATCATTTTAAAAAATACCAGAAAACTCAGGCCGTGTAACAAATAATATCTAAATGAGAGATCATATCAACTCTACTAATAATAAACTCTAGCATATGTAGACAAATTGATTACAATGAGAGCATCTCTATGAAGAACGATTGATGATATTCTACTTAAACAATAAAATAGAATACTATACATCAGAAAGAATTGGTAGTCTGGCGAACACATTTATAGAAATTCTAGTAAGCTGAAATTACTTAATTAAATATGAAAAAAGCTATTGGAGTATAGTATTATATTTACTTTATTATTTGTTTATATTTACTTTATACATATACCGATTTGCTTAAATTGAAATAAATTAAGTCAACCTGTCTCGAAATTAACAAAAATAAGTTAATTACACAATCATTATATAATACTACATGTGTAATAGTAAATTTTTCTTCGATGTAACTATATTAAACATTAAGAATTTTATTAATTAGCAAATTATTGAAAACTTCAAATTCAGTCAGTAATTCGGAAAGAGAACATATTTAGGAATAGACCTATAACAATGCTATGTCAATCACATTTTCAATGAATTTACCATATGTAGGTAACGCGTAATGATAATATGAATATATGTAGCTTTCAAAAATAAATTTGTTAAAAATAAATGATAGTGATACACTTATACTTACGGCTGGTGAGCATTTCTTGATAAAAACAAAAGGTACATCAACAGGATCTGAACTAACTAACGTACTGACGGACTAAACCCCGAGCTACATATTTTTATCGATATAATAAAAGAATTCAAAGTTATGACTTGATGGTGTCTGTTAGCGACATTAGTTTTACAGAAGAAAGCATATCTGATTGATCATCATATTAACTGGTTTTTGTCATCTAAGTTTAAATTTAACTACAATTAATTAGAGAAAAATTAGAACTATACTCATACTTTTTATCTTCTCATCATCAAGGGCATCAAAAGTTATCTGCTAGCTATGGTAAAACCAGATATAGCTAGACTGAGTATATGAAAAACCTGAGATAGGAAGGTATGCAAAAGATTGTCGATACCAAACCTAAATGCTCAACTGTTAATTCCCAAAGTATAAGCTCTTTGAGGATATGTAATAGTCTCAAGTTATTTGTGGATACTGTCATAAAATATATTATAATGTGAACATTTTATTATATTATCGATAACAAAGAAATCTTCGAGGAAATAACGAATTTTTAGATCTTACAGATTCACAATATTCAAAATAATTTTTTAGAAAAAAAATTTAATAGTTTAATCTTAATGAAGATAAGGATTTAAAGATATTATTACCACGAATATTTCATTGTGAAATTCATTGTTAGAATTAGAAGATTTAGAATTTCTGAGTTTGAAATTGGAAAATCCGTGGGGGGGGGGGGGGTAAAAAGATCAAACACAAAAAAATGTGAAATGATGCCCCTACTCATCGATCAAAGAAGTTAATGGGTTTAGATTTATACAAAAAAATAACGAAAGTTCTTTGGAATGTCTGGTATAGGCACGAGCTAAGAAAGAGTTAAATAAATTTTCGATAATTTGCTGAATTTGATGTTTGAAGATTCTAATGTCAACAGAAAATATAATTTAAACAAAGAGATGTACATTATGAGAATTTTGAATAGTTTTTACTATTTGAACTAAACAATTAAAAGTTGAATTAAGAGATGACTTGACGTTTCTATTTACAATGCAAGTTTAGCAGAACACGATAAGCACAGTCAGTGAGTGAAATTAATTTACCACATAGAAATTAAATATTATAAAAAATATTGGAAAGAAAAGAGAATATATAAAAATTAAAAAAGAGAATACATTTATATTAAATAGAATGTATATATTAATAAATAAATAAATAAATCGTAAATTTAATAATTAAGTAAATAAATAAATTTATATTTTTATACAAGAGCTAAACGAAGTTTCAATTTGTTATTCTTAAATTTTAGACAATAATACCAATACTTTTTAAATAATGCTTGTAATTACCTCAAAACATCGCTTACGCATATTTTACATATTTAGGCAATGCATAATGAATATGCATATTACGAAGTACGTCTCTAATAAGAGCTTTAAGTAAATAGGTGTAATAAAAGAAATTACTCAAGCTGCTGATACCCGTGTTGTTAAAATCTATATGGATTCAGTAATATAACAGAAATTTTTGAATGTTTAAAATTATTTCAATAGTACAAAATATTTGAACAATTGAATATATTAACCGTACTTTTATATTGTGAGCAAAAGATGGATCTGTTTGTATAAATAAAATAACAAAATATAATAATTAGGATTAGCTTTTATTTTGATTGAAATCATGAGTATATAGAGCTCGAAAAACATACTTTGTTCTCGATTTACAGATAACTCTTATAGTTAATCGTAAAATTCATGTTTAGTAATGATTTATTATAAATTATTTATTATTTTTTCTATTATACATTGTTATTATTTAGGTGAAACTGGTAAGTCACTTTTTCTGAACTTCGAAAACATAAGTTTGTTATTATTATTTTGCATTTTATAATCGTACGTTGATATAAATGCTGTTACTTACAGAACAAAAGCAGGTATAAACTGTATTTGGAAGATCTAATTGAAAGAAATATTAATTTTGTAATATATTACTAAATTTTTTATATTAAACTTTATTTATACTTTATTTAAGCGATAAATTATTTTTTGTCGTTCCATTCCAATACGATTGTTAAATGC
This sequence comes from Sycobia sp. Sy_11, assembly GCA_018907035.1. NCBI lineage: Eukaryota > Metazoa > Arthropoda > Insecta > Hymenoptera > Epichrysomallidae > Sycobia > Sycobia sp. Sy_11. The sequence goes on along the minus strand of JACCIC010000263.1, from coordinate 617,712 downwards.
ATAGTATAAAAAACACAGAAACTATATGAAATATAAGAATCAAAATTACTTGAACCCATAAATATCTTAACACTGCAATACAACAATTATTTATTAAACCGTGGTCGCTATATGTGGATAATGCAGATGCTTTAGATTGACTGAAATAACTCATTTTATTCTGAATAATGTAAAATTAATATTTTTCTCTGATTCAATTTTATATATTAATTAATCAAAAGATTCGTTTTTACTATAAAAACCTACTTTTGATATTGAATAAGAAGAAAGAAAGAGTTATATTTCAATAAAAAATATTTCCAATAAATGTATATTGTGCTTAGGCTAAAGTATTGAAAATCAACTAAATTTCAATTACCAATAATTATGACACTACATGTTTCCGAATATAGATTTATTAGACTTTTTGACTATAATTGTGAACTGAAGTTAAATCCGAAATTAAACATGGGGGTTTCCGATTAAAAACATGAATTTGAACTTAAAAAGAATCACTAAATTCAAGGTAAAATTCAAGTGTTACAATTTTTGTTTTAAACCAGAATCGAAATTTGGAAATTTTCAATTATGAACAATTAGTAAGTTTTAATTGAAACCCTCCTCCCTCCATGTAAATTCATAGAACTATCTAAATTATACCTCTGTTTCTCATTTCGAAACGAGTTTTCCTAATCGGCTATAAGATTTTCCCATTTCAGGCGTAGCCATGGACGAACAAGAAGTGGATATAGGGTCGATTTATTCTATTTATTATAGTGCAAGCGGAAATAAAGGAAAAACATTTATAACAATGTATACATGGAATAAATTTATGTGAATTTAAAAAATTTATAGATATGAGCATTGTCTAGGATAATGAATATTGATTCATAAGATTTAATTACAACTAATTCAAATGTTCTAATTGGAATATAAAATTTTAAATATTAATTATAGATTACATCAATTCACAATATTAATTAATACGATAATGACTGATCTATGAAAGAATATCTCGAACTTGAAGGTTACGCATTATTTCGAAAACGTCTATGTTTTAAGTAAAAAATAAATTTTATAATTATAACATTTAGGAGAACAATGTATAGTAAGCATGTTAATTGAAACATTGTTCAATTATTAAGTACACAAAGATAATTTTCAACTATCAGATTAAATCAAAAAAGCTCTTATACAATAAAAAGACAACTTAGAGTAATATTTATCATTAGACCGTTGATAAGAAAACCATAATAGTTAAATAATAATTTCACAAACTTGCACGAGATTATTTTATAAGAATAAAAAATAATTTCTTTTTAATAAAGAAATAATTACGATAGGAAAAAAGATAAAACAAACTAATCTATAAAAACTTATCCTGTGCTAAATGTTAGATAATTCATAATTCATAACTAAACAAACTAATCTATAAAAACTTATCCTGTGCTAAATGTTAGATAATTCATAACTTCTATACATCATCTCGGTGACTGACATGCCTTTCGTATTTAATTCAAGAAAAGAATGTAAAAAAAACTAATCTTAATAGATGTGTTAGTATTAATTTATTCAATTAAAATTATTGACATGTATTGTTGTAAACAAACGCTATGTGCTAGCATAGCGGAAAAGAGAGCGCAAGCCAAGCTTGAACATGGAAGGCTATTTCTTTTGCCGAGCCGTGAATATTTAATCCAGCTTTTTGATTACCTGTCATTTAGTGTATGATATGTTTAATAAGTGTGTTGTTTTGTAGCGAAGATAAATCCTATAATCTTTTCTTTTGTTTTTTCATTAAAAGTTTATTCATAATAATGGAATTGAAGTCAATATTCAATATTGGATAATAAAAATAACTTAGAACAGCTGTACCATAGAACATATTTTACCCTTTCTTTATAGCTGCATCTTTAAACTCAGAAGGTATTGTCGGAGGATATTTAGCACATCAAGATCACTTTAAATACATTGTTTCACTTGAAGGGCGATTTAATTATTCTCAAGCTTACTTTCAAGTGTGCACTGGTGGAATTATCCATCAATATTTTGTAATTACTGCTGCCCATTGTGTTGTCGACGAAAATGCTGCTTTAAATCAAATTTCATTTTCAATTCTGGCAGGTGTAATCGATCTAAAAATAGGAGGAGGTATCAGAATAGATGTTGATCTAATTTATTTGCCAGGCTTTAATAGAAATTTCCAACTATACGATATTGCATTATTGAAGGTGAGGCTGTTATTTATAATTACTTCATATTATATTTTTATAAGAAAAATCCTGATATACTGAGTCAGTTTAGTTATGCAGAGATAATTTATAGGACTAGGATGAAGATAAAATTTCAAGTTATAAGTTTATAACTAATAAAGCTTAGTAAAGCATCAGTGTGGGCAGACTTAATTTCCATGAGTTAATATAGTAGATGTAGTATAGTAGGTGTACTAAATTTTAATTGATAATAACTACAAAACTATGTCTTTCTCGACTTTGATTCATATGAACTATTTATTTGGAATTAAATTTGGTATTCACAGATAGCAGATAGTTGTAGGTTTTTAAAAAAATGTCGACTGTTTTTAGATAAATTAATAAATATTTCTATTGGTCTTACAGTACAGTTACATTAATGACAATTAATACATAATAATATCAATATATATTTATATTAATATTAATACATATCAATATATATTAGTTGAAAATTATAATGACAGTCAGACTGTCCTTGTTTAAAATCACCTCGTCATTTGTCAGTTTAGTCCCTGGTGAGATAGCCGTAGCGCGCTCGAAACGTTGGACAACTACAGCAGATCTTTAAGTAGGTAAAGATTGTGGGGACAGTCAGATTACACTTTACTAATAAAGAATTTTTTCAGCTAATATATTTTTATTTCAGATTAGTCTACGGGGATGATTTCAACAAGGACAGTCTGACTGTTATTATAATTTTCAATTAATTATATATTGATATGTATTAATATTGATATAAATATATATTAATATTATTATGTATTAATTTTAATTTATTTAATTTGACTAATAATTTGAATAATATAAATATATAATTTAAAAATATCTATAATATCTTCTAAGTTGAAAAGAAAATTGGATTTGTCTCGTAATCCTTTTTTGGAAAAATTAATGCTACCTCCTGAAGATGGCTCATATATTGAAGATGCAGGAATAGTAGCAGGATATGGCTACGATAGAATTCAAGTTATAATCGATCCGATTCATAATGTGCCAGTGAGAGCGACTGGAAGTGCTATTAGCTTACTAAAATATGCAAATGTCAAAATTGATACTGACGAACATTGTCTTGCAAATTATTCCGCAGCAAATGCAACTTATCAAATGTGCGGTTTAATGATACCAGAAAATGCAGGACAAGCGTGGGGTCTTTGTACGGTCAGTATTTTTAAAGCTATTTTAAGTAGTAAAATTAAGTTTTCCCACGAATCGCTCGTTTTATTTATCATAACATATATAAAAAATAAATGTTTGTATATGTTTCACGATTGACTTACAGACTTGGAAGATCTCGATATTGGGATTAATTTTAATATCCAATTTTTTAGCTAGATTAAGGGTCAAAGAAGGAGTTAATATAAGTAATTTATCTAAACGGTTGAAAACTTTCAAAAAATCCTATATAGGCAGATTTTATTAGTCTAAGCTATTTGTGGTATACACGAGGTTTTTTTCGAATTTTAAATCATTAAATAGAGTAACTTATTTCAATAAGTCCACAATTTAGTATTTTACCGATCTTGCATTTAATAAGCAGATATCGATTTTATTTATCTCGACGAAGTTCGTTAATTCACACTTTTGCTTAAGACAATCGCGCAAATTCTAAGCACATATTATTAGTTTTTTAGTTCAATTGTCCAGAAGGCGTGGAGAAGGATAGTTTTCTTATTTTACATTAGAGTCGTCAGATGAAAGGATTTGTGGTTAGGTGATTATACCGGAAGACAGCTCACTTGCATCCATCAAAGGCGGATTATGTCGTTATTGATTTATATTTGTATTACGATATGCTGTCTGAGGAGTTATGCGGGATATGATATGGTATATGGATTTGGTTTAGAGATTGTTTGAGTGGAAGGATCAATAGAATGACTTAGGTGGATGGTATGTTCAAAAGTGACTGGAGTAGTTGGTGGATATGGTGTTGCGTACTGTTTGTTTTATTTAACAACGGTGGTTTTGCAATGGTTTTTTTTCTTAAATTTTATCTATTTGTAGTCACGAAAATTTTTATAATTAACCATATGCTCAATTTCCCAAATAGAGTATTTTTCGTCAGTTTTCTTGACTATGAGCAGTTATTCTCTCGAGTACTCTGTGCAATGCGATATAATACGATACTGATGATTTACTACCTGACGATTGAATGCTTTGTGTTAAAAGTATTAGAGGGGGCATTTTGAATTTAATACAATTTGTAAACTCAAACAAATTTTTTTTTTAATTTTTGCTGTGTTTATTGTTATTAAGAATGTAAAATGACTGATTAAGTATAGTTCTGTTAAAAATGGTCTGTAGTTTCCTAAGGTAGAAAAATTTAGTAATGTTTACGAATACCTTTTGAATTTACAGCTTATTTGTTTTCATCCTAATGAATTTCGAATTTTTTCTATACATTATGCTCTATATTTCGTGATAAGTGTCGGTGCGTGTGGCGCATATATTGGTAGGCGTACGGTATACCGTTGAAGCTTTTATCAGCGTCTGGTATCCAACCTGGCTTCCTCGGTAGGCTTATGATCGTTTTGACGTTCGTTACATGAATCGAACTCTTCTCGGTCACATCGACTTAATCGTGGGGCCTAGATAATATAACGAATGATAATGAATATAAAATGCACAAGTTCTACTTAAAGTAATTGTTTTCTTATATTAGTACATTACCCGAGTTAAAACCTTATGACTTACTTTTATCATTTTCAATATTATTTTTTTATTAATAAATTATATCAATGGATATCAATGCTATGATAAATATAATTAAGATCAGTGTATTATATAATGTCTAATAGTAATATTATATGTATTCATTTATAGGGTGATATTGGCGCTCCACTTGTAATTAATAATGTAGTTGTTGGAATCGCAAGCAGAAACCCTGTTGACTGCAATGATACAATTGAAGGTTGTCTTTATACCAAGGTTATGCCTCATGTAAAAGTAATAAAGAAAATTATCAAAAAAAAAGTGAAGGGCGGATTTCTTCAATATAAAAATCATAAGTACATTGTCTTCAAGGGAAACAGTTGAAAAAACATTTTATTCAGAAGAACATATTACATGAAGGGAACAGGGGATGGCCAATCTTTGAAGTAACATTCTCAACCTATAAGATATAATTAACAATAATAATATTATTGTAGGAATCACTCATTAGATATAATAAGAAAACATTTTCTTAATTTGCAGTTCTGATTTTTAAATTACCTACTTTTAGCTTAAATTCTCCATTTTTGGTTTTAAATGGCCAAGTTTTATTTTGATTTTGGAAGTATTCTTACTGCACATGGAATATTGGTATTCATAGAAATAATATTAATACAACTATAGAATATATAATATAAATTTCTATTTCTTTTATGAAACATTTATAAATAGGTATTGAAAGTATTAAAGCTAGATGTTTCAAGCTTATCAACTTGTTGCACTAAAGACTGATAATAGCGAGAAAGTTAAAAGATGAATATACTTTATATATATATATATTAGGAGTGTGAATAAGTCTTTCTCGTTTTTTGTAAGAGATGGCGCCACCAATACTGTGCGAGTATTCAATGGTTACATATGTCATAATCAAAGCTTATTCATATGTCAACAATTCCATACTAACACATTAGTTAAAATTTTTTCGCATCATAAATTTTTGATATCGTGAAAATGTCGAAATTTGAGCCGAGTCGACGTCATTGGAAGTTTCACTTTATTGGTTCAATTTGAAGAAATCTGCTGCCGAGACGCATCGATTGCTTCAGGAGGCTTATGGAGAAGGTTGTGTCGATGATTCAAGTGTTCGCGGATGGTTTCGACGCTTCAAAAGCGGTGATTTCGACGTGGAAGACAAGGAGCGTTCCGGGCGGCCGCAAATCTTTGAAGATCGAGAATTGGCGACTTTGCTTGATGAAGATTCTTGTCAAACGCAAGAAGAACTTGCTGAAGCATTGGGAGTTGACCGAACAACCATTTCAAAGCGTTTGAAAGCCATGGGAATGATCCAAAAGCAAGGAAATTGGGTGCCGTACGAACTGAAGCTGAGAGACGTCGAACGGCGTTTTTTCACTTGCGAACAGCTGCTTCAGCGACATGAAAGAAAGGGTTTTCTGCATCGTATCGTGACTGGCGATGAAAAGTGGATACGTTACGATAATCCGAAGCGAAGAAAATCATGGGGACTACCCCGCCATGCATCATCATCGACGGCCAAGCCAAATATTCATGGCGCCAAGCTCATGCTCTGTATATGGTGGGACCAGCTAGGTGTGTTTTACTATGAGCTTCTGAAACCGAATGAAAGGATCACAGGCGAGGTCTATCGACGACAATTGATGCGTTTGAGCCGCGCACTGCGAGAAAAACGGCCACAATACTCCGACAGGCACGACAAAGTTATTTTGCAACATGACAATGCTCGCCCACATGTTGCACCGCCGGTGAAAACATACTTAGAAACGCTCAAATGGGAAGTCCTACCCCACCCGCCGTATAGTCCAGACGTTGCTCCGTCTGATTACCATCTCTTCAGATCGATGACGCATGGTCTGGCTGACCAGCACTTCCATTCCTACGATGAAGCCAAAAAATGGGTGGATGACTGGATAGAGGCCAAACCGGTCGAATTTTTTCGCAACGGGATTCGTATGTTGCCAGAAAGATGGGAAAAAGTTGTAGCTAGCGATGGCCAATACTTTCAATAATTCATTTGTATATAGCTGTTTAAAGTTCTTAAAGAAAATAAAGATATTAATTCAGCATAGCTTATCAATCCGTTAAATAATTTGTATATAAAAGGATAATTATAATATTGAAACGTTTAAGTAAGTGGTTCCAAATTGAACAGAGTATGATGTCTAGTATAATCAGGACCACGATATATATGAGGATTCATTGTTTTGAGGTTTTTTTTTGAAATTTTCAGTTTGTACAGTATAGGGCTAATTAATTAAGAACGAATGAGTTTAGATATACGTTATGTCAAAGAGAACCAAAATCTGGAAATAGAAATAAAAGAGCAATTTATAATTTTTCTTCAAGTAGATGACAGCAGTGGAAAGAATTTAGCTTCAAAATTAATCAGTACGTTGCAATTACTTGGAATAGATATAGGAAATTGAAGAGGGCAAGGATATGACCATGGAGCTAATATGAAAGGAAGAAATAATGGCGTCCAAGCACATATTTTAAATATCAATTCTAGAGCTTCTTATCTTCCTTGCGCATGTCATAATCTTAATCTACTTTTAGGAGACATAGCTCAATATAATAATTATGCTGTATTGTATTTTGGAGTAGTTCAAAGGTTTTACAGTATATTTGCTGCATCAACAAAAAGATTGGGAAATTTTGAAGAAACATACAGTATTGTCGAGCCTTAAGCCCTTATCAGAAACTAGATGGGAATGCCGAGTTGAAGCTGTTAAGACCATTCACTATCAACTAAAAGTTATAAGATCTGCTTTAGTAGAAGTTTCCGAGACACGCAATGATGCAAAAACTAAAAGCGAAGCTGAAAATTTGATCAATTATGAAATTGATAATTTTAATTTGTAATTTGGTATGAAATACTATTTATCACTAACAATGTCAGTAAATATTTACAATCGAAAAATATGTAATTAGATATTGCAATTAATAATTTAGAACAATTATCTAAGTTTTTAGAAAATTTTAGAAATTCAGGTTTTCAATCTGCATTAGGCACAGCTAGAGAGCTAGCTGAGGAATTAATTGTTAAAACTGAATTTCAAGATCGCCGAAAAAGAAAGAAGAAAACGCAGTTTACATATGAGAAAAGCTTTTTGAAACTGAATGTTTTTTAGCTATAGTAGATCAAGGAATAATGTCGTTAAAACACATTTCAATGGATATCAACATTTTTCAACACATTTTGGCTTTCTTTTGAAATTTAAAGAGCTTCCAAATATAAATGAGGAAGAATTGCTTTAAAAATGTCAGGAATTAGACCGTTTATTATTAAGTGATAATTCTAAAGATATAGATGGTGAGGAATTATTTATGGAATTAAAATATTTTAGATATATTATTCCAAAAGAAGGTACAAACGTAGCTGAGATTCTAAATTATATAGTAAAAAATGAAATGATTGAATCCTTTCCAAATATAAGAATTGTTTATAAAATCTTATTAACATTAACTGTTACAGTTGCATCTGGAGAAAGGTTTTTCTCAAAATTAAAACTAATTAAAACGTATTTAAGAACTAATATGAGCCAAGAACGTCTTAACGCGCTTGCTATTCTATCAATAGAAAAAGAAGAAGCGTCTTCCTTAGATTATAAAGACTTAATTAATATCTTTGCAGCCCAGAAATCTAGAAAAGTAAATTTTCTTTAATATACTTAGAAAAGACTTTTTACTTTAACTACAAAATAAATACAATTAACTACAAAAGGCTAATTGTAAATGTTCTATTTTATTTCCTTAAGTTTTTAAAGATCTCTTTCAAAACATCTTAATTTTACATATAACAAAGACATTAAGATGCGCACGCACACGTAGCTATACAAACACACAAACATAAGGAGTCAAATGTTTACCACGTCCATGCCGTGGATTCTGGGTAACTCTAAGTGCAAACAAGTTTTGTAGTCATATTTGCGTTTCAGAACAGAAATTTTATTAAAAATTGATACTCAAAAATTTTTATTAAACCTCGATAGTCAATCAAATATACGAAATATTTAATATGGTATTAATTTGACAGAATTCCATAATTTATTCTATTGTAAAGAATAAAAAAGAATACGAAGAAATATAAAAATGCTCGTTTAAAAGAGCTAAATTATTAATTAAAAAGAAAAAATGAATTTTGACTTTGCAAACATGTGATTATTACATAAAATGCATTTAATAAATTGATTAATTTGATTGCTTGATATAATCAGAAGTTTTAACAAATTAAATAGAATATTGTAGCCAAATTTTTGTAAAACAGACTAGACTTTTTAATTTTCGAAACTTAATTCCCACGTATAGGGGCCCTGCGCTATTTTCTTGCCCCGGGTCCTCCGATGCCTAAGGACGGCTCTGGTTAAACCATTTTCGATCGTTCAGAGGCCAAGTCTATTAATATCTTCCTGAAGACCTGAGGCATTAATGGGCCATTTAGTTTTCATATATAGCTTTACATCATAGACATAAAGAAGACATTTAGCGAATTTGAAGGCAGAAGAAACATTACTTATATAAATATTGAAGAGTAGTAGACTTAGGTGAAAACCCTGTAGAACTCCAGAAGGTATTTGTGATATATTTGACAGAGCACCTAGTAATCGTACAATGTAAATTCGTTCAGGCAATTAAGATTCAAGCTACTGGAGGGCTTTGCCATGGAAACCGTAATTTTTTCAAGTTTCTGAACCAGTTTGTTGCGATTAACACAGTCAAACGCATTCCTAAATGTAAAGTACTTTGCTAAAGTCTAAAACTTGTATAGATTCCTAAAATTCATCAGATATGAAGATTTCGTACAATAGAAGATATATGTGTTACATCCTTTGAAGTGTATTGATAATTATAAAATCCAACAGTTTGGAAAAGTTTAGAGACAATAGATATATTTAATATATGTTTATATAGATGATAGGTCTAGAAGTAGACATAATTTGTTTGCTATCATTTTTGTGTATAAGTTGCGTAAAAACATTATTCACGATTTCACGAAAGCCGTCTGACGAGAGGGATTCGTTAAATAAACATAAAAAGGTTAAATTAAACATACTAATGGCTGGCTAATATATTTTAAAATAATTTGGAAATAAGATCAGTGTCAGTGAAGGAATGAGATAAAGCCTGAATGGCTTCTCGTAACTGTTAAAATTTTATTCGAAAGATTCAATTTTATGATCACAATTTATGAATTCAAAATCCTTTAGTATAAATAATGCATGTATAAATGAAAAATTTTTTAAAAATAAGTTAACAAATTAAAATTGTACTTATGTCGACTGTTCTGAATTAAATTAATAAATATTTTTATCAGCCTTACAGTCTTTATAATATAATATATTAACTAATATCATATATTAACTAATATTATATATTCATATAATATATTAACTAATATAATATATTAATTAAAATATTTATTAATTTAATAAGTTAACAATCTTATCCAGGAACTTATCTGATTGATTATTAAATGACATTGTATGTGATAGATATTTAGAACTTGAGAAAACATTTGATATTTGATTGAGTTTAAAATGGATAACTTTCTACCAGTAACAGAAATGTTAATATATTATTAATATTACTAATGAAGATAGACATGGATAGAAGTAGAGAGAGCATATAAAAAAGTTATTACCTCGAGGCTAAGTTAATATCTCGACATCCACGCATGGTATAACCGTTTCAAACATCGATGGTAATAGTTTTTTGCGCACGTCTAGTCTGTTTTACCACGTCATGTACCGACGAGAATTCGACAAGCCGCTATAGTTCAAGACAAGCCATCGAGACAGTCGCCACGTTCTTCTGTTCCTTCATATACAATTATTCTTTATATACACATACTCTGTAATATATAATGTACACTATTTTTGTCTGTAAGCTCTGTATTAAATAAAAACATTATTTTCAAACTAAAGAGTAACTTGAACAGGTTATGAACCCAGGCTCTGGTGTTCATTTACAAAAATTTCGAAAAATTATCGATAGTGAAAGTGTCGATGAAGAAACTAAATGGTTCGAATTATGCAATATAGAGCCAAAAAATGGAGATGCTACTTATAAGGGACAACTTATGGGATGTCGTAAAGGAAGAACCAGCAAATCCTGTAGATGCAGCGATGATGAAAAAGGAGAGTCGAGCGCATGCTACAATTGATTTCTTTTGCTGAAGACAACCAATTACTACACATCAAGGGCGCTCAATCTGCTAATAATGCTTGAAATAGGCTAAAGAAGCGCTACCAAAAGGCGACACTGACTAGTGTTATTCATTTATATAAGAGGTTATTTAAGTTACGCTTATCAGAAGGTGATGATATGGAGAGTCATGTTTCGGAGCTGATGATTCTAATCGACAGGCTTACAGCACTAGACGAAGAATTTAAGGAAAGGCTTCAAGCAGCAGTAGTTTGAAGCAGTTTGCCAGATTCTTACAGTTCTCTAATAATTAGTTTAGAGTGTCGAAGTCATCCGGATTTTACCTTGCAATTTGTTAAATCAAAGCTGATTGACGAATACAATAAGTGTAAGGAAAATCTATGTGCTGAAGCGACTGGTAATACAGCGCTCAAATCTATGTATAAAAAGATAAATCCGCAGAAAGAACAAGAATCTTTAACGTGTTATTTTTGTAACAAACCGGGGCATCTAAAAAGATGCAAAAATTATAAAAGTTGGAAATCTAGAAAGGAGCACAAAAAGGCCAATAAAGCATTGGAGCACATAAATTCTGCAAAGCTTAATTTTCTATTTATGACTAAAGAACAGTTCCTCGGTGAGATTTACTTACGTGTTGGAGAAAAAAGCAACAGCTACAACGATTGAATTGTTAACTCAGAAGTGACCAGTCACATGTGTATCACTAAGAATGTTGTACCGAATTTTAATCCTCATATAAAAGGACTTATTCAGTTAGCAGATGCCAATAAAAATTGCGAAGTTCTCGGGACGGGCTCGATCACTATAAAGTGTGCTGTAAATGATGGAGATTGTTTTATAAAGGTTGAAAATATGTTGTACGTACCATCGCTAAACTCGAACCTTCTATCCGTGCCCAAGCTTATGAAGAAGGATACGTTCTAAGTTTTGAGGATGGCCATTGTAAAATTACAAAGGACAATAAAGTTTTAGCTATAGCGCGTTACAAGAAAAGTTCTAACGGATTATTGGTAGTAAAATTTGTTCAGCTAACACATCAGTTAACATCAGTGGTACAAATGTTTTGGCTATGGAGGTCCTCAGGCAATTAAAGAATTAGCAGAAAAAGGAATGGCTTTTTGTATTGCTATTAAGGACTGCGAAATTCATTAAATATGTGAATGTTATGTGAAAAGAAAGATTTCCAGGCAACCTTTGCACATAGATATCTGTGGCCCCATGCAGATAATTACAACAGGAGGAAAAAGATATATAATCACCTTTATTGACGATTACTGTAGATGTACTACAGTGCATTTTTTAAAATATAAAAATGAGACTGGCCTTTTGTAAATTAATTTATAGAAATGGTAAAAACACAGTTCAGAAAAATTCCAAAAATTATACGCTCCGATAGAGGAAGGGAGTATATAAATACAGATTTGCAGAATTATTTAAAAAATAAGTGCATCAAAGTGCAGTATATGGAACCATACTCACCTCAACAAAACGGAGTGGCCGAACCTAAAAATAGATCTTTACTTAAAATGGCGAGATGTATGCTTCTTGACGCTAAATTTGATAAAAAAAATATTGGGCAGAAACCGTCAATACAGGCAATTTGTTGCAAAATATATTACCAACTAAGCATATGGATAAAACTCCGTATGAATCTTGGGTTTCACGGAAGCCAAACGTTAGAAACTTGCTCATTTTTGGCTGCAAGGCATATATACAAATCCAAAAGGAGTAACATCGTAGGCTTGACGACAAAGCTGAGAAACTTATGTTTCTCGGCTATTCAGAAGAATCGGAAGCATATCGACTTATGGAAAAACCTACAGGACACATGAAGGTAAGTCGAGATGTTGTTTTCATAGATACCAATCAAAATTATGAATACAAAGAAGAAACTCAAGACATCAACGTACTGTTGAAAAACTACAGGGATACAAAAAGAGAAATAAATGATGAAGATTTTTGAAGTGTCTATAGTGAGTCCAGCGATATTCACACTGACGAAAATGAAGTTGTAGAGTACGAGGATTTATGAGAGACAATCGGAGAGAACGAAAGGGGTATGCCTCCTGATAGATTTATGGCCGGTACGCAACTGGCTGCAATGCAAGACGAGCAATCTAAGAACTTTAAATGAGGCTCTATCAAGGCGCGATAGAGAGAAGTGGTCAAAGAAAATAAATAAACAAAGAATTTGATTCCTTAATTCAGAATGATACGTGGGATATTATAAGAGCGCTTCAAGAAAGTAATAATATCACCTGCAAGTGTGCTTTCAAGAAAAAGGCAAGTCCACTAGGAGTCAGGTATAAAGTGCGACTTGTAGCAAGAGGTTTTTCACAGAAGTACGGGGTAGACCACGATGAGGTATTCGCCTTTGTAGTCTGCCAAACAACTTTTAAGATGCTTGTCACAATAACAGGTAGTAAAAATGTAATAATTAAGTATTATGAGGCAAAGTTCGCCTTCTTGAATGGAAAATTAGACGAAGACATATATATATATATGGTCCTATCCGAAGGATTCAAAATAAATACAAACGGAAAGGTTTGTAAACTTAAAAAGAGTTAATATGGGTTAAAACAAAATTACTAATAACAAAATTTATAATATATTGAAAAATTTTGATTTTCAACGGAGCGATGCAGATCCATGTTTATACGTAAAGAAGTCTGCAAATGAAATTACTTCGGTAATAATCCACGTCAATGATTTTTTACTTGCTGCAAAAAATGTTAAAACAATATATAAATAATCTAATTTTTTAAAAAAAAATTTCAAATTTGTTGATTTAGGGTTTTCAAAGAAATATTTGGGCATTGAATCTAAAGAATCAGCCGTGCCTTTAGATCCAGGACACAAGAAAAACATAGAACATAATTTGCCAATGGATACTTATCAATTATACCAACAATTGATTGGCGCTCTTCTATATATAGCCACCAATACAAGGCCCAATATTGCAGCGAGCTTAACTATATTGAGTCAGTACAATAAGCAGCCTACATCAAGCGATTTGACTGAAGCAAAGAGGATTCTCCGTTAGCTTAAAGGAATGATAACTTACGAGTCGAGAAGAATCGAACGGAGAACAAAAATTAATAGGATATGCGGACGCAGATTGGGCGGAGAATATAGGTGACAGAAAGTCGCATAACGGATATATTTTCCAATTTATGGGTGTATCAGTTACCTGGGCATGCCGAAAGCCAACGTGCGGGGCTCTATCATCAACGGACGCAGAGTACATAGTTCTTACAGTGGCCAGTCAGAAATGTTTTGGCTACATCAACTTTTAAGTGAGGATCCATCAACTACAGTTATCTATGAAGATAATCAAAGCTGCTTAAAGATAGTTAATAATAGAAAATTTAGTCAGCGGACTAACCATATTGACACCAAATACGATTTTATTAAGAGTTTAAAGGTAGAAAGTAAAATTGACTTTAAGTATTGTCCAACGGACGAGATGTTGGCAGATATGGTCAAAAAGCCACTTAATAAAATAAAGTTAAAAGTACTATTACAGAAATGTGGTGTAACGTCCAGCCGAAGCTGGTGTCACCCCGGAAATCCTAACAGGCGATTTAATGCCGTTAGTTACCGGCGAATTGCCCCTTTATTTTCGGCCAGCGCCTTCGCGTATTGAAGCCGAGGATACGCGGGGCGGATCGCGGATACCTTTATCGCGAGGGCACGGCGCTGCACAGTGCGTTTCGACGCTGGTTAAGGCCACGTCCAGGGTGGCTTTTATCCCAACGTGTCGGATTCGGAGCGGCGACGGTTTCGATATCCCCTAAGGGTAGCAGCGGCACGCTTTCGGCCTCCCACTATTGCCTTAGGCCGTCGTGCTTATTTTTAGCGGAGTCTACGAGTCCAGCGACAGCTTTCTGTCTCCTAGACCCGTGTCTCCTGCTCTAAAAACTAGCACGCGTATCGAGGAATCAAGGTTTTTAAAAGAAAACTTATCATAGAATGATCAAATGAAGAATCAATAACTTATAGTATAGAATGCTTACTTTTATTCTATAGTTTAAATACATGGTACAAAAGATCGTTTCGCTTGCTACAAACGCGACCGGCAGTCTGCTTTTCGCAGTCCAGCGAGCCCTTATTTATAGTTGGAGCGCGAAGCCGCCGAATTTTTCCCCGCTGGGAAAATACATGGTAGTGGGAGAGATGAAGGGACGTTTTTTTTATTATAGAAATGTTATACTTCCCTTCATCTCGTACAAATATTATTATGATTATCGCTTTCTCTTTCGCTCGACAAAGACTTTTCATATAAACTACATCGAACAAACCTAGGCGTCGTCGTGAATTATAAGCTAACTTTATTTAATACTTAATAGAAAATATAATTATTAAAATAATAATAATTGATTAACTATAACGCTAATATACAATAACAGACTCTTATGAACTATTTAACTACTATAAAAAATATGAAGATAAATACTAAAAATAATAATTGTAATAATAATGATACTACTAATAATAATAGTAAAAATCTTAACAATAAAGATCCTGATAATAATATTCAAAATAATAATATACATAATAACTAATAATAATAACTAATAACTAATAAGAATGATAATAATTAACATAATAACAATAATAATTAAAATAATAATAATAATCATGATTCACAAAATAAGGTAAACACTGATAATAATAATTAACCTTACAACCTTAATAATAACTATAATAATAATTAAAAATAAGATAAACGCTCACGATAATAATTAACTTTAACACGATAATAATTAACAATAATAATAATAATTAAAACTATAATAATAATCGTGGTTCGCAAAATATGATTAACTGTATAACCTTAATAATAATAATAATAATAATTAAAACTATCAAAATAAGATAACGATTCATGACAATAAATAAATTTACATCATTAATAATAACAATAACAATAATAATAATTAAAATTATAATAATAATTGTGATTCGCAAAATAAAATAAGTTAAAATAAAATAAAATATTTTCAAATATTATTTCATTATATAAAT
This sequence comes from Sycobia sp. Sy_11, assembly GCA_018907035.1. Taxonomy (NCBI): domain Eukaryota; kingdom Metazoa; phylum Arthropoda; class Insecta; order Hymenoptera; family Epichrysomallidae; genus Sycobia; species Sycobia sp. Sy_11. The sequence continues at coordinate 601,600 of JACCIC010000263.1, read as the reverse complement.
TCCTTTTAAAATTCTTAGTTTTCCTCATAGTGTCCTTCTCGGTGATATTTCGTCCCAAAATTCGTTAGTGTATACAAAGGGGGAGGGGATCGTAAAAATCGGATTAGCGCGCCCTCCGCTTCGTCTTGAGTTTTCCGCGGGGGAAAGTACGATCGGCGGGGAGGGGGAGGGAAGAGGCACTTCGGTCCGCGCCGCATTACGGCGGGCCCGCAGCTAGGCAGCCTCGTTTGTGTCGCATCTGGTTTTTATTGCGGGGGGGGGGAGGCGTGCGCAGTTCGGCATTCGACACTGTCAACAGTCTCCAGTTCCTAGGGATAGGAAAATTTTGAGAAATTCTCGTTTCTTCTGGTATATATACGTATACGTATATATACCTTTTTTTTTAATGATGGACAGTGCTATCGTGACGTTGCCGAACGCTCGCCCCCTTTTTTTCTTTCTTCCTCTCTATTTCTATCTCACTCTCCTCCTCGCTCGAAATCCACGTACATTCCCGGGCTTGAAAACTGCAAGGGAATGACCACATTTGTAAACACTTATACTCGTACGTATACATATAGATATATGTATATTCATACATATATATATATATATCCGATATAGTTGCTGGACGCAACAGTGGCTTAAAAATACACCAATGCATATTATTTTCGAGGAAGGGTGTTGATGTTTTCACGAACATAATATGCTCAATAGCAGAAATATATAGTCAGGTAGGATAAATACAGCAAGGGCCGAAGACTCTCGTTTGATTCTTTCGACCTGATATTTATGACATTTTCCGACCGTTCAGCCGATTGAAGAGCAAGCCGCTTCAGTTCAAGACAAACCGTCGATACAGTCACCACTGTTCTTCTGTTTCTTCATGTACAGCTACTCTTTATATACACATATTCTATAATATATAATATACACTATTTCCGTTTGTAAACTCTGTTTTAAATATAAACATTATTTTAAAACTAAAGAGTAACTTAAACAGATATCAGTAATTGTTTTCCTACCAGAATAAGGCTCTTAGATTTCGAATAAGGGGAAGTTTATTTCATTTATTGAAGATGTTGAAGGATAGCGACATTAGTTTTCAATTCATAGCTTTATGTCGAATTATGAATAAGTTGTCAAAAGCATTATCATCTTATTAAGAATTATTAAATTTTATATAATGTTCTAATGAGATCGAGAAGATACTAGATAAGAGTTGTTAAAATTAATTATAAAGAATTTATCGCTCGATTACAATAGAACACGATTAACATCATTTTTGTGAAGTGGTTGCCAGAAACATATTGGATCTAGTCATTCCTGATCTCACTTTCAGAGAACAACGAATTATAATGAGTTATGAGATATAAGTCTACGAGTATGACACGCTAACCAGCCTACAATGTTCCAAATGGATGGGAAAAAATGATCCGGAACAGAAACAAAAACTCCACGCAAGCTATTCATAAATGAAGGTACTGATAATCGTTTTTTAGACAATCTTTAGATGATTCATCATCAGTTCATGATGAATGAAGAATTTTCATTTATCAACGGAACCGATTTTATGCGTTTGCATTAAAATATTCGCTGTCAACAGCAGAAATTATGGTGATTTATTTGTTAATTTTCTACAATGATAACGTGCTATCTTATCCAGCTTTGATTATTAATCATTATAAGGTCAGACGTGAAATAAATATCATTAAAAAGCTTCCTTATTAATCTGATATAGTCTTATTTAATTTTATTTTTTTAATTGCGAATACTGTGAATCTTCAATTTCTGTTCTGGTTTGCTACTTTGGATTCTTTTCCTGTTCTCGTCGCAAGGTATCTCGAGTAATAGAAGATAATTCTATTAATAGCTTGTTCTGGTACCAGTGTCGGCCATTCCGGATAATATAGTTGGGATAATTCTTCTTAAACACAGATGTTCAAAATGGTGTTCACAAGACTCTAATCTATTTTATATCCAAACTGTATTTACTTCTGACTACCTCATTTTTTATGTATTTCCGTCGTTGTAATTATATATAGTTATGAAAAAAGTAGTAGAGTTATTAACGAAAGTAAGTCTAATAAGTGTAATAAGTACAACATGTGATGCGTCTACTGGAAATTATCATAGGCATTAATCATCATAATATGTAAATTTGAATATATTAAAATTTATTTTAAATAAATGAATATACAATATGCATTCAAAATGATGAATAACGAGATTTGTTTTACAAAGATGTTTTAATTATGTGTTACCATATATAGAGTACCCGGACTTTAATGAAACCTTGTATATTATATATGTAATTATATTATATTCTTATCCATAATTGATTTGATAAATTGGAAGAATTATATTGTTATTCTAATGCAATAGATAAGTTTTGTTTTAGCTAAAAACTATATCAATGATAGGTATATATTACATTTTTCATTGGAAGGTGCTTTTATAGTGATATATATTCTATTCGTCCAAAATGACGATCGTATTTTTAATTTTTGTCACTTTTCTACTGGTTCAAGGTGAGTTTGATTCATTTTAATTTATATCATATATATATATATATATATATATATATATATATATATATATATATATATACATATAGTAAATAAATCTTCACAATTGTTTTGAAAATGATAGAGACCGGTGTAATACAGAAAAACATACTTTAAACGCGAGATTGTATACATTATATACATATTTACTAAAGTAAACATAAAATAAGAAACAGTTGAACAGTTTTAGAAACAAATATTTTATTCAGAAAAGTATTTTGTTGATCAAACTATTGTTAATAAGCAGTAATATATAAATTGCTACAATCTAAGTATATAGATTTGATAATTCGATAACACAAAAACATCTAGACTTTTAATATTCTAATTCATTTTCTAAAATGATTGATTATATTAGAATTCACAGATATTTGGACGATGTTCTGTTTAGTATTGAAACCGTGGTTGTTGATATTAAACTAAAAATCTTTTTTTCATGTATTAAAACCTATGTTCAATGTGTAACATATTGGGTTGGAGCTGGTGAAAATTAGAAGAGACACTAATTTGTTATCTGTAAGAGATTTACTAACGTCAATACAATAGTGATTTCATGGATCTCTTTTGCATGGTATAATTGCAAATGTGATCTTATACATGTACTTATACATATACTTCATACTTAATGAAACTCGGATGGCATAGTCTAGAAAAAGTCTGATCTTTTAGCACAGCAGTTATAGTCATCAAATTTTTAGAGGATAACTTTCATGAAATTAATTTTTTTTTATTTTAGTGTTTACATATAAAAAGTATAATTTTCACATGCTTAAGAAAGTTATTATTTCTGGTAAGATTTATAATATATATATATATATATATATATATATATATATATATATATATAATATATATATAATATATATATAATATATATAATATATATATAATATATATATTCAAAAGAAAAAATTTTATTTGCTAGAAATAAATCATGCGTATTAGTGTCAATATTATATTTTAGAATAAGGACTTTCTAGGAATGTCGGAATGTTGAATGTTGGCACATGGATCAATCTATTCTATTTTGTAAATGCGAAGCTAAACAGAAAACATCCATTAGTATTTTAATAAATAGTTTAATTTACATGTTTATTTTTTTAGAAAGGTACATGAATAAAAAAATTAAAAATGCTTTTAAATATTACACCAGTTACAATAAGCTAAATTTATATAACATTAATAATTATTTTTATCGGTTTTACAGTCTTTCAACAATAATATATTATGATAATATAATGATAGCCAGACTACTCTTGTTTATAATCACCCTCGTAGAATCTGAAATGGAAATACTACTAAAAATAATATAATCTATATTCTATGTTAGCAAAAGACAACTTGACTACCTCCACCACCTTTAATTTAAATTTACCTTAAATGTCTATCGTTTCGAACCACTCCGGCTCATATTTAAGGACTTAACAGATAAATTTATATAAATAAAATTATATAAATTTATATAATGTTTATTGTTTTAAAATGATAAACTTTAACGGAAATTTGAACTCTTATTACATCTTTATATTCAGCTAGAACTTTTTAATAAGTATGAAGTCAGTGCTGTTTTTTATAACATGACTTATATGTTTGTGAAACATCGCAGAACATTTATTAAAAATAAATAAGAATGGGATTTTGTCAAACAATTAATAATTATTATTTAAGAATTTTTTTGTAAAAGATACACGAAATATTAATGATTTGCAGGTCCGGGTAAAGTTTAGGTAGAGATTTCTTTTATGATTTACGAGGATAGAAGCGATCACGCCAAAAAACATGGCGAGTAGTAAATATTAAATAATTAAAAAATTTTATAATTAAAATTCAGTAAAACGAATTGAAAAATATATACAACTTATTTTAATGTTATGTTAGAATAATTAAAATATTTCAACAATCTATTTCAGTTAGTCTGCAGAATTTAATTAAGCAACGTGTAATAAATGACAGAGACGCTGATCCTGATGAATTTCCCTTTCTGGCTTCCATTCGGGTTAGTTATTTACCATTGTTACCTTACGTTCACGTATGTTGCGGCACAGCGTTTCATAGATACTGGATTCTGAGTACGACTGCATGTGTCAAAAGTATTTCGCAAACTGACAGAGCTAGGGTAGTAATAGGTATGTTCTCTACCTATAGAACAGACAATTCCGTTCAAATCATTCAAATAGCTCGTAAGATTATTCACGAAAAGTTTGAGGGGTGAGTTTAACGTTTTATCATCACTTATAATATTAAGAGGATAGAAAAGTAATGTCATTTTTTAAGATGAATATCTAAACTGAATAAAGTTTAAGTTTAATTTTGTTACATACGGACTTTGATTAAATTCAAAATGTGTAATAATTTAATCCACAATGAAATATAAATTTTGTATTGCTGCCTTTCGTAATTAGTCATACTAAAAATGTACGAATTTTTATTTTTCACCAATGATGTAATTACTCTCGTTATTCATAACTTTTATAATGTAAATATTGTTAATTTCATAGTTAAAATGATAAAAATTAATTTACTTTTCAACCAAGTTCCTGCAATTATAATTTTTAGCATCTTGAAAATTATTAAATTTTTGTGTCTGTCGAATGCTGTAATTATCGGAATAAATAAAAATGCGATGCTGAAGTTTGTTCCAATTCGATTCGTGTGATATAACCTGATCTGTGATTATGGTGTTCAGAATAACCATTTTTTTCTTACTAAATTCTGGGAGCTTGAATTATAGATTATTTTTTATAAAATCTAATTCTTCACATTGAAAATTTGTATTTTCAGAATTCATTTACCTTTTCGTATTTCAAACTAAAGGATCTCAAAAATAGTTTACTGAATATCGAAAAACGTAAAATATTTATACCTATTTCTGCTGATCTTTAGCTGAATATTCAACGATGAATTGTAAATAATTAAAATTGAATTATTTGTAAATGAATAAGTGTACTGTTATATACTCTTTTAATATATTTGGGATAATTTTGAAGTACATTGTATGATAATAAATAGCAATATGGAAATGATATTACGTTTTAGTTCTCTGTAGTATAAGTTTATATGCATTTATACTAATGTAACCAATACTTCTATATGTAAGCTATTGCGTAAAGATAGAAAGTTAATGTAAAAGCAGTAAGCACTTATAATTGAAAATATAAGATATAGTCACTAATACTATATACAAGTTGTGTTCAAATAATAATGTGACTTTACAAATATCGAGGGCTACGACCGTTCGATTATCGATTTTTTTTATTTTGTGTTGGTACATGTACACCGAGAATATATACATGGCTTTAGCTCTATAGCATTATTTGTCTGTTTGTGACAGGTATACAAATTTATAAGTGTTTCATTTTCTCGGCGATTTTCTTTTATCAAAAAATGGATCAGAGTTTGCATTACATTTTGTATCGAAAATGGAATGCAATGGTCTAGAATTCTTGAAATGTTGACAGTTGCATACGGTAAGTCTACTTTGAGTAAAAAGAATGTGTATAAGTGGTAAAAGCTGTTTCAAGAAGGTCGAGAGGATGTTAGGACTGGACATCCTAGTAGCACTTCAACAACAGATGAAAAGGAAAACGATCAAGCAGTGAAAGATATTATGTTAAAAAAATCATCGAATCACTATTAGAGAAATTACTGAACAGATAGATATATCGGTTGGTTCATGCTATGCTATTTTTTCGGATGTTTTGGGCATGAGATGTGTGTCAGAGAAAATCGTTCCAAAACTGCTTAGTTTTGATCAAAAGAACCGTCGCATGACCATAGCTCAGGAGATGTTGATTGAAGTCAATAATGATGCTCATTTTCTCAAAATGGTTATAGTTGGTGATGCATCATAGTTATATGGTTATATCGTCGAAACTAAAGCTCAATCGTCCCAATGGAAGGACGCAGAAGAACCAAGGTCAAAGAAAGCACGCCAAGTTCGATCAAATATCAAGGTTTTGCTCAATGTCTTCTTTGATTAGCATAGCACAATGCATCAGGAAATCTTATCATAAAATCATACAGTCATACAGATCATACACCTGCTCATTCATCGTTACTTGTGAGAGATTTTTGACCAAAACCAATACCATATTCATATCTAAGCCTCCATATTCACTAGATTTTGCACTCAGTGATTTTTTCTTTTCCTAAAACTAAAAAGACCCATGAAAGGACATCGATTTTCAATTATTGAGGAGATAAAAACTGCGTCGCTAAAAGAACTCAAGGTGATACCAAAAAATGATTATCAGAAGTGCTTCGATGAAAAAGTGTTGGTACAAGTGTATTATATATTACGTCTAAGGTGGGTCATTTTGAAAGGGACAACATAAATATTTATTAGTAAATAAATCATTTTTGAGAAAACCAAAAAATCAAAATATTATTTGAACACACCTCGTGTTGTGCTTGTGCTAATTTAGTATATTATATAAAAGTAACATTATAAGGAAGTAATGTTAATAATATATATAAAAAATAGTATTTCATATATAATTAAAAAAAAAATTATCTCTGAAGTTAGGAGAAAGAATATTGACTTAAAATGTATATAACAAAAAACTTACAAAATTTATATGAAACTACTCAAGGCAAAACTAAAATTTATTAGATAGATATCAATATGAAAATGTAATATATTCATTTCAATTTATAGTTAAAATTAAATATTTTCAGCAAATTTTCAACTTACGATATTGGTTTATTAAAGCTAGAGACTGCTATTTTGAATTTTCAACCTGTAAATCTTGCTCAGTCAGGAAACAGTCCGACAGGCACAGCTTTGATTGTAGGATGGGATAAAACTTCGGAAGCTCTTTTTGGAAAATCATCTGAGATATTGCAGAATCGCAATGTTCTTATTATAGAAAATCAGCAGTGTCAATTTCTTCTTTCCAAGGTTGGAAAATCCTTTGAACTTCAGGATTCACAGATATGCACCGATTCTCCTACAAAATATATAACTAGAAAATCCGTAAGTTGTAATTTACTTTTTTAAATCAGATTTAATCAATTCTTTCATATAACTAAATATATTATCAAATGAAAAAAATATTGGCATATATATAAGTTTACGCTATTCATTTTCTATTTTGTCTTTACTTGTATTATTCCAGTAAATATTAAAGTAAAATAACACTAGTAAAGTAGCTTTCATCCTTTTGAATATTAGATAATATTGTTAATAGCTCTTGTTGATCTATTTTTTGAACTATTAACTTTGAATAAAATTTATGCAAAGTGCTAATGATAATTCAATTACAATTATACAAACTGAAGTACTGAAAATATTTTCAATTAATTTAAACAGATTAAATTAGAATCTATTTTGTGTTAAAGGTGTCACAAATTAATTAGTTTTATTTTGAAGGAACATATGGGAAGTCCAGTGGTATATTATAATAATGGAGAAGCAGAAATTGTAGGTCTTTTATCTTGGACTATACATCCTTATGGTAAAGTTGGTACAGTAACTATAAGTACACGAGTATCTTATTTTCTTGAATGGATCAACAAGACAATGGAAGAAACAGAAAATATCATTGACGAGAACGACATGTCAATACCACTATTAGCATCGTATTAATTAGCATGTACTTAAAATTATATTTCTTCACTTTAGCAATATAGTTATTTTGTCGGTTACGTTTTAATCTACTCTTATATTTTAATTATTTTTTATTAAATAATAAGAACATATTGAATAAAAACTCCAAAATAAATAGATATTTATTTTTAACCTTCTTTCACTTGTAAAATTATAAATGTATCAAATTCTACTCTCCAGTTAAAAATGCAAATATCAATTTTCATGCGACTTAATACGATTTTCACGTAATTGTCTCAAAAAATTTGTAGTGAAGTAAATAACTTTAATGTATTTATATGGAAATAATCCATAGCTTACTTAATAAATAGTGAAAGAATAGTGAAAAAGAAGAACGATGAAAGGTTGCTCTGCCAAAGAAAGTCAAAGCGCAGTAGAAGAGTAATAAGAGCGGTACCGGACGGAGATAAATCTTCTACGAAACGACGCAGTCAACGCTTATGGTATACGGACGAGGGAAACGATACAGTTATAGACGACGCTACAGGGGAAATACAGATGTTCGAACCGGAACAACGGGAAGAATCTGCGTTCGATTATGTATCCAAGGTGGCTCGAGGGCCGAAAGGAAGGGAGGGGCAGGTGATGACGAATTCAATGCGGATAAAGGAATAGAGTGAATTGAAAACCACTATTATATATGCGTAAGCCTAGATGGTAGGACAGACATCGCTTTTTTCAACCCCGGAGTAATAACTTGGCAGGACCTAGCGTTGTTAAAGATTTGAAGCATCGGTTAATCCCTGCGAAATGGCGCATTAAAACGGTAATCGACTGTATTACCAAAATCAAGGATTTGTTAAAGTTTCTGACTCTAATGTCGCAGATTTGTGGGAGGAGCTTGGGAATATGAGAGAATTATTCACGCGGACTTGGCGGGTATATCCGAGTTGATAAATATGTATCGAGAAGACATTGTTCCTTGTTTGCGAAAAAAAATACCGAAGTTTACGGGAGCACCGGATATTACACACCTAACCTAACACCGGACCCATGTGCAGGGAGCTACATCAATCAATAGCTAGTTGAAAATCGGAAGCTGGCCGGCGTTGCAATGGAGGCGGCGGAAACGAGTGAATGAGGGAAAAACGAAGCAAAAGGGTGGAGAAGGGATCAGACTAACATCTGTAGGATCCTTTCCTGGACCAATCTTATGCTGGGTTAACCTGTTCGAAGGGCTACGCCCGATGGCGTTCGATCCGAACATCTATATGAAAGTCGGACAGAGCTATTACTGTCGATGAAGCGAGTGCCGTCGTATGCTGTGACGTTAACTGAAGTAGGATGAGTTGATCATCTTCACCCAAGATTTTGCAAGCGCAAAGGCTTGTGAGTCCGCCCATGCGTCAGCACAGTGACAGCTACTTGAAAAATCTTCGGGAGATTTTCGCATACGTCAAGGATTTCCCTGAGGATATTCGGATGGGAGTGCTATATAAAGCCTTTGAAAAGCAAGTAGATTAAGGCGATTCAAGTTAAGTAGGAGTTTATATGCGAGGAGGAGTTGCAGGTGAGGAGATAGTGAGCGACAGTCTGTACGAGAAGGAGAGGAGACACAAAAACGTGGGAATAGAAAATACTAGGCCATGACTAAGGATGTAGTTAGAAGAAAGCAACAAGAGATATAAATTCGAGCTCGAAAGGGATTAGAAAAGACATTGAGGATCTCATCTCCCCAAACACGCATACACATACCATTACAGATAAAAACACGCAGCGCGAACGTAGGATGTGGAAAGAGAAGGGACGGCGCGAGATGATCAAAGTAATCGGGTATCGACCTCAACGTAACAAACAAAAATAGGTAAACTGTGAGCCATCGAAGTTGTAAATATGGTTCACACAAGTGTGATCCCCTTCAGGAGGGGAGAATCACAATATCGATCGTCTGGGCTTTTCGCTAAACAACAGGAAATGGAAACAATTGTCATTGTCTCAAGAAAAGAGGCAATAATAGAGTAGAACATAGCCATCTAAAGGAAGAGAGAGAGAGAGAGAGAGAGAGAGAGAGAGAGAGAGAGAGGCAGAGAGACAGGCAGACAAACAGACAGAGAGAGAAACACAAACGGACGCCTTCATTATTTTGCGCTGTGTGTCTGTGACCCACAAGGGACGAGGAAAAAGTTCGTGCACCTGTATGCATATTGCTCTGCTTAAGGGTCTTTGTGTCATAATTTTAATTTTGTCCAATGTTACAAAAAATGGTAGTTTAAAAGTAGTTCAGTAAGTACCGGAAAGGATCTAACAGAATTAGCCTGGGTTTACCAGTAGCTCGTCGTAAATGTACTCTGGAGATATTATAGTAAATAAGGCTACTGCGATTAAGAAGACGTTTATGAACCATGACTTCATGGAATACTGGAATTGGCCATAACTACCATTTTACTAAATCTTATAATAGCTTATTATTTTCACATTGCGTTTAAGAGACGAAAATTTTTGATCAAGGAACAGAAGAAGATCGAGAAACTGAATATCTAGAATGCTTTCACCTCTGCCATATGGTATGGCATTATGTAGATCTTGAAAAATTTTTGGGTTTCATTATATTATATGAAAAATCATCTCTAGCTATTTATTTAATCGATTAAAAATCGATGTATGTAATCGATCAAAAATTTTGCTGTAAAACATCGGCATCAATATATATTTTATAGAATTATAGGAGTTGAAGATCAGATGAAGTAATATTTAATTTATGACATTGATTTTCATCTTGCTTCTTTCTCAGTTCCATTATATAATTTTCGTAAATAATCCACAACTATGTAAATGTCTTGCTCAAGTAATTTTTTTATGTTTAGCAAAAACGGTTATATTTTGATTTTGAAACGTAAAGAACGTAAATAATATTATATATTTAATATTTAAATTAATACAAATAATGTAACATTAGAATTATTTTCAGCCTAATTCAGTCAATAACAAAGAATACTTGTATTTTGATAAGCACTACTTACTCCGATGAATGTTTTTTTATAATGATGTAGATTGTATTGCTTTTTAATGATATTATTAGCATGGTATTAATTCGAAATAAGTATCGAATGACAATGATGCTAATAAAATACGATTGTATAGCAAAATATTTGCTACACGTAATACCTTTCAATATTTATCGTATACACGATCATTTCAATTTTGGCAAACTAAATCTAGAGATATTAATTTGTACCACTTGTTTTGTTAGGCACTGCTATTTTATTCCTACAACTGTGACTCTACTTATATTAACATAAACTAATTGTTTATAATACGCTTGTACCATATTACAGGGTAATCTGGAAATTTCGATATTTAATAATTACTTAAACAATTTAATAGTAATATAATAACATCTAATAATATTTGTCTACAAACTATATTACAAAATAATTTTAACATGAGTCATGTTAATTCATCGTTGTATTTTCATACTACATTAGAACTGTTATTAAATGGCTAGAATGCTGATAAACATATGAAAAAATTTGTCTTTTAATAATGACATAATATATTCAAATGTTACATCTGATATAACAAACTAGCATATATGCATATTGATTTGATAGATAATCATGAACATTTTAAGAACTATTATTCTGAGATAGATTAAATAGTTGGTACTTGGCTAGCTTCATAAAAATTACTAGTAGTTTTTGACAGATGTTTAAGTATTTGGTTTTAGATTCAATATTCAAGATAATAATATTTTGTTACTTATAATAATAAGAATAAATATTAAAAAATAATATTTTCATTTAAAATCTTGTATTAAATTAAAAGGATAAATAAAATATAATAAAATACTATTGCATAAAAATAATTTATAATATTTGTAAATATAATTTTATTTAAGATTCTTATCAGTATTTGATTTATTCAATTTGAAAAATAAAGTTAATTTTAAACGTAAATAAATATTTAATTCTTTTTATACTGAAAATAATTATAATTAGCAAGTAAATCAGTCTCATGTACATAATTCAGATTTTTTAATAAATAATTTTCTCTAGAGTTAATTATATTTATCTAAGATAAATAATATAAATAATAATCTTACATTTAATTTTTGTTTATAAACAAAATTTTCATATTATATACGCTTTGTGCAAAAGCATAGAAAGGAAAAAATAAAGTTATTGAAGAATATTTTTTATCAAATTATTTTTTTATTATTTATTAAATCTTATTTATCATATAATGTACATGTGAAATAACATTATATTTTTATCGATATATGGTTTGGTAAATTTGAATAGTATTAATTATTAACTTTTAGAGTGCCGGAATTTGAAATTTCAAAAGTACCGTTTTTCTATAAAAAAGTGAGTTTAAGCCATGCACAAAAGACTGAACTAAGGTCAAGCCTTTGGCAGATCGGAGGATGACGCCTCCAGACGTTATCCCCGCCCGGTACTGTAATGCACGTGGTAATTTTTTTACTTTCGTTAAAAAAACTTTCTTCTCAAAAATGTTTTCCTAGGGGTTTTTGGGGCTGCTCAAGATGGCGATCATCTTGAACTAAAATTGTTTTTTTCTTCTTTAATCGTACCGGGATTTATATATATGAAATTTTTTCATTTACACGCCTGCAGGCGTCATCCCCGCTGGCCCTCTGAATGTTAATGCTATTTAATTTCTATAAGTCGAATATAATTATTAAGTCTATTAATATTATATATATATATATATATATATATATATATATATATATATATATATATATTATAATTTTTCTTCAAAATAAATTTTAATAGTCAAATACTGACATACTACTAGCTCCATGATGGTCATATCTTTTATTTGTGTTACTTTTCTACTAGTCAAAGGTGAGTTTGATTATCTATTACTTATGTTATGTATAATTAAATATTAAACAGATGAACATAATGCTTCGAAAAGCTGAAATGAATGAAATAATTCTTGTGTGTATAATTTGAAATGGAATATTCAAGCAGAAATAGTTTACACATATGAATTTTGTTATAAAATAAAAAGAAAGAAGTTGTAAAAATTAATGATATTGTTACAATTTAGACAGTACTACTACCTACTGACTAAATATCTACTGATTTCCGTGTCTGCGGTGTCATGTGACCACGGATAATATTGTAATGTAACTATATACTTTTGAGTAGATGACACGCCAGTTTTATTATTTAATAATCTGATACATGCATCTTGTTATTCAAACCATCCTTTTATTTCACCGACCATCACGCTTGCTATTTTGTGATAATGTGTGTGTTTCTTATAAAATAAATTTAAAAATAATCGATAATAGAATAAAAATTTTCTGCGGTGAGGACACAAAAAACAACGAAGATTTGCTCTATATGTTCAAAAGAGAATTAAATATATGATAGTAAATAAGTGAATATTTAGAACTATAGAGAGTTGTTTAAATTAAAAATTTTATAAAAGTACAAAATTGGACATAAAGTTTTGTTAGTTCTTCAGTTTTTTACAGTTGAAAATTATTTATTTACAAAGTACTTATGCACCTTGTCCTGATTGATATTGACTCATGCTTTTTACTGGGCTGTGCGAAGTTCGAGCTAAAATTTGAAATAATGTGGTATAGAAACGGTCTTTGTTATATGCATAATTAAAAGAAAGTAATCCTGATACTAATACTATAGGGGATATGCAAATTATTCAGTTGGTATTTGTATACCTCGGCATTGACGGTTTCATTCGGTATTAGCAGCACAGCAATACCTTTTGGCCGTAATTTTTGATGTTCTATTTTGGTGTCGATGTGGACGGTTCGCCTAGGTCCACCGATCCCTTTTTGCGCTTATGATTGTCATAGTAAATCCACTTTTCATCACCAATCACAATACGCCATAGAAAACTCTTCTTTTTTTTGCCTGGCAAGCAAAGATAATGCGATGTTGTATCGATTCATAATGGTACTTTAGGTCAAATCATGTGATATCTATTTTCCTTCTTTCTGAATCGTTCCCATCGCATGTAAATGTTTTTTAACTACTCTGTCACTGACTCCTAACTTTTTAACGAGTTCCATCTGCGTTTGAGCTGAATTTTCGTCCAATAATGCTTCCAATTCACTATCTTCAAACTTTTTCGATTGTTCAAAACGTTCTTTTTCATTAACATCAGAATAGTGCAAAGGAGATGTCGAAAAAACGATTTATCACGATTCATTTCTTACTCATCAAAAAATTATGATGTGTACACAAATGATCGTGCCTGTTAACTGAATTTTATTGGTAAATGCCAAAACTAAACAATAAGTACTAGATCCGACACATCTGACTTTCCGTACTACTGATATCGACATCTAATCGTGAAGGTCGGAAACTAAGTTCGCCTCCTAATATTTTATGACGCTGCCTCATGCGCTTGACAGTTAAATTGGGTTATTTGCTGTTTTGTGTATCTTTCTTACATTCTGGAAGTCTTTTTTACATACATCTAGTATTTTATTGTTTTTTAAATTACTCATTTATTATTATTTTTTAAGGTTTGAACAATAACTTAAAAATTAAATATTAATTATAATCACATATAAGAGTAATTCAAATATTTTACTAATGATTCTAGTTAGCATACAGTATTCTATTAATCCACGCATCACAAATGGTAAGGATGCTCAGTATGATCAATTCCCCTTCATGGCTTCCATTCAGTTGAGTTATTTACCATTTATACCTTATGCTCACGAATGCGCTGGAGTGCCAATCGACCAATTTTGGATTTTGAGTTCAGCTGCGTGTATTCAACGTATTTTAAAAACTGAAAGAGCTAGGGTTGTAATCGGTATGTTTTTTACCCGTAAAGAAGATAGAAATGTTCAGATTATGCATATTGCTCGTAAGATTATTCATGAGAATTTTATTAGGTGAGTTGATCTTATCATATCAGGGGTGTAAGTGGAATTTTTCCGGTTTCACTTTTAGATGTCGCTAACAATATATATACCTTTCTATACTTTGGGATACATGTCACTTTTTTCTATTAACGTTAATCTTCAAAAATACACAAGTCACATTCTGGCAAAATAATAGCGTCATAGTTGTTTATCAAAGTTATCTTGCAGCATTACAACGCGTCATCGCATACCGATAAGCCGGTGAATGATACATTGGAAACACTTAATTATCGCATCCGTCGTACTTTCTAGACATCGCCTAATCTGACTATCACCTCTTCATATTGATGGAACACTCAGTTTCAGAGCAGAGCTTCGACAATTTAAAAAATGTCATTAAATAGCTCGTCGAATAGTTTGCTTCAAAAGACAAAATGTTTTTTTTTTGGGATGATATCAATAATTTACCTGAAAAATGGGCGAAATGTATAGAATACAGTGGTAAATACTTTGAATAAATAAAATGTGAGATTATCTTGAAAATTAAGTTTTTTCTCTACCGAACAAACCGGAAATTTTCAACTTAACCCTTGGGAAATATTATTATAATATTGTCTAAATAGCTTTTAACTAATATTTTTATAAGTTAAGCCTAAGAACATAGTTATCGTCGCTAGTACTGCTTATTAACTTTATGTTACTCAAATCTATTTCAAGTAGACAAGAAATTATTTTTGAATATCCTAGATTATATTTAATATTTATTTATGTACAAATAGCTATTATTAAACTCTTAATGGCCTGGATCTGGTTTGACTCTTGGTATAAAAGACGTTTGACTTTCTGCTAAAATTGTTATTAACTATTTTGAACAACAATATTATAATACTATAAGATAATAGTATAATGTAATAGTATTATGGTACAATAATAAAACTGCTGTATAGTAAGATAAAGGTGACAAAGTAAACATTCAATAACGCCTTGCTTCCAGCCACAACGATTCTTCAAAAAGAAAGGAACTGTTGAGTGGACAGTTTCAAACATCGATGATATTTTCGTATGTCTTTTTATAATGCCTGCTTGCTTGAATATAAATGCAGTTTATCGGAATAATTCCTGAGATTTGAAAGAAATTTCTTTGATTCATAGCAAAGATATAGGAGTAGACTGCATGATTTTATGAAAATGTTGACCCCGATACATAAGGATGTAAATGGGTCAACGATGTTGGCTCCGATACTCTCTCTGTCTCTGACATTCTCTCTCTCTCTCTCTCTCACTTTTGACACATAATGAAGATTGATCGAATCTCCATCATAGACTGACGGATGAGAGTAAAAATCTCCAATTTAGTTTTCGCATCAGGACATAAGTAATCCAATGCGCGAATGAATTCTATCAGGTGGGCTGAAATTTCGTAGACTGACATTTAGATAACATTAGTCTAATTAAATCCATGTAATTTTTAGTTAGTACCAATCTGCAAAGATACATGTAAAAATTTTACACATGTCGAACAACCTTTTCATGAGATATGGAATTCTGAGTAAAGCAGCTTCTGTGATTGTTAAAAAAATGGATAAAAAAGAATTTTCAATGTTAATTAAACATTTTTTCACAAAAAAATACTCTTGATGCCAAGGCTTGACTTAATAAACATTATTCAGACTAGGCATCAGGAAAATTAGCCATTGAGAAGTGGTTTTATAAATTGAAACGAAGTGAAATGTGCACGCAATGGATGTCCGAAGTTGAATGCAATGTATGAGAGACTCTGAAGATATCAAAGGCACGTGTTGGATATATCGTTCTGGAATATACGAGCGTACAAACGCTGCGTGCAAAGTAGGTGTCGCACGTATTCACAGTTGTTCAAAGACAACATGTTGCATATTTAGAGCAATTTTTAGCGATATTCAACCGTAATAAAAAAGAATTTTTCGGTCGATAAATTATAATAGATGAAACATGGTTCTATGACTACACTCTAGGGTGTAATCGACAGTTTGCTGATTAGACACAACTGCACAAACCGAATCCAAAGCATAGAACTATTACGTTGCGTTGCTAGAGCGTTTCAAAGAATAAATCACGAAACAGGATCCTATTTAAAGAAGAAAAAAGTGAAATTTCAACAAAACAATTCAATGACAACTGTGGCAAATTTAGATAAATTAAGCTGTGAATTTATTTCCTATCCACCATATTCTTTAGATCTCATTTCCAGTGGCTTTTCTAGTTTTCAGACCTCCAAAGCATGCTCACTGGAAAAAAATTCAACACTGATAATAAGCTAATCGCAAAAACTGGAGCTTATTTTGAGGTTTAAGAAAAATCCTCCAATTAAAATGATATTGGAAAATTGCATGATCATTATAATCGTTGTATTACCCTCGAAGATAACTATATTGGATACTAAAATCCAATTTTATCAAAAGACAGTGTTTTACTATGTTAAGCTATGAGCTTTTTAGCAGACCTGTCATTAGGAAGTTTAAGTAAAAATCTTCTACTTATAGTTAAGAGTAGGTCACAATTAAACAAAAGTAACACATACACATACATAGACATTCCTGTTATATCATCGCTTTCCTAGAAATTCACATCTAGAAAAAGAGTGTTTATTGCACAATTATCGAGGTCAGAGAAAGACGATATTTGGTTTTAATTACTAGATACATTATGTAGACATATGAGCAACAGCTAGTTGATTAGGCAAGGAATCTCGAAAAATCAGTTAATTCATTTCAAATACAGGTACAGCAAATATGAAGCAGTTACATTCAGGTCAACCCACATAGATAACGTGCGTTCTAGTACATACAAGATCAATTAGAACAAAGAATAAACACGTAGGCAACCCGCATTTTTGGATCTGCCCATGAACCAACCAAATAACAAACAAATACAGCGAGGTGGTCGGCATGGACAAGTGAAAGGTAAAATTGTACCCATTCGCTGTTATCGTTCTGGTTAACAAGAAAGCTTTTACAGCCATTGCCCCAAGATTAGTACCAAAAGATAACACTCATGCTTCTGCTATCTTTTCAACGGTCCACATAAAACTATCAAGTTTACTTGGACGCAGACGCTTAATTAAGCATAATCAGCGACTCAAAGCGACACAATAAATTATAAAAATCAGGAATCCGTTCAATCATTCAGTCCATATGTGTGATCCTAGCAGCGGAGTAATGTAATGCATGGACGTTTTTATATACAGTCTGTGATACCCACGCAAAGAATTATATATAGCCTTGAAGCCTAGTCTAAGTATAACTATTTATAAATAATTTGAATTTCTCGTGCATACTATATGCGACGGCTATATGTAATCCCTGTGCAACCGAAACATGGCGACTGCTGATTACTTGAGACATAGTACCTTGAATTTATTCACGTCCGAGGAGCGGATCTTGAGACGCATAGTCTTTTTATTCTAGCTAAAGCAGTACGAGGGTGGTCCCAGAAGTACCTAGCCTCACCTAGAGGTGGCGGTGGTTGCTCAAAAAATACCACTGTATTAGAAATTACACAATCTATAAAGTATATCTCTGAAGTTTGAAGACGCCATGATATTTAATATTTGTTTGACAGCCATTAATAGTGAACGTTTTCAGTGAATTTGTAAACATATGTAAAAGGAAAGCTTGATCATCGTTATAATAATACTTTTATTTCGAAAGCCTCAGCCCAACCAATAACTAGACTCTAATCTGGGCGAGACTTCTCCTTCGTTTGCAACAGTAAAATATTGAGTAACAGAGGTGAAACGAGGCAGTAAGAGCTGCCAAGACGTGAATTGCAATGGTCGACTAAACGAGGTGACGAATCCAGAAATATTGAAGAAAATCCACAAAGCAGTACTGGATGATCTTTGGCTAAAAGTACGCGAGGTAGCAGATATGGTAAGCATTACAAAAAGCATATTAACTGAAAATTTAGAGATGACAAATCTGTGAGCAAGATGGGTGCCCCGTTTGCTCACAATGGAACAAAAACAGCGTCATAAAGATGTTTCAGTTGAGTGTTTGACAATGTTTCGTAAAAAAATGCCGAATTTTTGTGCCGTTTCATAACCATGGATGAAACATGGATCCACCACTTCATACAACATTGCAACGTTTCAGCGAAAAAATCAAGCGACAACGGCCTTATTTGGCTAAGAAGAAAGTGTTGTTCCATCAAGACAATGCACCAGCTCACACACCCGTTATTGCAATCGTCAAAATTAAGAATTAAAGTTTGAATTGTTACCTCATGCACCCTATTCACTAGATTTAGCTCTTTCGGATTATTTTCTGTTCCCAGACGTGAAAAAATGGCTTGCTGGTTAAAGATTTTCCAACAATGAAGACTATTCGATAATAGATGCACAAAATATAGAATCTTCCAAACAGGGCGGATTCAATAATTTAAAGCAGTCAGTCGGATTTTTTTCTAATGGAAAATTTCACTTTAATTCATTGCTCATGTTTTTTCATACATTGTTATCGATACGATAAGAAAATACATTCATTTCTAATCTTTATAAAATACTTCTACAGTATCTCTTATTTATTCATTACAGAATGCATTATTAAAATCTTAAAAATTAAAGCGATTCTATTAAGATCTATCTAATTAATTCCGTACTTAATAATTCACAATTTCAGTAATGTATGGGTTAACGACATTGGTTTGATAAAGCTAAAGACTGCTATTTCTAACCCCGCACTGGTAAAACTTCCCTTGTCAGGGAATATTCCGCAGGGCGAAGTTTTGATTCTCGGATGGGGTAGTACTTCAACAAGTATTTTTGGAAGAAGGCCTGATGTGTTGCAGTATAATCACGCTCATATTTACTCTATTAACTTATGTCAATCACTTTTGCATTACCATGGAACGTATGCTGAATTGCAAGATTCGATGATTTGTGCGAATACAATTGGACGGTATGGTGTTGTAACCAGTGTAAGTTTAGATACTTCACTATTTCTATATATGTAGAATTGTTATTAATGAAAATCTGCTTCGGTATTTAATAGCGAACAAAATATAAATGATAATAAATATTAATTTCACTAATAATAATAGGGATCTTGTATTCAAGTTTTTTTCCTTGGTAAAACGCTGTAAAAATTGTACAAAAATAAGATAAGAAACATGTGAAAATTTTCTCGTTTTAAGGTTGTCTGGTAATTCAAATGATTATTAAGAATTTTTTTTCTGGAATTTTTTGAGGGGAAAACAAAATTCAAGTGGCTTATCGCATATTTAATATATATATGTATACAGACATACACACGCGCGCGCGTATATATATATATATATATATATATATATATATATATATATAGTGTCCTAAAAGTTGTAAGTCATGAGTATAAAATTCCTACTTACAAAATCCATATTTGCGCCATTTTTATGAAACTTTATTATACTTCATTATAGAATAATATATTTTAACACGGGCGTGGAAATAGATTATTAACCTCGTGAGACACTTCACCTGCGAGCGAAACGTATATGGTAAATCTGATTAGGTAAAAATCAATTAACCCATAGGGCTGAGCTATATTTATTTATAACTTATTTAGAGAACAAGTATGTTAAAATAATGATTGTGAAACCAGAATGGTGAAAATTATTTTTTAATTAATTTAATCAAATTTCATAAAAGCTCTTGTGTATTATATAATTTGATTTATTTTTCAGATAAATAATTACAATAAGCTAATTTTTTTTTATTTTGAAGGGGGATGCTGGGGGTCCAGTAATACAATACGTAAATGGAGAACCAGAAATTGTAGGTCTTCTCTCCTGGACAACATATCCAAGAAATTATTTTGTTCGACTCTACAAAAATATTGTTATGGGAATATTAAGTACGCGTGTTTCCCATTATATTGAATGGATCAAAGAAACAATGGAAGAGTCAATAGTCGTCGTTATTGACGATGATCCGTTAGCCCCATTATTAGTGAATAGTCAATAATGCATTAAAAATCACAATTCTAGTCATTCATAAAACATATCGATTATGTTCGAAAAGAGCATTGAATATATTGTATGTCTTTCTATATATTATGTATGAAGCAAAACTAAAATAATAAATGAAAAATCTCAAGATTAAAAATTTATCTGTCTTTAGATCCTTATTCTACAAAACACGTGCAGGATCCAATGAATTATATAAATTAATAATGCATGAAGTTTTCTGTCATTGTAAGGCAAGTGTCAAGCTGTATTTCAAAAGCTTTACTGTAAATAATAACGTGCAAGTTATAACTTAGATATTGTTTATATATAATATATAATGTCTATGGATTAATTATACACGTATTGTAGCATAGCGGAATCGCAAGTCTTAAAAGAACACACTAATCGTAGTAAAACAGTTTAAATCTCTCATCTGTACAAATATAATTTTATATTCTTTAACATGAGAAATATCGTTGCATGTCTGTGGTGAGTTCGAGTGAAAAATATTGACACGAAGAATACAAACACCGAGTATGGGACCTCAACAATTCGGAGAAGCAAATCGGAGCAATACAAAATACACGGTGATCGTCGAACACCTTTTATGTAGACCAGAGGCTTGGTTGCAACAATATCGATGCTTCTAATGTTTAAATTTTCAGCTACATATAAATAAATACACAAAATACTTTATTCCTTATATCATAAAAATTAATATATTTAATTTAATAAAATTCATTTTACTTATCTAACTATGAAGTTATATCTCTTCTTGCTTAACTTTCTGATATGATCTACCTAACAATAGCTTTGGCACAAAAAAGTCAACAATAGTATGAAAATTACAATTTTAGTTATCTAGAAAATTTACTTGCGTAAAACAATTTTCAAGTAGTAACAAAGAAAATTAAAAATTATTTTTATTTATCTTACATCAGTTTTTTAACATTCTAATTAATTATAATGATATAAACACTGCCTTTTTTACAATTATTCTTGAAAAATCTGGAATAGAAAATGAATCTTATTTGGGGTTCTGATGTAATTTATCAGGTTTTTCGTTAAAATTGTCGTACGATCACTCTTAAATACTTTTTTTGTTTGCCTTAACATCAGATATATTTTTTTTAATAATAAGTTTTTTTGTTATCATTCTCGCCAAAATTCTTTCATAGTATTACTGAAAAATTCCTTTCAAAATTTAATGGGTATTTGATAATAATTAATACTTTGTCAGATTAATTATTTTAAAAAACATTCAGTAAAAATGTATTAAAATGCAAAAAATTGAAAACATTTTGAATGAATATTCTATTAATAATGTATGTAAATAATAAAAAAATTATGTATGTGTATAGAAAAATGTGAAGCATGTGAAGACTGTGCATTAAATTTAATGTAAAGTGTATATTAAATTTAACGTTTAATGTACTTTTCTTCTAAAAGTGTAGCTCTCTAAGCAATAGCTCACCACGACTTTTGTAAATACTTTTATTCAAATTGATATTGAGTTATCCATTTTACCAAAACAAATTTCTTTGAGAGAGAAATCTAAAGAAATATACACTATTGAGATGATTAAAGTACTGAACTTGGTAAAAATGTATCAATGGCTATTTTTATATATCTAATTTTTCATCACTCGAAACCTCGATATACTTTTTATACAGTATGTTCTGCAGCGATGGGAAAATATTTTAAAGTAACCTGAAGTAAAAATCAGGAAACTATTCGGAAATTTCCAGGTATTAGAAAGGTGACGTTTCTAAACCTCATGAGAGGTTAGTACATTAGCCTATTCGGGTTATCTATTGGTTTTCTTGAATAACAAAGATTAGAGCCTCTGTAGGTAAAATGTATAAACAATTAGAGTGCCTCGAACAGTAAACAAGGTACTTATATCTATAAGAGCAACTAAAATACATGATAGTTAAAAATCCATATCGGATATTTCACCAATAGCTAAGACTAGTCTTGGTATTTCTTGGTCTCGTATCGGAATTTCAGACCAATTCCAAAACATGACCGTATTCAAAAATTTTCAGATCAAAACCGAGACCGGAGATATAGGAATATTGATCATGTTAAGACTTTTTAACCGAGTATTGCAAGAATTATTTCTAATCATTTGGAAATTGTAATGCATTAGAAACTTTATTCGTTATGTCAATATTAAAGATTATTATAAGTCAAACATAAAACATCATTTATATATATATATATATATATATATATATATATATATATATATATATATCTGCAAAAAACAACTTTTAACAAAAGTAAAATAGTTAGGCGAGTTTGATGTATTCTTAGCATTGTAAGAATTTTAAATACATCTTCTCATGTATTTTATAAAAAATTTATATAAAATAATTCCGAAAGTTCCAAATATATTAACATAAAAAGTATTCTATAATTAAATTAAAAATCAGTTCACTGATATAGTCTGATATCCTTATGATTGTGATAAAGGAAAACATAATAATATACGTTCTTAGTATATTAAGAAATTTACAACTTAATATATTACTGAATTTAGAAAAATATTTTGTACAAAGTTTTTATAAAATACATATAAGTTTTAGAAGTTGTAAATTTCTTAATATAGTAAGAACGTATATTAGACAAAAATACATACATTATAATATAAGTAATTATATTATTAATCTTTTCATAATAAAACAAAAAAAAATGTTCATATACCAGAATAATATTTATCCAAAATATTTTTCTAAAATTTTCCGAAATAGATTAACAAAAAATGAAATATATAACGCAATAACGTCTTAAAACAATGGATCATTAAAACAAATGGCAACTGCATTTTAATACATCCCTATAAATAACAGTATGTACAGTTTCCACAAATATATCTAAAACTCTAAAAAATAATAATAAATAAATAGTTTTAACACAAAGCTTATGCCGTTTTTTTTTAATAATTAATTTTTGCATAAAAAAATCTTACAGTATAAACCGTTATCTAAATAAATGAAGCTTTATTGGTAAATAACTTTCAATTTTATAAGTACATACGTTTTCAATAGCCAAAAAATGACATATAAGGACAAAGCATAAATTGAGTTACATTATGTTTAGTTTTGTTCATTTTTGGACTCAACGTATGTATTTGTGAAAGAAATGGATGGAATAGTAATTAACAACCGACATACATAACAGTTTATACTTTTAATTTTGTTTTATATAATATCATATTTTATAATTTTGTTTTTTTTATTAGAAATGTCTTGACATAGAGAACTGTCAAGAATCATTATAAAAAAATTCAATTATCTTAGACTATTAAGGGAATTACAATATATATACTCTTATACATTCTAATTTATATATTATTTATGTTATTTTGTCGTCGAAATTCTGGACAAGAGTTCAAATGTTATATAAACTTTTTACTATTCTTTTATAAGTTGAATGAATAATTTAATTATTTAATCACTGAAATCGTGTGAAAAATTCTAAACCATCGATAAAAGGACAAAATGAAAAAACAAATGATATTAAAAACTTATCATTTGACAATATAGATCAATACATACATAAGCACAATTAAAGTATTTTCAATACATACGGCATTTAAAACTTTCCTTTTAATTATTTTCAAGACTTTCATAAAATAAATTATTCTATTCTTAGATCAATTCAGTATCAATAAAGATGTTTAAATATTATTCTAACTGTACAATACGTAATTTGGATCTCATGTCTGGTTCAATCGATAAATTTTATACATGTTACTTCCTATCGCTTTCATAGATAATAATTAAAATAGTATATTCAATTAATTTATGAGAAATAATAAATATAAGATATAACGAAATTTGAAGAAAACTATATTGTAAAAGTGCTTTTAGCTGACAACTAATGTTATATTCATATCCACATTTTTTCACTGAGTTCAACAGATCCTATTATTATTTTAATGCTAGATCAATATTCATTTTACATTATTGAATTTCAATCGATTGACAATAATATGTCAATTCTATCTATTGATAACATTTTTTTTAAATACAATTCTATACTGAAAGAGGATCTACTTTAATAAACATGGTGTCCGCAATTGTAGTTTTCTCTACACTTTTACTGGTGCAAAGTGAGTTTTAGATTTCAATGTATTCTTTGAATTAATTATATATATATATATATATATATATATATATATATATATATATATATATATATTAAAGATAATTATAATTGTCTCAAAAAATAAATAGACGATAGGTAAACATTTTGTATTCTAAAACCTGTGCATGTAAAACGAGTCAAATTACATTGATTATATTTAATTCAAGATAGATTTATTAACTGACCCTGAATATATCTTATTGATAAGGAAATGTATTTACTTTTGGATATTTACTTTGAACAATTATTGTATTCTATAATATATTTCATAAAAATCAAAACCGTATTTAACTTTTGTTTATGAATTGCACAATAGTTTTTCTTTATCTTGTAATAAATTATGATCATAATAGAAAATTTTTATAATTAGAAGAAACAACATATATAATTACAAATATGCATATTGGGATAGTTACTAATTATAAATTGAGCAGTTCAATTAAAAAATTCACAAATTGGTTAAACGAAAACTGACTGAATTTATCAGTTTGCATATAGTAAATCCTAATTTTCTCTTAGCTTCTAATATAAAAAAATACGATAAAGTGCATCGTTCATAAGTAATAGAATAATTGTATTATTCGAAAATAATTATTATTATTATTGAAAATAATTATATATATTATGCAAGAAAATAACTAATTTATACAATCAATATATTATAAATGAAAATAGGTTTATAGACAATTATAAATTACAGTATTGAACCTTTATCATCATTGTAACAGAAATATTATTAGAGTAAAAATATTGTTCCTTCTATTTATGAATTGGCATTTAGATGAAACTGAAGGTTATAACTCAAATTACAAATTAAATTTAGATTCTCATAAAGCTTCAGAAATTTTTAGTTTCTGAATCTAATATTACTGTAAATTTGTAGCACTATCTAATTAATGACATTATAGTAGTTAATGATTTTACCGAATATCAACTCAATGCCATCAGCTTAAAATATCAATACCAGGCCAGTTCATTTCAATCGTCATATGCAACTTTGGAATTGATATTTCAAAGAAGGTGTGATTTTAGCCAATATTACCTTTTTGTTTTAGAGGTGAAATTGACACGCCTCACCATACGCGATATTTTTTGAGCATTTTATTGTTTCCTTTGCTCGCAGTAAGCTTGCTACGATAACAATTGTTATGTGAGTATCTTAACAGAAATCGTGGGTGCACTTCCCACAAACGAATATATTCGTTTGGCGGAAATTTTCATAGCCAAAAACCATACAAAAATAGTCTTTTGAACATATGTAGGAAAATAGTAAAATTTCCAAAAAAATATTTCAAACTAAATTTGCAAATCATATTCAAATACATATTTTTTGTTCTATATGTTTATTCTCTACAAGTAACATTTCTCGAGTAAAATGTATTCGAAAATACCTGTATCCAGTGTATGTGGAGAAAAAAACAATAAGGGAACCCCAAAACGAAATTTTTAAACTTTTATTCAGAAATATTGTTTGCATTTAAAAACCATATAGAACAAAAAATATGTATTTTAATGAGCTGTATAATTTTTGCCTTAAAGTTTTTTGCCGTTTCTCTGATTTTCTGAGAAAAAAAGTAATTTTTACGGACTTTTCATGGCTTTGGCAATAAATATGGCATTTCGTTTAAAGCTGTTGCGATATCCGTACCAGAAAATATAAGTACTTAAATATTCAGAAAAATAGGGCGGAGGAACTATTTCGGGACTAACTGAATACAGCCACACCACCGACGATATTTCAGTGAGATCCCGAGATAGAATCTCCAGAAATATTATCACAAGTAAAAGTATCTATAGGAATATATGAATTTATACACAGAGTATTTTTCACATAGATATTATTTAATTGCTTTATAAATCGATAAAATTATAAACTCGGGTGAAGCCGAGATGAGGAATGCTAGTAAATTTATATATACAACTTAAATATAAAATAATACGTTTGAAAGTTAATTTTATATTGACATTAGTAAGAAAAACATTATAGTAGAACGAGATCGATATCACGTATAGTGCTGAATACGTTTCACATATCAAACTTTGTTAACGCTCCGAGATATTGTTCTAAAACACCATACAAATCGTTTAGCCAATCGTATGTCTTGTTTATAATTGCTTATAGTTTTTGTATAATATCTTGACTCTCAATGTTTCAATTTGAATTTTTTAAAATGTTGATAGTTATAAGACATTGTATATCAGCATGACATTATATTCGTATATGTTCTCTTTAATGAGATAATATTATCCTATTTAACATATTTCATAAACGAGATATAAGCTTAAAAGAAGATTTGCTAAACACTTGTTGAAACCTATTGAAATAAATTATATTTGAAATAAAATTTAAATAAACAAACTTGGTGAAGTGTCACAAAATTTATTAATAATAATAATAATAATAATAATAATAATATCGACAGCTGTTTTGATAATCAAACCATTTTTAAGGTATTAAACAAAGTGACAGCTGTCGATATTATTTTTTTTAAATTTTGTGAAACTTCACCAAGTGCTTTTATTTAAATTATATTTTATATATTTTTTTTATATTTTTTTTCTTTTAAAATTCATGAGCTTAATAACTTCTAATCATAAAACTTATTCTGTGTAGTAAATTATTTAATAAATAGATCGACATAATTTGACAAAGTATCTTTCCCAGAAACCGAGGTGTACTTTCCTAAACCATTTTGGTACGCTGAATCCACATTCGGATTCAGAATTGCTCTTTCACGTCTAATGTTTGAGATTGTTTGATGTTATAGTGCAAAAACACTACTTTACCCATTTTCAAGATTATGTAACTTTTCAGATTTTATTATGCATAAAAATGTACAGTTTCTTAAAGTACAATTCTTCAACTTTTAAATTCTGTTGAGTTTTCTCAAATATCTGTTTCTTTTCGCTAAGATATCGAATTTTGATATTTTTATCATTTGGAATTCGGTTTCATTTTGCCTAACCATCCAAATAAACTAAACCCTGCCTTTTTCATTCTAAATTTAATTAATAAAATGAATATGATTTGTAAATCCTTTTTTTTATAAGAAGAAATGAATATGTAGCATGATCCATCGTTACTTTAATACATATTTATATAAGTCTTCGAGTACAAGTTTCAAGGATTATGATTTAGTTAAAGATTTACTTCATTAAAATGGGTAGAAAAGGCGTTGTTTTGCACGTTTTGGTCAACATATCTTGAAAACCTGGCGTGATAGAGTGATTCTGATATGGGATTGGGATTTCACGCATTAGACTCTTTCGGAAAAATATATTCTTGCTTCTGGAAATATTGTTGATAGGCTGTGTGTAAGAAATTAAAAATGTTTTCAATAATATATAAACAAAAATTCATGTTTTCCGAACAAGTTATAATAAATATATGATAAAACGAAATGTAATAAAATCACCTTTGGGAAATTATTCAAATTTTCTATCAAAAGTCGAGATCTGTTGTTATTATTTAAAGAGTTTACGTTGTCGTTACGATGTTGTTACTATCTGGTCGCCATTATACTTTTTTCAGCTCGTTACAGGCCTTATAATTTATACCTGAATAAACTAATTTGCTTTATACTATTGTAAACCATTGAATTCAACTGTTACTTAATACAATGCCGAAAATATTTTTCCTAAACATATGCTTCAGGTCGGACATAAATTGTCTCATGAACTAAAGAATCAATGTTTATGCCATGGAAACTATGTCTCTGATACATCTATGTCGTTCGATTCTAAGTCTAATACAGTCTAATTCTAAGTCCATACAGCTACACTTATCTCTAATTGCATTATTAAATCTATTTTTATTCAAGTTGTCCAAGACATTATTTTAGATTCGTGAACAACTTCAAAGTATTTGAAGCTTCCATTAAAAGGCATTCGGATAATTTAAATAGATATTCGACGGTATATCTATCGAGTCTTGTTAAGCCTCTTAGGCATATCTACGAGTATTCTTTCAACCTAGTGTATTTCTATGGCTTAACAAATTTGCTTTTATACCAACTTTGTTAAACTTTAGTAATTCTATCAGGTATGTGAATAAGTCTTTCCCGTTTTTTTTCAAATTTTGAGCCTTTATTGTGAAAAAATGGTTACAAATGAATTATTGAAAGTATTGGCCATCGCTAGCTACAACTTTTTTCCATCTTTCTGGCAACATACGAATCCCGTTGCGAAAAAATTCGACCGGTTTGGCCTCTATCCAGTCATCCACCCATTTTTTGGCTTCCTCGTAGGAATGGAAGTGCTGGTCAGCCAGGCCATGCGTCATCGATCTGAAGAGATGGTAATCAGACGGAGCAACGTCTGGACTATACGGCGGGTGGGGTAGGACTTCCCATTTGAGCGTTTCTAAGTATGTTTTCACCGGCGGTGCAACATGTGGGCGAGCATTGTCATGTTGCAAAATAACTTTGTCGTGCCTGTCGGAGTATTGTGGCCGTTTTTCTCGCAGTGCGCGGCTCAAACGCATCAATTGTCGTGGATAGACCTCGCCTGTGATCCTTTCATTCGGTTTCAGAAGCTCATAGTAAACCACACCTAGCTGGTCCCACCATATACAGAGCATGAGCTTGGCGCCATGAATATTTGGCTTGGCCGTCGATGATGATGCATGGCCGGGTAGTCCCCATGATTTTCTTCGCTTCGGATTATCGTAACGTATCCACTTTTCATCGCCAGTCACGATACGATGCAGAAAACCCTTTCTTTTATGTCGCTGAAGCAGCTGTTCGCAAGTGAAAAAACGCCGTTCGACGTCTCTCAGCTTCAGTTCGTACGGCACCCAATTTCCTTGCTTTTGGATCATTCCCATGGCTTTCAAACGCTTGGAAATGGTTGTTCGGTCAACTCCCAATGCTTCAGCAAGTTCTTCTTGCGTTTGACAAGTATCTTCATCAAGCAAAGTCGCCAATTCTCGATCTTCAAAGATTTGCGGCCGCCCGGAACGCTCCTTGTCTTCCACGTCGAAATCACCGCTTTTGAAGCGTCGAAACCATCCGCGAACACTTGAATCATCGACACAACCTTTTCCATAAGCCTCCTGAAGCAATCGATGCGTCTCGGCAGCAGATTTCTTCAAATTGAACCAATAAAGTGAAACTTCCCGCAAATGACGTCGACTCGGCTCAAATTTCGACATTTTCACGATATCAAAAATTTATGATGCGAAAAAATTTTAACTAATGTGTTAGTATGGAATTGTTGACATATGAATAAGCTTTGATTATGACATATGTAACCATTGAATACTCGCACAGTATTGGTGGCGCCATCTCTTACAAAAAACGGGAAAGACTTATTCACACTCCTAATAAAACTTTGTTCGTATATATCTGAGTTAGTTTACAATTTTCGAGAAGGCATCGGCACACTAATGGTGATATTTGTAATCTCAGTTCACTTTTTCCAGATATTCGATGTTATATCTCCTGAAATCCTTTGAAATCATTGTCGCTCCTTAGATTATGCTTTATCGACATAAACTTTGGTTTACTTCTTTTTAACAAACCTATAGCAATGCGCAATTATATGTGATTATGTGTCCTCTTCATCCCTCACGCAATTGCTGTGTCTCAGAGTAATATTTTTGAACCACTATTATTTTCTTGCTTATGATCGATTTCTTTAAAATATTGTAAGTAATATATTGTAATAAACACGATAATGGCAATTTAGAGAATATTGTTCATTGATCCGTATTTAACGGGCTGGTCATCTATTCTAAAAAAAGACGCGCTTTTGGATAGAGTCTCGAAACTTTATGAATTGTTTCAAACTTAAAGACTTTCGCTAATCAATTCATTGGGGATGTTGTTTTGCCCCAAGAATCTCTTAAACTTCTTGGCATCACAATCGCGAGCATAATTTCATAGTGTATTCAATGTAATGTTTCAGGCAGTACTGTTTAGATCTAAGCCATAAGCCACAATATGAAGATGATAATACTCTAAATTCGTATAAACGAGAGCATTCTATCAAATACAGTCCTCCCCTAGATTGCAGTGGACTTGGAATAAACCTCTTAATACCTAACTTTGCTTTTAGACGGATAGAAAACATGGTTCACAATTCCATTTCGCATATGTAACGTGATTAAAACAATGTTCATGTACATGTGGTCGCTCATTGGAAATGAGCGATGCTTAACACATTTAAAGTTAAGTTAAAAAATAGAATATATCAATATGGCATGATTAATAATATATAATTTTGAACATATGCTTGTAACTATAAAGACAATCTGCAGTCAGAAGCTACTTTGTATTGAAGATATACAAACTGCAATTTCAACTTCAATTCTTCAGAAACAAGTTTGACTACACGAACTAACTTTTTGTCAACTTTATGTATACGTTTGAGCATACGAGGTATCCTAAATTTCAGAGAATTTTGTTCCTTATTGATTAAAACTGTTCGTACAGTTCATGCATGCACTAATACAAATATAATATAAATATAATAAAATGTAATAAAAATATAATATAAATAAATAATGCGACTCATCGCCACGACTACATTAAAAAATGAATCCAATGGTACAAGGTTATAAATAAAGCACGTTATATGTATTTCTTTCAATGAATTATAAAACTAACGCAATTTACGTGACGACCTCTTCGAAAGAAAGAGATTTTAATCTAAGTACAGAGGAGAATTTAGTATTTAGCCTACTAATGTATATCGCACGTAATAAAATTAATATCTTTAACTGTACATGTGAGTACAGTTTATTAGTACCATATTACTAATATGGTAGTATAATATAGCAGATTTCGTTATGTCAGTTTGCAAAAACCGTTATCCCAATATTATATAAGCCTATACTATTTGGGTCTAAATTTTTAAAAGCTTGGAGATTGTAAAAGTTTAAGATCTTAGGATAAGGGAACTATCGATTTTACAATATTTAATATATAATGACCTATATTTAAAATAATAAACAATTTCTAAATATTTCATTTTTTAATATCTTCACCATACAAATTATGAATGTACAGTATTTTAAATATACGAATTTGAAGTGTATGCATATCATTTACTTATTATTCCTGAAAAAATATAAATGTTTTCACCAAAAGTTTCAGTCAGTACCCAGCATTCTACTATTCCGCGTATAATAAACGGAGAAGATGCTTTTCGGGGTCAATTTCCATTTATGGCTTCAATTCAGTTTAGCCAATCATTTTTCAGATTTAGACACATGTGCTGTGGAATTGTCCTCGACAAATTGTGGGTTCTAACTACAGGAATCTGTATCAAAAGAATATCGGGATTTGGTCGAACCAGAGTAAAAATCGATATGCACTATACCCATAAAAAAGATAGAGCTGTTCAGACTATTAAAATAGCTCATAAGATCATTCACGAAAATTTCACAGGGTGAGTTTTTTATATTTTAAATTATTTTAAAATTATACAGGTATCAATAAATAGGCTTATTATTCTGATAATTTTGAAATAAAAAGGTCAAAGTGTTGATATTAAATAGTCAAACATTGTAGCTTGTGATCGGCTTAAAAGGAACCGAGAAATAATCCAAAGACTAATAACAAATGATTGTTCCTTCCTCGTTCCTTTTAATCCCATCGATCACTGATCACATCATAAATACGGCAGCAAATTAGATTCATTACTTAAAAAATTTGTCTATTAGATATCGGAAAGTTCAACAGAGCTTATAAATTGAAAACGTATAGTTGTTATTAGCATTTGTATTTAAGAATATTATTAACTTACTACATTCATGATTATCGCGAAATTAACAGATCAACATTAACAAATAGTATTTCTAAGGATAAATTATCTTTACTGTATCCATATACATATATAATGAAACTTTAATATTAAACATTTTGTTTTTAAAATATTTAAAAAGTCAGCTCTATATATTTATTTCGTCATCAAACAAATTCAATTTCTATGAAGAAAGATATTTTATTGTCTATCATTTTAAAATTTAGAAAACTATTTTTTATTTTTAATAACAATACATAAAGTATCGTTGATTTCTAACAATCAAGGATCAAATATACAACTCTTGAAATTAGCCATTGTAATATTAGCTAGTTTTATTCCAATATATATTTAACTAAGAACATGTCTTTAACACTTAGTTCCCTTAATTTATGGGCATACGACATTGGCTTGATAAAATTGGAAACTGAAATTTTGAATCCTCAGCCAGCAAAACTTTCTCAGCCAGGAGACCATCCAACGAATGACACATTTATGGCAGGTTGGGGTGCAACTTCACAAAATAATTCAGCAAACTTACCTGAGGTATTGCAATTTGCTTACGTTCAGATTATAGAGAATGAAGACTGCCAAACATTGCTTGCTTTTGATGAAACTACCTATCAGCTAGACAGTTCACAGTTGTGCACCCATTCCCCTGGAAGATCAATTACTGGTTGTGAAGTAAGTTGCATTTCGTTATTTTATTTTCATTTATGTAATTATTTTCAATGTATTGATATAACTACAAAATATTATTAATACAATAAGTTAAGTTTTCATTTATAATATCATTGATCTTACGTCTCTATATTTACTTTTATTATTTAAGTAAATAATGCTGAGGATTATCAAATATCGAGTATTTAAACATGAAAAAAAATAAAAAGTGAAACTGAATAATGAGTGGGATGAATAAATATCAAAATCACAAGTTCTTTTATGCGCCTTAAATATATTTACCATGCTGTAAGATCATTATTGCAAGAAACTATGCATACTAGTATTTAGTTCAGAGTTTTGAATTCTCGAAAAATGTGAATGTTACATACGTATCAAAAATTGGTGCTATTAGAAGCACTTAAGGTACTAAGTACTTTTATGAGAAGTTGTAACTGACTATTATTAATATTTCGTAATAATATAAATATAAATATCAACCTCTTATATTTTGATTACACTGTCCATAATTTTTAATTTGAATATCTGCAATATAAAATATTATTATAAGAATAAAATACAAAATTTAATTATAAAATAATATATTAAATTAACAACTATTTTTAACAGTCTTATAGTCTTTATACATTAATCTAATTATAATTATATAATAAAAGTCAGACTGTCATTGTTTATAATCACCCGCATAGAATTAAATTAAATCTGAATTAAAAGTTACTACTACAAAATAAATACATTAAAAATAGAATAATAATCTATATGCTAAATTATTAAAGAACAATTAGACTGCTCCACCACAAAGCTTGCTTGATATTATCAAAAAAAAAATTTCTTTTGGTTAATATGTTAGATTGAAATCTAAGTCGTATTCATCATACTAAATAGTTCGAAAAGAACTCCAATTGATTGTTTATACACGTATACTAGCAGGCTTCGCTGACAATAATACTATTATGGATTTACCTAAATTAAACTAGATAAAAATTAATAAAATCTTAACTAGATAAAAATTTTTTACCAACGGTAATCTAATATTATTGATTTTAGTTTTTCAAAACGTATTACAGATGTCCTCACTGGTATCGTTTAATTATTTTTGCTATATGTATTTTTAATGCTAGTATACTCAAGATCGTTCCCGAATTTATCACTTTTTGTATTCACAAATTTGTGCGAACTGAATTTTACCTTAAACGTTTGTGTTCATTTTTTACATTTAAATTCACTTATTCTTTAAAATCATAATTTCTTGCTGGCGCGATCATTTACAAAGAGTTTATTAAATAAAATGAAATAGGTGCGTCCTTAGCATCCAGATCTATTAAAAAGTGACCTTTTTGATTTTTGATTTGGATTTTGATCTAACTGTACGTTGCTACAGATTATTTCATTCACTGAATATATCTACGTTGGTTCAATACAAGTAGAAGTTAAGCTAGGGCAGAACAATAAATTGACGCAGTCGCGCGATATCGTAAAACTTTGCATGTATGTTAAAAAATTCATAACATCGTTAGGATTAAGCACACTAGGAATGATATATCGAAAGACGGAAAATTCAAATGAATAAATTTCATTAAAATCTGTGATATAAAGTTGGAAGGAGACACTCCTTATAATTTGTTATGCATTCGCTTATCTTATTTTAAATATATACTATAAAAAAATATACAGAATACAGTATATTTTTTTATTTCTCTCGATACAAAATAACGTTATTCTCTTATAAACTTTATTTTCATATAACTGCAGATAATGTATAACAGGAAATTTATATAAATATAATGAAAGCATGTGTTTATTCCCTAAAACGTTGAGCTATAGTCTTTTTATTTGTATTTTGTAGGGAGATACCGGAGGTCCAATAGTACGATACATCGATGGAGAAGCAGAAATTGTAGGTCTCATTTCCTGGACCTTCTATCCTTGTGGTAGGTTCAATATGCCTACTGTAAGCACACGAGTTTCCAATTTTCTCGAATGGATCAGTGAAAAAATGGAAAAACCCGTAAACATCGCTTCTAATACGGACAATATATTATCACCTTTATTAGTGCCATAGTGATTAATGTAGTTAAAGCGATATCTTATTGATCAGATCTGTCAGTTTTGTTAGAAAATATTCTAAAAGTATATAAATTTTATATAAAATAGTACTGTAATATCAAACTATTATTTAATGGCTCTCTTCATTTGAATAAAAAAAGTATTTTAAGAGTTCCATAATTTATACAAATATTATTAACAATTATGTTCTCGTGGATAATAGAAATGACACTGAGAAACAACGATTTAGTCTCAATCAAATGTTTTGTATTTCAACAAAATGAATGATTGAAAGTTCCTTCTTAATCCTTTTTTTCGATTTAAAAGTATCTGTTTTATTTACTAAAGATGCAGTTGAATTAACTAAATGCTAATTGAATCATCTGCCATTAATCTTGCGAATGCTTGGATCGTACTTTCGTGATTTTGCGGAAATTAGTTCAATTTGTTCTATATCTAGTTACTCTATTTTAATTGCAACTAACTCTGATAATTTAAATGACTCCTTATATATATATATACCATGCATAAATTTATGCCGCGATCGCGTCAATTTTTGGCTTAGTTTATGACATCTTCGACCTTGCTTCGTTAATTGTGTATGAGGTTTAAACTAAACGAATGAAACACAACTTCAAATTCCTATTGTTCATAGGAATTTGAAGCATGAACAAAAGCATGCGGAACGAAACAAATACAATAATTGAAATAATTATACTAACCAGGAAAATGATCCATTATCAAGTGTTAATTATAACAATTACTGGTTTTAGATAAGAATTTTTTATATCTAATATATAATTAAGTTAAACTCAGACAGATGTCGCTTAGTGTCAATTTCACAGATAAAGATGAATGTACTGTCAAAATATTTGCTCGCGACATACAATGAGCAAGAAATAAAGATATTTGAAGAATATTGTATGTCAGAGAGAATATGTTTATCTGAAAATTTATCGAACATACATGAAAAATAACCTTATAAGTTTCAATAATGATATTACTATTTGAATTCAGATTAATACTAATTGAATGAATTACGTTTAGTTGTAAACTTTGACAATAATTTAACAATTTGTTTAAAAAAATAGTTGTAGTAAATAGTAAATAGTTGTGCTCCTATGCGTGATGTAATTTTTCAAAACCATTACAGATATTGCTTTGTATTACTTTAATAGATAATAATAACATTGAAATAATTTATGAAGATACACAATGGCAAAAAATAAAGAAATTTGAAGAATAATAATAAATTTAAGTTTAACAGATAATTTTTTCACTAATATATGCATTCAAAATATGTAATATAATTTTCAATAAATATATATATCTATATATATATATATATATATATATATATATATATATATATATATATATATATATATATTATTTGCTAAGTTCTAAACTATTTTTATTCTAAACTAAATTTCATTTTATTTGACAAACGTGGAATCTGCATTTTTCGTTGTCTTTACACTTCACCTGGTGCGACGCGAGTTCTATTAGAATATAATTATTATCAATTAATCTAATTAATTGACATCTGGAACAATTTCAATTAAAATTACAAGTATAGTCGAATATTTCTTATATAAAAACTTAAGAATATAAAATAATTCAGGTTGCATTGTTATATTGATTTTCAAAGAAATATCTTAACCATCTCAGTATATACCGGACGTGGTTTTTAATTTACATATTATAATATTTTAAAAACTAGATTATTTAAGAAATAATTCAATGGACTCATGTATCTCAGGGCCTATACGACGAGGGTTAATTTTTTATAATAGTTTATTATTTTTTTTATTCAAGATTTAAATTTTACTGTTCATATTATATTCATATTCATACATATCCAAACATATACCGCCTTCTTGATATTCTCCTTTGGATCGATTGTCATTTTTGACAACCTTCCATCAACTGAATTGAACGAAAGCGAAATTATAATTGTATTTATATTTTATATCGCTTTTCGATCATAATTATATTTATATTTTATATGCTTATTCGATCATAAGCAAAATATGGTTTAAATAGAACTCCGCAGATAGGAAAATTTTTTTTAATCTCTTTTAAGATTAAACATTTTTTAAATTTCTTTTTAATCCAAAATAATATTCAAAAGTATGCGAGCAGCAAAATATTACCTGCGAAAATGCACTTTAAATTTCAAGTATAAAAGTTGACGATGACAAGAGATAATATCTTCAGATACTATCATATATATAATAAATATCCTTTAAGGTTTAGTATTTATCAGAAATATCACTTCTAATCTCGCTACTCCATATACTCCTGACTCTTGCTTGCTCCATCATCATTATTGGTCTATATGCTATGTTTAATACATATAGTTTAATCAAATGTTTTGTACATTGTAAAATGTCATTATGAACAATGTTTAAATTAACAATAAAATTACATGATAATCTTGTAATTTAATCTTAAGTACATGTATGAAATTAAATAAAATTATCATAAAATTTTATTTTAGGTGTAATATTTTTTATAAAAAATTATACTCTTGGTGTTTCTTTATTTTAATTAATGTGATCACCAATTTCATTACCTCGATGGTTTTCTTCTTCCATTTGATTATTGTCGCTACTCGAACTACTTGTTGAATAAAATAAATTACTGTCAGTTACTGAAAAGTCTTGTATATCCATATTTATTATGTGTTTGCAATAATAATTTGATAAAAAATGAGGTTATCGTATTGCATCTATAGACGATCCGTTTATAGTACTTATATGGGTCAGCTGTTCTTACTGTTGTTGTCACATGCGGAACAGAGCTCCCCAGTATAGTCCGCCAGTAGCGTTAAAAATCGATCCAGAAGGGACAATATAGGTTGCACAACGGAAAATTAAGCATTTATATATTAAACAAAAATAGCGCCATTGACAAATGTATGTACTAGCAACTTACAGTTTTTCTTCCAGAACATATGCAATAAGAACTCGTTTGATAGAACAAGGGTAAAGATCGTCAAATTTAAATACAATAAAGATAGACAGTTACAGATAGAAAGAGAGTTTGAAAGAGACAGAGAGAGAGAGAGAGAGAGAGAGAGAGAGAGAGAGAGAGAGAGAGAGAGAGAGAGAGAGAGAGAGAGATCCTTAAAGATTCCACACAGCCGATTCTTTACTAGAACAACAGGAACCAAGTCTTTATTAATTCTTTAATATAAAAAAAATTAAAGAAAATATTACAGATCTATTTTACTTGGAAATATACTGGTTTATTAAGGAGATTAACAGAGGCAGAGAATAATTAGTTGGTGCTTTGACACAAAAACAATGAGACAACCGCAAAGGGTTTTTGTAACCCAAATTATTTTCAACTTTAATAATTGAATTTAAATATGAATCGGCAACAAAAAATAAATACTTTTTCATTATTATTTTTAACAAAGCATATAGTTTTATTAAAATATCATAAAGTTATACTATAATTTTTTTGTCTATTATTAACTTTATTTGTTTTTTTTGCTTCATCATTGTAACCAATTAAGTCATTATTCTTTCACCTTCAAGACGATAACATAAACAAGAGAAATATTGTAATCATAAGCCATAATTTAAATCGTATATCAACTAGGATATATTATTCTTTATATATATATATATATATATATATATATATATATATATATATATAAACATATATCGCTTTACATGGTATTGATAAATAGTACTACAAACGCATTAAATTAAGTTTAGTTGGTAATTTGAATTTTAGATTAAAGTTTTGAACTTCAATCCAAAATTCCAATACGTTCTACTTAACAAAAATGATGCCTGCGATTTATTGTCTTATTTTCTTCACTTTTTTACTCATTCAAAGTAAGTTACATCATTATTTATTAATAATTTAAGCGTTTTATACATTGTGCTGTATTTTTGTAATTCTTTATTGTCCCGTATGGTATATATAAAATGTTGTGGACTCATATATATGAATGGATAATTTAGATATCTATTCTCAATTCCTATATTTGTATTGTCAATCGAATGCACAGGTGTTCAGCAATGGTGTTCCAAATCAATAATCTTCTCGATTTTCTGAACACAAAAAGTAAAAGGATCATCTGAAATCGAACGCGTCATCTTCTGTGCTGGTAGGCTCAATCGGTTCTATAGATGTATTTCACGTTGTTTAAAACTTTTTGCAGGCTTCAGCGTGTACATTTTCTACAGAATTTTTCAACAGTCAAAATTATCCTCGTATAACAAATAATCAATCAAGCGAGAAACCGAAGAAAAAATTTTTTGAACACGGATCATTCATTTCACTCTCGAATATATATATATATATATATATATATATATATATATATATATATATATACGAAAATTAATGTGGATTGAAAATAAAATTTATTTATTAATCTGAGTATATATATATATATATATATATATATATATATATAATTTTATTTTCAATCCATATTTATTTTCATTTTTTCAAAATATTGTTTGTTTCGATTTACAAATGGAAAGAACGTATATTCTTTGGTGCACAATTAATACCTTAACCAAATATTAGCCGGATTGGGCTTTTTGCGATTATTTTCATTTTTCAAAACGAGAGAATCCCATGAAAAAAAAGATTGAAGTTACCGTACATTGCGTTTTCTAAATCGGTAGAAATTGAATTGTTATTTGCATTGTCCTGAGATGTATAGGAAGTAGGAAATGATTTTCTTTCGAGAAAAATATAAAACTATCCATTTGAGCAATAAGATATATTGTTGATTTGGCTTTAAGGCGGAAAAGCTGTACAGCATAAAAATTTTTTGAAAATCGTATACAAACTTAGCGAAGAATGGAAGATAAAATAAATGTAAATTATATTAATTGTGTACTTGAATGTGTGCCTGTACGTGTGTCTATAGGACAAGATTCTCCTACAGGAGTCTAGGTGTTTCGACGGAAACCTAAGCGACTTGAGATGATTGCGTAATATATCCGTGATAAGCAGCTCATCAACGAAAAATTAACTCATTTCCTCTTTGTTTGGTCTTTCCTCATCATCTCTCCTCCATTTTTTTGAAATCACGTCTTTTTGTCTATCGGAGCAATGTAGTATAAATCGCTATCATACATGTATATACGTTGTCCTGTACCGTATCGTGATCTTCATTTTTCAACTTAACACAAATGATTAAATGATGCAATTTGTGACGCAGGAAAAGCGGGAACAAGCCCCAACTTTACGAGTGAGTGACGCCACGGCCATTCGAGATTTACTAGACAATTATGAAGCACAGTATGCCGTGAATAATAAATAAAAATTTAGGAATAACTTTAATAATAATCACGCTGCACATCTCACCGCTGAACAGTCTAGGTGTGACCATAGGTCGTAAGGTAGCATCCCCATATACCTTGAGGCTGAGTGCTTCGGCGGGTCCGACAAGCTCGAGGAAATCTAAGTGATCTCGAGTTGAGACGGCCAATCACCCGTGTACGCCGAAAGTGTCATTTTCTTTTTGGCCTCTCTTTCACCCGAGTAGCTTGAAATGTTGGAGTTTGCAGCTGCAGATAATTTTGATTGAAGGACGGTCACATTGTTGTTTACTAACACAATTAATTATGATATTAAATTTTGCTGCCTTTGTATTTTCATGCCATTGTAATTATATCAGTTGATAAAAAAGAATATATGACCGATAAAAATGTCATTGTATTTCTTGATGTTCGATTATTTTTTTCTGTATAAAAGGGCGAGTTTTTCGCGAAACAGTCAGTGCTCTCGGTGCGATGACCAAGAAGTTAAAGATCAGCAGGCTTCGCGTTTTCCCAGCTTCTCAGTTTCAATTTTTTTTCTTCAAATTTTTTTAACTAAGTATAAAAGTATAAAAACCGAAGAGCGCGAATTATATTTCATCTTTACCCATTTCCAATGCTACTTAATTCTGATAAGCATTTAATTCTGAGCACCAGAAAACAAATTAATCGTTACCTGACAATAGTATATACATTATATTAAGAGTGTAGTTATTGTTATTTTTTAAACATAAAAGAAACTGAGTATGGTTATTTTTCCGAATCGACCGCTCTATCTAGCTCAGATTTCCTACCCTGTCCAACCTAGCCCTGGGATTGCCGCAATTGCTATTCCGAGGGGCAATAGGAATACGTTACAATGTTGAGTTTTCAAGAAGGTTCATTTCACTTCTAAGGCATCTCGCCACAATGCACTTGCGATTCGTAGATATATAAATATATATCGTATAGTTACAGGAAATCTCAGTAATATTGTCAAAAGGAAGAAGTATACTAAGGGCTATTTCGCGTGTGTGTAAACTTTTATAACTTACAAGCCACGTAAATCACGATTTGCAGCCTTAGATTGTTGCGGCAC
Source organism: Sycobia sp. Sy_11 (assembly GCA_018907035.1). Classification (NCBI taxonomy): domain Eukaryota; kingdom Metazoa; phylum Arthropoda; class Insecta; order Hymenoptera; family Epichrysomallidae; genus Sycobia; species Sycobia sp. Sy_11. The sequence goes on along the minus strand of JACCIC010000263.1, from coordinate 559,653 downwards.
GCGAGAGCGGATGTCCAATGAGACTGTCGAGTGTTGTGAGACTGTACCGTTCATTTTAAGTGTGGTTTATTGTTGTAAACTATTTTATTTATTAGTGCAATATATAACTATACGATAAATTATGCAATGCTCTTTTATTAAATCATCAGTTGTACTATATTCACAAAGTTAGAACAATACAGGCTAAAATATAACAACTGTATCGTGTAGTTTTATATTTCCCAAAATATTTTAAGCCTTTTTGTCAGCTACATATAGGCAAAAAACCTATTTCGTCTCATATTTATTCATTTATCCAATTTTATATGTAACAAAAAATTCTAAAATATATGAATAATTTGGTATCTATTACAAAATCAAAAATATATTTATAAAAGTTTCAGGTAGTACTCAGCATTCTGTTATTCCACGTATAATAAATGGCCAAGACGCTGCTGAGAATCAATTTCAATTCATTGCATCAATTCAATTCGCCAGGTTGCCATTTTTTATATATAAACACTGCTGTGCCGGGGTAGTGCTTAGCGAATATTGGATTCTAAGTGCGGCAACCTGTTTAAAAAGAATATCGATATTGGGTAGAGCTAGGGTAAAAGTTAATATGTATTTTACCAAGAAAAGAGACATTAGAGTCGAAGTTATCAAAATAGCTCGAAAAATCATCCATGAAAATTTTAATGGGTAAGTCTTTTTTAGCGCTTTCATTATAATAAAAATATATGAAAATCTAAAGATAGAATGGATAATATTGTAACAAAATTGAAAAAAAATCTGATTCTATAATTAGAAAAGAGATGTTATCAATATTAATATTTAATAATTAAAATAATAGACTAATAATATTGAATTAATAATCGTCAACAAATAATATTTTTCATAAAATTATCTTGACGATTCTTATGTATATAATATAAAAAATTCGAAATATTTCATTAAAAATTTAATTTGAAAAGTATTGTGTATACAAGTAAGTTTCCAGAGTTTGTCAAAAGATGGAATCACCAGTGTATCCCAGCCAGCAGTATCATACCTCATGTGTTTTCCTTTTACGTGGTGTATCTGCTAATAACTTTTCACTATTATATATGAGCATTTTTTTCGGTTTCGGCTTACGGTAACTTATGGCACGGAATGTCTTGGAACGGTTCAAAGGTAGTGATTTTGAAGTTGAAAACAAGGATAGCTCCGAAAATTCGAAACGTTTTGAAGAGAAGGAATTCAACACTTTGCTGGATGAGGATCAGTGTCAGATTTAAAAAGAACTTGCTGTATCATTGATCATCATGCAACAATGTGTTTCCCTGCGCCTAAATGCATTGGGATTCGTTAAAAAGGTCCGAAACTGCGTGCCTTACGAATTGAAACCGAGATATCTCGAACAGCCATTTTGCATGTCCGAAATGTTGCTGCAACTATATAAGAATAAATCATTTTTGCATCATATTATCACTGTTGATGAAAAATGGATATATGATAACCTTAAATGCTGACAATCGTATACAAAGCCCGGCAAGCCCACCCAATCGACGCCGAAACCAAATATTCACGTCTATAAGGTCATGCTCTGCATATGGTGGGATCAAAAGGATGTATAGACTACGAACTATTTCCACGAGTCCGACATTTTTTATCATGATACCGCTCGACGACATGTTATGGCTTCTGTCAACATGTATTTGGAGAATACTGGATGGGAAATTCTTGCCTCACCCATCTTACAGTCCAGACTTGGAACTATTTGACTTCCTCTTGTTACGATCAATGTAGAACGCTCTCACGGGAATACATTTTAGTTCAGTAGAAAGAATCAACAATTGGCTCGATACGTTCTTAGACTCCAAAGACGAGAAATTTTTTGGTCCAGAATTCATAAATTGACAAAAAGATAGGAAAAAGTTGTAGTTTCTGATACACGATACTTTCAATAAAGGATATATAACCATGTTCTCATAATAAAACCTCACATTTTCGAGAAAAAAAATGCCGGAAACTTACTTTTACTTCCAATATGAAAAATCCTAATTCAATTTTATTAGAACTGTTCAGATTTAGTTTTAAGAAAAAAGGGAATATTGCTTAAAATTTAAACATGTATACACATTTTACTGTCCTCTTTTAGTAATGAAGAAGGATTAAGATTTGATTTTTCATAATTTTATGAAATTTTGGAGTCATATTAAAAAAGAAATAACCAGATACAGAATTGTTTCTATAGCCAGTTATAAAATTAATGGAATTTATCCCTATATATATATATATATATATATATATATATATATATATATATATATATATTAAAAACAATAACAAGGATAATCTAATTACCATTATAATTATATTTTATTATTTTATAAAGACTGAAAGACCGATAAACATATTTGTGAGTTTAACATACCTAAAAACATTAAGTTCCAGTACTTTTTGGGCAAACGACATTAGCTTGATAAAACTCGCTACTGCAATTTCCTATCCTTACTCAGTGCCACTTGCTGAACTAGAAGACAATTCAATAAAAAATGTTTTCATGGTAGGGTGGGGTGTAACTTCAGTGAGTAACTCAAAAACTTTACCTGCAGTTTTACAGTACGCAAACGTTACCATCATAGAGAATGAAGAATGTGAGTCGTTCCTAACGGCAAGTCAATGGTCCTATCATCTACAGGATTCGCAGATATGTACCCATGCCACAGAGAAAAATATATCAGGTTATTTAGTAAGTGACAGTTTATTCTTTTACTTTAACAATATTCATATTAATTTCAAAAACATATATTACAGTATTAACATGATAAATTAAAATTAAAGTTAAAATTAAATTAAAATTAAATAAATTAAATTAAAATTAAATAAATTAAAATTAAAATTAAATAAATTAAAATTAAAATTAAGGGGGCAGTCAAGTTGATCTTTACTAACATAGAATAAGTACTGTTATTATTTTTTATTTTTATTTTACTTATTATTGTATTATTATTTTTATTTTTATTTTATTATTAATTTTATTTTATTTTTATTTTTAATTTTCTGATATAATTTATTGTAGTAATAAGTTTTTTCAGATTCTACGGGGGTGATCATAAACAAGGACAGTCTGACTGTCATTATTTTAACTAATATATGATATTATAAATACTGTAAGAACGATAAAAATATTTATTAATTTAATTAACATGATAAATTAAGTCTGAAATTTTAATATTCTTCAGAAAAATTTTCATATTTTTCAAAAAAATAACATTACTTTTTTGGATATTCATATCGTATTTTTTTGGAAAAATCGTGTCATTTCACTTTTTCAATCGAATATTGTGAAAAAACAATGAATGCGAATTTTCAACGCAAATCATAATCACAAGTTTTTTTGTGGCCTTAAATTGTTCTATCAAGCTAAAAATTAATTTTCCTTAAGATCTCAGATATTTTGCTTAGTAGGACTAGAGCATTAGAAAATTACTTCAGGCGGTAGATCGCCGTTGTAACGTTAAGGTCGTATTTAAGCAAAGTATAATACACTATTGCAGAAAATAAATTAACAATAAAATAAATAATAAAAAATAAAGAATAAAAATACCTTCCTTTAAATCCTCTGCTGTGAGCTGATACAGGATTTATTCATTACCTGGTGAAGAGTTTGTTCAAAACCTTGAGCATAAAACCAAGCATAAAATGTGTTTTCCATCAGAATCCAGTACTTAGTACTAAAATATTTAAGAAAAAATTATGAAAATTTTTATTATGAAATAGAATATTCTTTGGCCGTGTGATCTTAGACTTTATGTAAGTCGTATATATTTGAGTAGTTTATGGTTCTTTATGCTACTGTATGTATTTATCGAACACTTCGTAATTTAATGTCTTAACAGAAGGATTTCAAAATGTTTTATCTCAGGTTTTCTTTCGTATCCCATATTTTCAATATAGATTATTCTAATTATCTTTATAATTAAATGCTTCTACAGATTTGTTGTTTTATTTTTATTTTTGTGCGGTGTTGAGCATAATCAGTAGTACACAAGCCATTTCTATTTTATATTAGGATTTTTTTTATAAATTCTCTTTCTTCAATTTATTAGTCTAAGTCAAACATGGCTTTGAAATTTCGTTTTAAGATTAAATAATAAATCAAAACACAATACAATTTTTCCGGATAATAAACAGGATTTGATTTGTATTTTATCCAAATTTTATCCAGAATTCTGTATATATTTGGGAATGGGATAGTTTGCATATGTATATTAGAAATAAAATGAATGAAATTTGTATCGATTTATTTATACTAATGTTCACTTAAATAAATTATAATTAAATTCATATAACATGGCGATAATACTCGTACATGTTTTATCGTCATGCTCCACAGGAATATTTTTCAGAAAATTTGTATAAATATAATAATAGCAATTTAAAATTTCGTGTTATAAAATTTTTAATTTTTATTTTAAAGGGAGATGCTGGAGGTCCAATAGTAAGAATGATCAAAGGAAGAGCAGAAATTGTTGGTCTCATTTCATGGACATTAGATCCCACTAAATCTTCAAATTCACCAACTATAAATACACGAGTATCTCATTTTAAAAACTGGATTAACGAGAAGATGGAAGAACCAGCAAAAACTGCATCTGTCATTGATGATCTGATAGAGGATTATTCAGCGTCATTATTAGTTTTCTAGTGATAAACGAATTCAAAGATAACTGATTTTGATTAAACTTGTTTAGCCGGTCAGAAAATCTTTTATAATAGTGCAATTATTATTAATGTAATAATAAATACCAAATTTTGTAATTAAATTTTTTCAAATATTTGATAACATTTCATCATTTTTTAATCTAGTTCAATGATGTAACTTTCTAATAAAAATAAAATGGTATAAAGTATTAAGTCAATATCATGTATCATGGTCTTAAACTTACAGTCTTGATATTATTAGTTGTAAATGTCATATCACCAATAGGGAAACAGTGGCCGAAGGTGATTTGAAAATTTTTTGTTAAATTTTGTCATATTTTAATTTTTAATAGAATCTGAGAGAATAGCGTAATGTATTAGTCAACATAAACACAGCTCAGAATTATGCACTTTTCGCGTACTGTATTTATTAGGGTAAAAAAATAGCATTAAATTATAATGTTTTCATGATATATAGATACTTGTACATAGATATATAGATAATGTATAGATACTGAATTACTATTCTATTAGTATTGTATAATCAAAGAGGTGATTCCACAGTAATATTAAATTAATTAACAATTTTTACGGACTTTTTTCAATTTAAGACGATATTTTAATAGATTCATTTCTCTATTCTAATATAAACATCAAATTATTTTTTTTGCTTAGTTGTAGAATATTCATCCATTTTTTTTGTCACCTAAATATATTTTTGACTCGAATTTATCTTGCTTGCCGATTTCAAAAGAATATAAAGTCATTCAAGTAGTTGCATTGCAAAACAGAAGAAAATTATGATGCAGTTAACGTCATGATTTTGATCAGAAAAACTTTAGGAGAGAATACAGATACGTATATAATTCTAGCAGATATTTCTCCATAGAGGCACGAGATCGTGAGTTTCCATAATAAAATTAAAACGTGAAAAATTATTGAAGAAGTTGGTGATGTACTTCCTTGATCTGAATTGAGAAACCAGGTGGTTGCAGATAACGAACAATGTCTCAGAAGCAGTGAGTATTAAGAACTGTTTTGTAGAAAACTGGGTTAAATGTAATATTATTATTTAACTCGGTCATATAAATAACACACATACAACAGCCCTATCATATTATTCGAGAAAATAATTTTGTAGGCGCTTTTAATGTCATAGATATCAAATTTGTTAAAGGGGGGAACTTATTCAGAAATAGATAAATAAACTCTTATTCGATTATACATTTTAGTATCGATTCTATAACTATGGAAATTTAAATGGAGATATGATTTATTAAGGTCGAACTTAGAAGATAAGGAAAGTGAAAAACAGCAAGACATATTGAAATTCAAATAGTCTGTAAATCCGTGTACAATAAAGATGATCCCAAAATCTTAGGATTGATTTCTATCCATCTTTAGACTAAAATCCGAAACAGCCATCAGAAATCCTTGTGCCGACCAAATCCTATGCGTTGCTCAGAGTTCAGAACAGAACGCAATCAAATTATTTTGTGAGTTTCTTATTTAAATGAGAAGAAGAGTGTAGTGAATGTGTGGCAAGGGCACGGGTATGTTTCCATATATTTCTCATATATCACTAAGCGCATATCTTATATAGATGTTGAAACTTGTTGAGTTTAAACTGCATCCTCCAAGATGCATACTTGAATTAAAATATAACTTTATCTTGCATTCTTACTATTATTCTATCCTTAATGAGCTTTTTTCTTAAATATAGTACATCAGTATTTGAAGAAATTCAAAGGCGTATTCCAAACGTCTTTTATCTATTTTTTTAACGGATTAGTTTTAATCTCTGTATTGAATCTTGATTATAAAGTGGGTTAAATTAATACAAGATATCTTGACAATATTTTACAGGGGTCAAAAAAGCTAGAAATCCCTAGGTTAGTCTCAAAGTCAATCAGTTTTACTCTTTCACTAGATTAATCACACAAAGATAATCAGATCAACTGTTTTATGAAACGCTATAATTATGTTAAAAAACGCTTAAAAACTTTTTTATACAATATTTGTTAGATTGATGTAATCGCACAAAACGAGACTTTAATGTTGAAGGCGGAAGTAATCGTTGAATTCACAAAATTTATCGTTATCGACACTTGCATAATTTTATTCTCAAACTAAAATGAAGATGGCATTGAAATTTAACTTTGTCCCTTTATGTTAATTTAAAAACAAATGACCTCTCTATGATTTTTTCTTGCAGTTCTATAATGTGTTAATATTAGTGTCTTTAAAGTAGTATAAACCAAGCATACGAATCGTGTAAGATTTAGCCTACAATATGTGTGTGCATGCGCATATATATACGTATATTTGTTGTTTTTTTTCGTGGTTTTTAACTCTCTTATTATGCACTTGCCTACATTGAGTTTAAACTGAAAAATTCTCGAGTTCATTATATTAGAATAAAGCAGAAATCTATACAAACTAAATGTGATGAAAGTGTCATAGAGATGCAAAAGGTTATGGCTATCAGCCTCTCTTTTGCATACATTTTACCCCATTATTCCATCCTCTTATTCTGTCTCTTGTATTTCCTCTCTAAGTTCTACAATATAAAAAAACTTGGAAGGTACAGAAAAGTTATCTGCAGCAGATATATTTGAATACATGTAGATATTAGAAATAGATAATAGAGTGACCACTACAGCTATGCATTACAGTCATGACAAGAGTGGTCTAACCTTACATCCTTGAAAAATTGAGCTATAATTATGCATCTTCGGTTTGGAGATTAAAGAATAACTACTGTAGGTATCGGTATAATAAGCGAGATCGTACTCAAAAAAGGCAAAGAAAGGGAAGTAAAATCATCAGAATTTATTTCTCTCTCTTTCTCTCTCTTTCTCCCTCTCTCTCTCTTTCTCTCTATTTCTCTCTCTCTCTCTCTCTCTCTCTCTCTCTCTCTCTCAGGAGTTTACATATGTGAACATTTTTAAGTTACTACCTTGTGTCACTCTCCATAACTTTACAAAACGTTTCTGAATATCTTATTATCTTATTACTGTTCTCCGTAGTAGTATATAAACGTTTATATTGAATATTTTAGTAAAATTTCTGAGTTACCTCCTTCTTACTCATATTAAATTATTACTGGAGACTTTAGCATCAACATGTTGAGTAACGACTCGGGTACTACGTTTGTTGAAAGCACAGTGGACGAACTGAATCTTCTTCTTATTGAATCTGAGCCCACTCATCTTGCAATATATCAGGATTATCTTACTCAAACGTGGCTATATATATTTATTATCAAGATTAATTTGGAGATACCTACAGCAAATCATAGTGTTCGTTCACAGCGGCCCATGATTCAATTACATTATTATTATTAGTATCTTCATTTGCATATAATACTAAAACATTTTTAGTCCGATTTTATGGCGAAATTTATCTAAAATCTATCTAAATCAAGAAGATTTCACCCGACAAATAAGTTTAGTGCATAGAAATTAAACGCATACGTTACTAGTAGCACATCTATGAATCTCCAGTTACAACCAGCAGATATTGACTATGTTATTGTATCTAATATCCCCCCTACTGATCACATATTTTCATTCAATAGAATCACTCTACCTCAATTTCAAATAGCCCTTTCAGCCTCTCAATCGATTACAGATGGACCTGATGAAATCAGCATCAAGATAATTAAATTAGATGGTTTATAATATCTTTTTGCACTTACTCTATTGTTCAATAATTATATTACTACTGGGGTTTTTTCCATTTAATGTAAAGACCATCTATTTATACCTCTACCTAAAGTCTCTCTGATAATAATTTAGGTGATTAATTAGGTGATTAGGTGAATAATAATAATGATAATAATAATAATAATAATAATAATAATAATAATAATAAGGGGAACCCCGACTTGCCTTCTTCATACAGGCTTCTCTGCCTACTAAATACGGCAGGGAAGCTGTTGGAGCTACTGCTGAGACCAAGACTGCCACAGTCAATTCAAAACGCCGGAGACCTATCCGAACAACAACACGGATTTAGAAAAGGACGGTCGACAATCGGAGCTATAGGTGACGTGACGAACATCTTTCACGCGGCGAACAGGGTCTGTCATGCAACCAGACCACTGGTTCTGTTGGTGACCCTGGACGTTCGTAACGCCTTTAACTCTGCAAAATGGACAGCGACACTGGGGGCGTTGGAGTTGACTTTCAAGGTTGACTCCTACCTCCTTCGTATCATACGGGACTACTTACGAGACCGAGGACTGACGTATGATACTTTGGACGGAAAGAAATGGAAACGCGTGACAGCGGGGGTGACGCAGGGTTCCATTTTAGGCCTCGACTTCTGGAACGTACAATACGACGGTTTGCTGAGACTAGACATGCCCTCCGACGCGCGTCTCATTGCCTATGCCGACGATGTGGCAGCCGTGATAGTCGCACGCGACTATCACTTGATTCAGTTAAAGTTGAATCAGGTCATGAGACGCGTGAACGAATGGATGACAGATCACGGATTGCAGCTCGCGCTGCAGAAGACTGATTTGTTGCTGCTGACTCGCAGACGTATACAGATGGTGGTTCCGATGACGTTAGGGACGGAAAGACTGGAAACCAGGAGTGAAGTCAAGTACCTTGGCGTTACCTTGGATACGAAGCTGAGCTTCTGGCCCCACCTACAAAACGCGACGACAAAGGTAGCAGAAAAGACCAAGGCTCTAAGTAGACTGATGGCCAATACCAACGGACCGAAACAGAACGTTCGCAGACTGCTGATGAGCGTTACCCACTCGATTTTGCTTTACGGGGCGGAGGTTTGGGCCGACGCGATGAATATCAGGAAACGCGCGAACGCCATGAAAAGCGTACAAAGAGTGGGCGCGTTAAGAATCGCGTGCGCGTATCGTACCGTGTCTGAGAGCGCCGTTTTCGTGATTGCTGGGGTCATTCCCATCGATCTGCTCGCGGCCGATTTACGAGCGGAGCTCGAACGTTGGAAGGTAGACGCTGTAACTAAAGAACGGACGAAGACCATCGAGACATGGCAGAGACGGTGGACGACGGACGAAAGAGGACGGTGGACGAAAAAACTAATACCTGAAATCGGTCCGTGGAAAGAGAGCAAATACGGAGCGGTGAACTTCTACCTTACCCAATTTCTGTCCGGACACGGATACTTCCGTAAGTACCTCTGCAAGATGAAGAGGGTCGCCTCTTCAGAATGCAAGTACTGCGGATGGGCTTGGGACGATGCGGAGCACACATTTTTTGTGTGCGAACATTGGACTGAGCCACGACTAGAGTTACAGACGAGGACAGGAGTGATCACGCCAGAAAACGTGACGAAAATTATGATGACGGACGCGGACAGCTGGCGGTTGATCGCAAAATACGTTATGAATGTGCTTCAGAACAAAAGAGCAGATGGATGTTTGGACGATTGAAATTCTATGAAGAGCGAATGTAATATCGAGTATGCATGAGAATCTGGAATGAAAGATATGAACGTGAAATGACCACGCAAGGACTGCCGCCCAGGCTGAAGTAATGTGTATAACAGTTCCGGGCTGGTGTCGGTGCAACACGGAGATATGTGTTTAGTGCGTAGTGACATGGGTTTTCTGTCGAGTCGCACATACTCCGGTGGTCGTTTTTCAGGACCATTCTTGCTGAACGACCATCGGAGATGCATAAACGGCATTCACAGACTCCGAAAAAATAATAATAATAATTATAATAATAATAATAATAATAATATGAGGATTATAAATAATGTTATGAGTTCAAAGGAGACACACAAATAAAAAACTGATTGAATCGAAATAAACAATTTATTTATTAATAAAAAAAAGAACAGATACATAAAAAACCTCCACTCAGTGAGTGGAGGAAAAAATTATTACTTACGTTAATATTAACTAATACAAATTTTAATCGCTTAACGTTACCCGCTATTGAGGCAAAAGTTTACCTTTTAGATTATCGCTTTATACACTATATTTCCTTACGATACACAACTCTACCAAAAGGTTAGAACGTCGGTGAAACGGGCTCTTCCGCAGTTCCTCCTATGCTACATGGCGACCCCAACGTCTTGGGGATGGGATCAGGGCCCTTCGCCGACGGCAGCCTCTGGACTCCAAAGTCGCTCGCGAAGCCCCTTTGAGATACGCGCAGGGATGATATTAATGCGCAACAACAGCAAATACTATCTATTACAAAGAACTATCACGCTCGCACAAACAACACAATTGGCACACAAATCTCGGCAAGGTTTCCGACAGATCTCTCTCTGATACATGAGAGTTTAAACTTACGGAAATGAAGGACTAAGCTTGGGCTTCTCAAATCGATTAAAACTTAACTCTCTTGTAAAACTGATAAAATAATGACAGTCAGACTGTCCTTGTTTATGATCACCCCCGTAGAATCTGAAAAAACTTATTACTACAATAAATTATATCAGAAAATTAAAAATAAAAATAAAATAAAATTAATAATAAAATAAAAATAAAAATAATAATACAATAATAAGTAAAATAAAAATAAAAAATAATAACAGTATTTATTCTATGTTAGTAAAGGTCAACTTGACTGCCCGCTTAATTTTAATTTTAATTTATTTAATTTAATTTAATTTATTTAATTTTAATTTTAATTTATTAATTTTAATTTAATTTATTTAATTTTAATTTTAATTTATTTAATTTTAATTTTAATTTATTTAATTTTAATTTTAATTTATTTAATTTTAATTTAATTTTAACTTTAATTTTAATTTATCATGTTAATACTGTAATATATGTTTTTGAAATTAATATGAATATTGTTAAAGTAAAAGAATAAACTGTCACTTACTAAATAACATGATATATTTTTCTCTGTGGCATGGGTACATATCTGCGAATCCTGTAGATGATAGGACCATTGAGTTGCCGTTAGGAACGCCTCACATTCTTCATTCTCTATGATGGTAACGTTTGCGTACTGTAAAACTGCAGGTAAAGTTTTTGAGTTACTCACTGAAGTTACACCCCACCCTACCATGAAAACATTTTTTATTGAATTGTCTTCTAGTTCAGCAAGTGGCACTGAGTAAGGATAGGATATATATATATAGGGATAAATTCCATTAATTTTATAACTGGCTATAGAAACAATTCGGTATCTGGTTATTTCTTTTTTAATATGACTCCAAAATTTCATAAAATTATGAAAAATCAAATCTTAATCCTTCTTCATTACTAAAAGAGGACAGTAAAATGTGTATACATGTTTAAATTTTAAGCAATATTCCCTTTTTTCTTAAAACTAAATCTGAACAGTTCTAATAAAATTGAATTAGGATTTTTCATATTGGAAGTAAAAGTAAGTTTCCGGCATTTTTTTTCTCGAAAATGTGAGGTTTTATTATGAGAACATGGTTATATATCCTTTATTGAAAGTATCGTGCATCAGAAACTACAACTTTTTCCCATCTTTTTGTCAATTTATGAATTCTGGACCAAAAAATTTCTCGTCTTTGGAGTCTAAGAACGTATCGAGCCAATTGTTGATTCTTTCTACTGAACTGAAATGTATTCTCGTGAGAGCGTTCTACATTGATCGTAACAAGAGGAAGTCAAATAGTTCCAAGTCTGGACTGTAAGATGGGTGAGGCAAGAATTTCCCATCCAGTATTCTCCAAATACATTTCCACCTTATATTTTTACAAAATCATCTGATATATTTATACTTGCATAAATGTATGCATTTCGAATGATTTTTGATGCACATATGTCATAGTGTACAGAATGTCAATATATTATGTCAATACATGTAACACTGGGGTGCAAAGTAGCTAGTTCCTTTGAAAAATGGAATATAAGCATTTTCTCCACTTAAAGATGGAATATAACGCTTTTTCAATCTTCAAAATTAGAATATTATACATGTAATATCTATAACACTGGGGCGCAAAGGAGCTAGTTCCTTTGAAAAATGGCATATAAACATTTTCTCCACTTAAAGATGGAATATAACGCTTGTTCAATCTTCAAAATTAGAATATAACCAAATTTTGCACTTTCGAAAGTCGAATAAGATCTTATATTCTACCTTCTCGGTACCTACGGTTGCGTACAACTTTTTATTTGCGGAGATCTGATATAATGGCATAGTTGTCATATTCTATCCTTATTACCTCAATTTCAGAGTATAAACTGGTATAAGCATGTAAATATTATAGCCAGTTCTTCCTTGTCAATAGAAAATATAATAAGAAAATAATAAAAAATGGTTGCATGCAAAATTTATCTATAATATACAAAAATAATTTAAATATTTACAATAAATATATCACGTATTTATAGATTCAGTATCGATAAAAGTTGTAATAAATTTGCATATTTACAAACACAAATTTATATTTTACAGATAGTAGCATAGAAAGCAATAGCGCAATTCCATAAAATATAATGTTGTGGTAGCGTTAACAAATATTTGTAGAAGCCATTCTTAAATAGAATCATTGATTTAATTAAGTGAATTTGTAATAAAATAGCATCTCATAATCATATATATTTGGTAGAAAAGGATTTTCTAAGCAGTTCAGTGTACACGAAGGGCGCGTGAAATAAAGACGGTTTACCACGTTACGATCAGCATATATGATTAGTCGGTAGAGGAAACAACTCAAATACAGGGGCTAATTTATATTGAATAGTTTAAACAATATTACGTCTAAATAGTACCTTCTCTGTTGCTCTAAAGCAAGTTCTGCGAATTGCAGAATTAAGAAGTATCTGTAAATCTGTAGCAAGATAATCAAATAAATCAAAAAATACTAAACATGCGTAATCAAAATAAGGTTCCATCAGTGTACTACTAATTGTGCTTTCAATGATGTTGAGAAAGCATACCTTTCGTAATGTAGATGGTATAAGGCTTAATAAAGCTTTGCTAAAAATAGTAGAAGCACGCTTATTCCATGACAACGTTTTTGAGAAAGTGACGTCTAAATTCGTGAGTGAACCAACTTGCGACACTACACTTCCTTCAATACTAATAGATCTGATTTTTTGAATGTCGATACGCATATAAGATTGCGTAATTCCGAATTGAATAGCTCTATTCTTCGCTAAATTCAACATAAATCCATTTTTACTTGCCCATCCAACAACATGAATTCAACAGGAATTCACCCATCCAAAAACATCCTCATTAATTTTCATCACTGCATCACTTAAATAATTAGTCGGGCAGTGAGTATACATTTGTAAGTGCTCATTAAATAATATATACATTGAACGATAGTGCTTCAATACTAATAACACGGAATTACTAAATATAAGAATAATAATAAACCCTGATGAAGACCTGTGTAGCACACCGGATATAATGGGTGAAAATTCTGAGATGGAACTATCAAGGTCGATCACAGCATGAGTAGGACTTGTTAAGTATTAATGCATGTATTTAATAGTATTATACGAAAAACACAAGCTCTTGCACCTCTTGAATAGAATAGCATCATTAATCTTTAGAGGACCGGCAAATGGTAATTTTGATTCCCCTAAGAAAATCGATAAAAATTCTATATCATACCATTCTTTGATTGTGGGGAAAGCGATGATCATAGGTCAAACCAATATATTGGCTTTTCGTCCCGGGAGGATGAAGCGTATATTAAATTTTCCCACTTCAAATAATTTTGATCTATTTACATGGATGAAAGCCAAAACATTAACGTGATGTGCTATAGACTTCATAAAACAATTATTCAGTTTCCAAAAAATAAAATGGCTTATAAGATATAATTTACAATTTCATTACTAATATCTGTCTTGAATAAATTCATTTTAGTATTATAAAGAATTTTCCGTTTTAGAAACTATAAATTTGAAATCGCAATTTGAATAAGCCATTTTATAATTTTATAATATTCCATAAGTTTAACGGAATATTCCAAATGGCTTAAAATTAATCTGTAATTAAATTTTGTAGATTCATCTTGAATTTACAAAATCTAATTACAGATTTATAATCACTAACCCCAAAATTATTAAGGGAACCTTCTTTGGGTTAAATTAAAAAATATAATTTTTGAGCTAATGTATTGGTTTACATTACGAGTCCTTTAAAGGTTAATCGCTACGAATGCGTTACGAAAATCGAAAAATATTGATAAAGTAAATAAACCAAGATCTACACACCTCCTTATATCTTCGATTATTTTTAGAAAAGTAATATCTGTACTTTAATTTGGTTTAAACTCCAACTGTAGTGGAGATAGTAAATCGTGGATTTTAGATTTAAAGAACTTAACTTTAATATTAATTTTGGTTGAATCGCTAAAATCTCTATGGTTCTTAGGGTACTTCTCCGTACTAAAATTCATTGAGCGTTGTAGTACTACAATGGCACATTTAATATATTTTAAGGTCCAGAAAACAGAAAACCTGAGTAAAACGATGTAAATAAAAACCATTAAATAGTTCGAAGTTATAATCATAAAAAATTACCATGCCATCACAGTACAACGTTTTTTCAGATTTATAATGCTATTAAGATTTTCAAACATACCTTAAAATTATTTAGTTATTTCTATATTTGATAATTATTTTTGCTAATCTTTAGATCAACGTAAAAATTGCTCTAAGATACACGAATAGAGGTGAATAATCTATAATGCTATCGTTCTATAATTTTTTCTAAGCAATAAAGATATAAAGTGATTACATCTGAATAGATAAAATATAAATAATGCTATTAATAAAAACATATAGTTTGGCCCTAACTTTGGCCTTAGCATAGACCACATTTCTACAGAAAAATGCAATTAACTAATTTTTCAACATTCCGACGCTTTAGAGTTTAAACCATTGATAATAATAATAAAGTATATATGTAATGTTATTTACTTTTAAGAAAAATAAAAAGCATAATATTTTTTAATGAATAATGATTGATATTGTATCTGTTTTTTTGAAACTGAAATTGTAAGCTTAAGGATATACTTCGGAAATCGCTTTATCAATTTATTTCCATATTGATTTTGCATAAGAATATATTGTGTAAATATGTATAGAGAGTGGGGGTATAAGAGAAAACAAGTAAGAGAGAGAGAGAGAGAGAGAGAGAGAGAGAGAGAGAGAGAGAGAGAGAGAGTCTGGAAAATAGTAAAATATTATAGTAGAATCCATGTCTTAGCCTAAGAAGTATTACTTCTTCGGTGACAGGCGCCATTTTTTTAAGTTAAAGGAGTTCAGCTTCAATACCTTAATATTATTAAATTCAATAAAAAATTATTTAGCTCTGCATCAACGCCATACTTAAAACGTACATTTTTCAATTCGTAAGATGACTTTCTGCTCGAAGGTCATATTTTATATGGTTACATCAAAACTAGAACCTATAACGTACATCACAAATTTGAGGTTTGAAATTTTAAATAATAAAAAAAAAAATTTTCGGTCGTGTTTTGATAAAAATTATAACGTTTCGAAAAATATTTCAATTTGAGACTAATCTAACGGTGTCATATTTTTTTGAGTACTGGAAATACAGAATGACTAAATATGATTATACACAGAAGTGGATCTATGATAAAGAGATGGAATCGTATTCAAAAGTTATCTGCGCACAACGTCGTAATATACTTGGTACAGGTCCACTGGTGTGTACCATCATATCTGGCAAAAGATTGTGTACATCTATATATATATGGTATATATAGATCATCCTAATGCAATTTAATTTCTTTTTTTTAAATCAAATACAGGATATTTCGAATTCAAATATTTGAAATACTCTTAATTGTTTCAAATATTTTTAAATTACATTTGATTAATTTTGATAATAAAAAAGTCTGCAATATTGTTTCTTTGTCGGAATATCTTATAAAATATATGAAAATGTCATATATTTTGGAGTTTATCAGAGTACATTATTTATTTAGAGAAACAATTTAGAAAAAAGTTTTAAGAATTTTTAATTGAACTGTAACCTGAAAATGAAAATAATATATAAACTGTTTTTTAATTTCAAAATAAGTTTAATATGTTACATAAATAACAGAAAATCAATAACATACAATTGCATTTTACGTCCATATGACATAAAATAGTATTATGAGTGTTTCAACGTATTTTTCTCCAAACTTATTTTTCGAAAAGATAAGAGATAGTTTATCAAGTTTTCAACTCATTTATTCAAATATTAAATAAAATTAAATTTGTTCTTTTATATTTTCAAACTGTATTCGCGATTTTTATTTTATTTTCATTATTATTTGAGCTTCGCGTTTTGATACCTATTGCGAGTTATATTAATATTCATATCAAGTTTTCATAATTATCAATCACAAAACCAAATATTATTGCACAAAAATGAACTGTTATACGCCTTCACTATACCAGATGCTCCATTGAATTTTATCCAATAAACTAAATACATGTATGATACGTTTCTAAATGCAATTATATATTTCAGTCTAAATCAGTAATAATACGTTGACACGAAAAATGGCATTTGTCAATGCAGCAGTGGTATTTCTTACAGTGTTATTCTGTAACTGTCAGGTCAAGTCTAATCTTGTGGTTTTGTCAAACAAATATAGCTTCAGTCTTAATCACCAAGTGAAAATCGGGAGGAATCATATTGATAAAGAAAAGTGCTCCTATGCAGCCTGCATCATAAGTTATAACAAGCAGACAGCTAGATGCGATGTAGTGCTTGATAATAATCCTTTCGATGAATCAGAAGAGGCGCTCTCTTGCCCCGTCACTTTAGCAACTAGATATGAAAGAGGCAAACTCGAAATTGTAGGAGTAGAGCTCTTGGGCGAGGAGAAAGTCATTTTTGTATGGCAGGATCTGAATTCTAACAGTTTGGATAACGTGGCGACTACCATACAAGAGATGCATATGCCAAGCTGCCAATCCAATAATCGTCAATTACTGGTCGACAATCGCGACGATACGAAGCATCAAATATTTATCATTCCCGTATTGAATAGCTATATTATTTCGTTTAGGAATCGGAACAGATGCAGCGAATACTTCTGCAAGCTAACTGTGCACGAAGATGGTAGCGTGACCGAACAATTAGATTGGTTTAGTAGTGCTGCTTCAGTCACTGCTCTAGATTCACTTAACGACGAGGCTGATATGTTTATGTTGACCACAAAAGAGTATGGACTGCATATATATCGTTTCTTGCGAGGATCTAGTAAGTTATAATCTAAATCGAAAAAAACGTTTGAATTATATCTCTATTAGCTATTACGTTAATATTTTATCATTGTAACATTTTTTGATTTGCCTTAATGATACAAAAATGTTGTAAACAATATAATGATCTATCACTTTGTGTAGATTGGAAATTCTTTTAACCCATTTCTTTTACCCAATTTCTTTCCAGACTTCATTATAAGTCTAATTCTGAAAAACTGAGATAAACTTCATCGAAAATGTAGTTTAGATTTCAAATTGGATCCAGCTGGAATCCAGCAATAATTCATAAAAATCCAATAGAAATCATATGGATTATGATAGATATCCATTTGACTTTTTAACTTTTGAAAATCCACATGGAAATTCAGCAATATCCACTTGTACTTTTTTAAGTAAAAAATTCACGAATAACTATATGATTTCCATTGGATACTTTATGAGATGCGGATGGATCTTTTAAATGAAAATCTACACTACATTTTTTGGGGTAGGTGTAAATGCGTTTCAGAAAATTATTAAAGGACAAAACATATATAATTTATACATATATAATTTACCTGGCACATTAAACAAAAATTAAGACTTTTTCATTTCGTGTCATACAACCAACTAAATTGATAGTTTATTCTATTCAGAAATATTCCAAAATCTTAACAAATATTTAGTCTTATATTTAAACGACAGATACTTCAGATAATGTATAATGATTATTTCGTCGTGTACTATCATTTGGGTTAAACTCTGACTATAGTGGAGATAGTAAGTCGTGGATTTTTAGATTTAAAGTCTCAGATTTAAATTGAATAGTACACGACAAGGATTTGTTTATCATATTATTATTCTCTGTAGCTGGCTTATCTTTTCACTTAACTTTAATATTAATTTTGGTTTAATCGCTAAAATCTCTATGGTTCTTAGGGTACTTATTATGAATATCATAGTACAAAATTGAATACAAATATTGCAACATAAACAAAATCAATCTATTAAAACACTGCTAAATAAATCAATTGATAAATAATTGACTTCTTTTGAACTTTTTGTGTTGCTACTTTAAAATCCTTTTGTTTTTATTTATTCCAAAATTTATATTTATTTTAATAGATAATCGGTTTTTCGACTGATATTAAATATTTTATTTTTTCAGAGCCAATAGAAGTGGCAAGAATAGAAAATATTGATCCTTTTGGTTGGTCTGCTTCTAATGGTGTTATTTCATTGTGCGATAAAAACCAGTGCAAATATGTAACTAATACAGGCAAAAAAACGCTTACCTTTAAATTAAAAGTTACGCCTTATAAGTATGCAAACTTCTACAATCTGCCATATCGAAGAGGACATTTAGCACTGATCTGTGACAGTGAAGCAGAAGAATTTTATCACATTATTAAGATTGATCAAGATGGGAAACAAGAATTTTTCTATGAATTGACAGATTTAGTATGCTTATATAACCATGTTATAACCAGTAAATTCTATATGAATGATAATGGCAAATTTTGCTTATCGCTTTTCCAATCTCAATATGGCAATTTGGATACGTATTTCTTCAAGAACTACTGTTTTTACGCTTAAGATCCATCGCGAAAAATTAAAAAAATTTTTACATTTAGATACCACATATTTGTATAACCTTTTGTTGTTCAGTTATAGTAAAAAATAATTTTTTCATTCAAAAACTTCACTCAAAAAGTTTTCCATACGAAAAATTATTTGAAGTATAAATGTCAAAATATTTTGATAAAGGATTAAATAAATATTTAATTATTTTTAAACTATTAAATCTTAATTATTTAAAATCTTAAAATAACAAAAGTAATATTTTGCTGCAACTGAAATTATTGAAGTAAAAAGTAATATTATTACTATAAGAGAAATGATTATAGTTTACCTTTCCAAAAGTTCCATCAATTATCAGTTTTAATATATCTCCATTCCCGTAAAATTGTTTCAAATTACAGTCATTCAAATTAAAATAATTACGAAATTGTTAAAATAAAAAAAATATTTAACCATATTTATGCAATCCCTAGTAGTTGTAATAATTAAATCTTATTTATTCTAATTAGTTAAATATTATTATATATAAGAAAGTAAAATAGCTATCATATTTTATAATATCTTTGATGATATATAGGAACTTAATTTTACATGACTAAAATATATAAATAAAACTTTAGCCTGATTGTTAAGATGTTATGATGAAAGATATCGTTCAATACTTATATCAAAGTTATTTTTTACTGAGACTTTCGTTTCGCGTTTTGCACGCAAATGATGAAATCTACCATTCTACGCATATCTAGCGAGGATATGAAATAGAAAATAAAAGAAAACTATAAATTGGACAATGTGGCTACTCGCTGAAGTTATGGCTCGAGAAAAAAGAGAACGAAATATAGACAGTGCATACCTGTCCACTTTATTCATTTGGTGTATGAACGTTTTTTTCTGCGTCACCTGTTAGCTTAGAATATTTAAATCTCTTCTAACAGGCGATAATGTAAGTTTGTATAAACATTTTTAACTACGTGGGACGACTGAAAAGCTCCAAGAGCCTCGTAGGGAGCCAGCAGAGCGTATTTGCTATAATAACATAGCCGATGCATCATTCATCATGCATCAAGCTGGAATGCGTTTGTGTATAGTAGAAGGCATTAGTATTGTATACGCTTAAATTTCTCCGTGCCGCGAACAGGACGAAAAGCGACGAGTGACACCAATAAAAAGGGCGTATATTCCGAGATTAAAGGAAAAAGTGAAGTATAAGAGTTGGAGCTCGGTTCTAGCGTTAGAATCTCGGGCTTCAAATTCAACAAGAAGGGAGTCGTGGAAGGCGTAGATTGAATGATTTCGTAGCACATTGCAGGAAGTCGTAGCGGTAGAATGACACTTTTACTTCGTTGCGATGTCATAATCCAATCCTTCCTTCAAACGTAGAAAGAATATCTGTTTTAACGTTACTTGCTACTAAAATTGAATTGCTGTCATATACTGAAAAAAATATTTTCTGATATCAACTAAATATTTACTTGTTTTGTACCAAGTAAATCATTTTCTTAAATTAAAAAAATATTCACTAGATCTAAGAGTACATGGTTTGATTCAAGTCAATTCTTCTTGCATTAAGTAAATAATTCCTTGATTTAAGAAGATGCTTTCTCAATTTAAGAAAATAATTTACTTGGTACAAAACAAGAAAATATTTACATGATAAAAGATATTTTTTTCTTAGTGTAGGATTTCCAAAGCGAAGAATAAGAAATCGGAATACGTGGCTTCGATAATGTTACACCACATCCTGAACAGTCATAGCGGCGTAGTCATTCGATCTGAGGGTAATTTAAGGTATATAATAGCATATTAGAATACGTGTGATTTGAATAATCTAGTATTGAACAGTGAGTAGATATTCCTATTCATTCCATCAAATAATGCGGTTACATAGGTCCAACTTATCATCTACTATTTTATAGCTCGTGTGATATCAACCCGTCAAATTAATTATAATACACGTTCAGACAATTAAGTAACGCGACAAAATTGAAAAAAAAAATATATTTAAAAGTTAAGGTACATCGCTGCGATCCCCTTCAAAGTAGTCCCCTCCCGTATCTCTACACTTATTCCAGTGAGTTTTCCAGTTTTCGTAATAATTCTGGAACACTTTTTGTGGGATCTCTCCGAGTGTTCTCGTCACAGTTTCTTGGATGTCTTCAACGGAGTCCAAATGTCGACCTTTGATGAATTTTTTCAAATGGGGGAATAAGAAAAAGTCGCAGGGTGACATGTTCGGTGAATAGGGTGGTTGTGGTAATGTTGCAATGTCTTTAGAAAGTGAGAGACACTGATCGCACTGTGACAGGGGGCATTGTCGTGATGCAGAACCCAAGTCTTAGCGATCTCTGGACGCATTCTGAGCACCCTTTTTCGTAATTATTAGAGCACATTGCGCTAGAATACTTGATTTATGGATTGTCCAGGTCGTACAAACTCTTTGTGAACGACATCTTTGCTGTCGATGAAGCAAATGAACATAGTTTTCACTTTGGACTTGCTCATGTTCGCCTTCTTTGGCCTTGGCGCTCCAGAAGACAGCCACTGTTGGCTTTGTCGTTTAGTTTCATCTTCGCGCACAGCTTTTTCATGGTGAAATCTTCGGTCCAAATCTTTTTAACTGTTTCCTGGTTAATATTCAACTCGATAGCCAATATCTGAATGGTTAGTCGCCGGTCTTGACGAACAAGGGCGCGGACGCGCTGCGCATTCACGTCGGTTCGCACTTGAATTGGCCTTTCGCTCCGCATCTCGTCTTTCATGCTATCACGACCTTTTTTAAAATCGGCATGCCACCGAAGCACCTGAATACGACTTAGGGTATTACTACTATACACTTTAAGGATTTTTTCTAAGTTTCTGTCGACAAAATTTTATCACGCACCGTTGCTCTAAATTTTTTTGTTCCATTTTCGTGACATGCACTATTCGCGCGTTGCTACAAAATACTAATCAGCTGGTGAAAAAATAATTGTAGAAGGGACGTCAAGGACTCAATCGAAAGATAGGGATCTACTATTACGGTGGCGGAGTTACAGGTTCGCAGTGTTATTACAGGTCGAGAAATAAATTCGGTAGCTAATTGTCTGACCTCGTATATGCGAATGTAATTTACCATTATTGTAAAAACTTGAGATGTTTAAACAATTTTAATTGTGTTGTTGTTCTAATAAGATGGGCGAAAACGATTCTGCACGCAAGCGTTTCGACTCGTGGAAGTAAGCGAGATAAAAGGTGATCATTTTTCTATTCAATCTTACAAGTTCAGATATTTTACTTTAGTTTACCAAATAATATGAAACCTTGAATAAAAAATTAATTTTTTACAGTATTGTCATGTTACAATAACCGGGTACATTATTCCTGACGATTTTGTAAGAACAAAATGCCAATCAAGACTATTCAAACAGATCAGTGAATTTCGAAGTTTTTTAATATTATAGTATTTATATTAATTGTTTAAATTAAAATCATTATATTTGTCAGAATCATAATACATAATAAATTGAATTTTAATATAATATAATAAATTAAAGTTCAAATCAATTGATAATTTTAATTATAATGTACTTGTATTATTATTAAGTACATTACAAAAAATTGTTAAAAAATAACTATGTCGATAAATATTTATTTGAATTTAACGGTGAATTGAACAAAATTTTTTGAGATGATTATCAATTTGGCTTATCTCTCAGAATTGCCAATTATGTGTTATATTTAACGAGAAATTTAATAATAGTACATAGTGACATAAGGAAGAAAAATATAATCTCGCTTGGCTCGGGCGGTAGACATACCGTCAGAAATACCCTCGTCAGAAAACACCTGTGCTCCCGTGTGTCACATATTATTTTCCCATACGAGGACGCTTCTTCTTCTTCAAAAAGTGCACAAAAAATTGAATAACAAACTCACAGAAGTAAACAATGTCAAATTTGCCCCTTGTGTTAGTCATGCATGTATAGAACGAGCAGATATAATATCTGAAGGTCTAAATGATACCCGCTGCGAAATAACAAATTTACAAAAATAATGATTTAAAAAAATATAATATTGTAGGTTTTCTCTTAATGTTAATTCTGGAATTTATTTGAATTTCTTAACATTAAATTAAATGATTTCATCTTAATTTTAAATTGATAGAGTAATGAAAGAAGATATATGGGATCGGGAGATGGGAGTGGAGGGGGCGGAGCCCCCATTTTCTAAACAGAAATAAGAATAATCAATTGAAGATTATAAATTTGTTAATAATCTAATATCGTAAAATAAAATTTAAAAAATTTAGTAGCACAAAAAATAAAATTTAAAATGACAACTAATTAAAAAGAATGATATATATAATTTTTAATACTTAAAAAACATTATAACATCTTTTATAATAAATTTCACATGGAATGTAAATCTTATTTTATTTTAAAATCACAAATACTTAGCTCAAAGTGCAAAAGAAAGGTCGAGCCCGCGGTTGAGTGGCGCAAAGAAGTCTAAAAATCATAAATTCCAGATGTTACGCAGACACGGAAATTTGGAAATCCTACCCGACTACACGGTTTCGTTCATTCGCTTTTTCTTCCATGGGAGGAAAATTGAAATTCTGCTTTCTGATTGGTCGAGAACGAGCCGTATAATACATTTCTTATTGGGAATGAAAAAAACTTTATTTACGAAACGAGAAGTTTGCGACCCGAGGCGAAGCCCAAGGTTGTAACGAAGTTCGTAGAAAAGCCTTTTCGTACTATGTCAGCACTATATTTTTCCTCATAAGAACCGGAATCAAGCGGCGAAGGTGCGATTTGTAAGTTAGAATAAGGAAATATACTTTCCCTTTAGACAGCTGCAGAAAATGATATTTTGCGTCCCGAACGCGGGAAAAATATTTACATCAGCTATATATTTCTAAAAATAATAAAATTTTTTTCATTGAGAATTAGAAGCAATTAAATAAGCCTTGAAACAAACTAGCTTTGTTACTCTTGGATTAACACTAATTGAAGTGAATCTAAAGTTTATACATTTATATTAATACTATATATATTTATATTTATAATACTTTACAATATATTTTTAAGATATATATGGTGGTTTACTGATTTATCCCCTTATAATCTATAGAAAAATGCTTTATATAGTAACTTTAGTAATTACCGATCGGTATTCCTAAGTCTGTGACTTAAGCAAATTTATTATGACAAAATGAAATAATGGATGACATAAGTCACGCAAAAGTATGTCCTATCAGATGTGTTAGATCATGGACTGACGAAGTGCCATAATATCTTTGTAACACCCACGTGGCATAAGGTACTATTTCTTAAAAATATCTTGTATAGATTATATTTCAAATTCTATTTATTATTATACATTTATTTAGATTAACAGCTATAGTTTACTGACTGGAGTTTCTATAAGAATGAAAATTTGTTTTTTATAAGAATAAAAAAGTTTTTTTATATTTGCTTTTTATATTTCAGTCGATTATTTAAAAATATTTAATGTAAATTATAAAATATGGACCAGTGTGAAAGCTATTTGATAGTTTCTTAAAGATTATTATTAATAATTTCATAAAATTTTTAAAAACTTGTACTTATATTTACAGTATTATTAAAACGACATAGTGTCAATATAGATAAATATGTATTATTCTAACCATATAACTAGAATTTCTATTGTGTACCTGAAGTGATCAACTTTTATATATTCCTTATATGAATTGTTCCGTACCGCATTAAAAATAATAATGCAAATATTAATATATTGAATCGGGATATAAATATATTGACAAATATTAATATATTGACATATGTTATCCAAAAACATAGAGAACAAGAAATCAAAAATTTAAAGAATATTCTCGTGGATAATTATTTTCATTTATAACTTCATTCGATATGAATTAAAATTAGCATTCTACTTATCTAGTCTTCTTTTATGAAATTAAATTTAATGGAAAAGTATTTTCACGCTAGTTTTCTATAAAAATTTGTGAAATTTAATACTATAATTGAATACTTTCAACTTGACAAATATGGTGTTTGTGACGCTGGTTTTTTCTACATTATTACTAGTCCAATGTAAGTATGATTATTGCTTATTAATTTATTAATTTATTTAAATGTAAAACCTATAATTGACTTAAAAAGTATATATGAATAAAAACAATTGTGAATAATCTTTTTTAAACTAATATTGCATATACAAGGTGTACTAAAAAAATTAAGATGATATCCTGAGCTTCACAGGATATCATCTTTACAGAATACTCTCAGTCGAATTTTTGTTGTTTTTTATATGAATAAACTCATTTTAAATGTATCACCACAGTTATGTAGATAAAACATTGGTTGTCTGTTTATAAGATTTATAAAAGTTAGAATTAATTTTGGAGTGTTCGGCCATATTCCGCTATTAAAACAAGTTAATCAAAATATTTGTATCAAAAGGTACATTAGTTTAAGAAGAAATTCGTGAGTAGATATTTGTCAATATTAAAATTAATAGTTTATTTATCCTATCGTTATTTTGATGAATTTAACTCTTAATTATCTTTACTAACATTAAATAAACAATTGATTTATAGAATGATGAAATGAGAGTACACCTTCATCTCAAGAAAGGTCCTTAATAATGAGTATTTAAAACAAATAGACATCCCTGTATTTACAAACATTTTATTTGATTTGAAAACTGTAATGCTAAACATAAAGTGTACTCTTTTGTTCAAAGATGCAGACAGAATGAGAAATGCCAACAGATTAATAAATAGTAGTATTATACGATGAAGAAAGATCTAAACTATTAATGTTGAAACACTAAAGAATAAATATAGTACGTGATACATGATATATTAAAATTATAAATATGGCCACTTGATGTGAGGAAATAAAATAAATTGTCAATGATACACATGATCTCAATTTTCGTTACAATTAGAATAGATCATCATTCACCTCTTCATACGAAACACGCCAGCACTTTATTTATTGTTTCGAGTTGCCAATTTTACTCTTGTCTTAACTGCATGATCATTAGTGGACTTGGCACCCTCTTCATTGGGCGTTGATACGGTCTTCTAGTTCATCAACATTTACACTAAACATTAGTAGTGCCGCTATTGCAGCAGTAAACCGGTTGACGACGAGGAAATGTACATAGAAATATCGCAAGCCCACATATGTAAGCATGTCAGCTTTTTAGATATGTCTTCATTTGTTCCAATCATTATATCTTCCAATGCAAAGAGGAATATCTATTGCCTGCAGTAAGTAAGAGCTTTATGTTCTAATGCCAGGCAATCTCAAACTAGGTAAAATCTGGTTAGGAAGTCAACACCTTATTGGCTATCTTAAGTTCGACACATACCCCAACTGTCGCTCTGTTGATACTGCCCAGCAGCTAGATTCATAGAAATCCCTTGTCTGTTCACCGATAATGATGATATCAGTATATCAGTCTTCTCCTCTTCGACGGACTTAAGCAGAAGATCCTGTGTCACTTGGCAGTAGTTTAGGTTGAATTGAGCAAAATTAGCCATTATCGTTTTTTATTTCAACAACCACTTCATGCATCAACATATCCAACCAATTTTTATCTTTACTGTCTTTAACATATTTATTTATCGATACTACAAAAATTTATACCATAGGCACTTGTCTCAGTCTTACATTTTTTCGACCCATTGTTTTCGTTATTGTAGTCACCACATTCTCAATTGAAGTCAATTTATTTATATCTACGATGGTTATGACTTATTTATCGGTCAGTGTAGAAACTTTGACTGCCTCCTTCAATGTTAGTGAAATTGCTGTTATTAGATCTGACGATTTATTCAGAATATTAATATATTTGACCTTGTTGATACTTTTGTAGCGTTGATATATAATCTTTTTTAGCCTCAGTTGGTTTCACGGCTTTTCTTCATTTCTTATCGATACCAATCCATTTTTCACATATGGAGTTAAGTTATAGTCATATCTTCTTTCTTTTCCATGCTTTTGAATTTACTTCTTAG
Source organism: Sycobia sp. Sy_11 (assembly GCA_018907035.1). Lineage (NCBI taxonomy): Eukaryota > Metazoa > Arthropoda > Insecta > Hymenoptera > Epichrysomallidae > Sycobia > Sycobia sp. Sy_11. Next base: position 532,213 of record JACCIC010000263.1, on the reverse strand, counting down.
TTTTTTCCTTTCCATTAAAAATAGTTGCTAGTTAAGTGACCATATTTTTCTGGGACTCTACTTTGGTATTCTGACTTGAAGTTCTTCTTAACTCACCGTATTCTTTCGGATTCCTTAAATTTTTTTTTACATGCGCATAAGTTTTTTATGGAAGTCTTTCTGTTTCATAATAAACAAAGACAAAAATTCAAGCTCCTTCATCTTGCTGAATTTCGGTTCAGCATACAGGTCACTTGTATCATCAATAGTTTGGCAAGCCAAGTCACGAATCTGTGTAACCGCACTTTGAGTTTTGCTTTTCCCAAATTCTAAGGAGCTAGCGTCGACTGCTGAAACTTTCATTGGATTGGAATGGGTAACGGGATTTTATTACATAACCATGCCCACTTGAGATATATTTTTGTTTAACCGACTTTCCATATAAATTGTTTTTTTTTATTCATGGTTCCTCTCTCTCTCTCTCTCTCTCTCTCTCTCTCTCTCTCTCTCTCTCTCTCATGTGTTAGGTATTAGATTCGTAGCATCTATTTTTCTGGATCATTCTAAAACTAGGTGTCAATAAATGACGGTTGTTTTATTTTTTTTTCTGTAAACAAATTTTTATGCTACACTTAAAAGTTATACAGCCCTTTAATAAATCTAGTTACTTCGAATTTTTATGTAATTTGCCCAACTAATAAATTTTTAAAATCTAAATTCAAAGTGTAATAGCACGGTCGGCCTGTTCTTCTATCAGATTTTTCTTCGAGGCTCGGCCGTACTTTTTGACACTACTATCCAAACAGAAACTTTCAGAGTCATGCGGTATAGGTGGACATACTATCCTACCATCTTATATTACGAAAAATAATTTTAATAATCAAAAACCACAAATATATATATATATATATATATATATATATATATATATATATATATCTAATATGCTAACTATTGATTGCACAATGTATAAAAATAAACCAAGTTTTCGTGCATAAAGTACTTAAATGTTTTATATTCATAAAGCAATATAAAATACCAAGCTAAAATAACGTTCAAAGAATATATGATAATAATTAACTTTTACAACATATTATAATGATTTTGCTTAGCTATAAATTTAATAGTATATTTAAACACGGATATGAGAGTTAATTACTTGTCGTGAAAAAGTTTTCTCCAAGCGAAGCTAAAGCTATAAAAATTTAACGAGCTAAAAATCAACTTATGTATCACTTTCAGTTGGAATTTACACCACCAGAGCCAAAAATTACATGACAGTTGTCATTTGAAAATTAGAGTAGCGTAAATACATTTACGCCCTTGAATTGAGATATTATATAAAGATATGCAATATCTTTCAACTAATTCAAAGTTAATTATAATTGTACTAATGGAATACCATCTAATCAAATTTGACCCGGATGGGTGCATTTAAACTCCGGGCGTAAACTGAATCGGTAAATAATTTTTTTTGCATATTGGTATAACCTTTCTTGATGTCCGTGTGAAATTTGAGCGACATATCTCCATTAGTATGTGTTTGTCATCTGTTTGTTTACGACGCAAAAAGTTTGTCTGACGATATTGACTATGAACTCATGATGCGTTCCCCGAAGCGGATTTTTAAGTTTCGGAAAGAGGAAAAAGTCACAGGGAGCCAAATCTGATGAATACGGTGACTGAGTGATGACCTTCATTTCGTATTTGGCCAAAAAATCAGACACAATCATGCTGTAATGTGTCGGCGTGATTTCGTGGTGAAAAAACCATGAACTGTCTTCCCATAAATCCGGTCGTTTACGACGAATTGCTTCACGTAGACTCCTCAAAACGACCAAGTAGTACTCCTTATTGACCGTTTGATCTCCTGTAATACGTGGTAACCCTCCGCATGATAATAAAAAAAAAAAACGATGACCATCACCTTGCTTTTCTATGGATGGGCGATTTGCATGACGCAAGTTTTCGACGACTTCACGGCCTTCACTGAATGCTTTGTGCCACTCACATACTTGCGTTGGTGATAAAGCAGAATCTCCAAAACACTTGTGCAACATTTTCAACGATTCTGTAGCCGTAATTCAATTGGAAACACAAAATTTCCAGCAAACTCGTGGATCAACTTTTTTTCCATAGTCAATATCGCCAGACAAATTTTTTGGATCGTAAACAAACAACCGATAAACACACACTAATGGAGATATGGTGCTCAAATTTTGCACGGACATCAAGAAAAATTGTACCAATATAGGAAAAAGAATTTTACCGATTTAGTTTACGCACGGAGTTTAAATGCATCAGTCCGAGTCAAATTTGATCATATGGTATATATTAATTCTAATCAGTAAAATGAAAATAAAAAATATTGTTGAAACCTTTATATAAATATTGGATAATCACATCTACAAAAGTAACATTTCAATCTATTAATTTGTCCAATTTTATTTAGAATACACATTGCAGAATATGTAAAAAATTTGTTAGCTATTGAAAAATATAAATACTTTCATAATAGTTTCAGTTCGTACTCAGACTTCTGTTATTCCACGTATTATAAATGGCCAGGATGCTGTTGAGAATCAATTTCCATTCGTGGCATCAATTCAATTCGCAGGCCTACCATTTTTTATATATAAACATTCGTGTGCTGGGAATATTTTTGACGAATACTGGATTCTAACTACAGCAACCTGTATAAAAAAAATATCGAAATTCGGTCAAGCTAGAGTAAAAATCAATATGCACTTTACCCATAAGAAAAACGCAAGCAAAAATATCCAGGTTATCAAAATAGCTCGTAAAATTCTTCATGAAAATTTTAGTCAGTAAGTTTTTTATTTTTAAAATTATTTAAGCACATCAATATTAGAAATAATAATATTTGATTGAATTATTAAACATAAAGTTTTTATTAGTAAAGCTACATAATAATTGAATAACTACATTGCACTGGCGCCGCGCCTGTCTTTTAAACCATATAAAGGTAATTATTCAAGAAAAAATATCAACGAATAAATGTTTAATGCAAATAATTTTATAAGTACCCATGTACACAATAATATTTATAAAAACATTTCAAAAAATTACTAATTCAAGCTGGATTTATACCAGATTGAACAAAGTCGAAAGTCGATCATAAAATTAAAAGATATTTTATTACTTAATATTTCAAATTATGATTTCATTTTTGATGCAAAAACACGATTCATAATTGATTTTTAATAAATTGAAATCATTTTGAAGAAAATATTTAATATAATAAATTGGGAAGTTATTGGCTCAGATGGTAAAGGATTGTTTTCTTTAATATCGTGTACTGGTCTTTACTTGCTGAGTCAAGGCAATTCTCATCAACCGAATATTTTGGAAGTACTTTACAAAACAGTGTGTTCCAATGCTTTCTCGTGTCAAAATTAAGTTCATTATTCTATATAGCTTAATAAAAGAACTAGTCCGTATAATATGTAATAATTAATAAATAAATAATAAATAAATAGATAATCAAACAGGAAACTGTTTAAGCAATCATTTGTAATAATGACCCAACTTATTTTAATATATATATATATATATATATATATATATATATATATATATATATGTAATTAAAAATATATTTAAAAATATTAAGTTCCAATGGCACGTGGGTGAATGATATTGGCTTGATAAAACTGAAGACCGCAATTAATAATCCTCATTTGGTAAAACTTTCTGAATTGGGAGATGATACTTCAGCAAATCAAGTTGTCATTGCAGGATGGGGCATAACTTCAATAAAAAAGCCGACGAGTTTTGCCAAAGTATTGCAGTATGCACATGTTCAAATTATTGATAATGAATACTGCGAATTGTTGCTTATGCAGGATCAGTTTAACTACTATGAACTGTATGATTCACAGATATGTGTTAATTCGCCTAGAAAACATGTCACAGGTTGCGTGGTAAGTTACAATTCATTCGATTAATTTTATTTTATTTATATTAATTTTATTAAAATATCTTGATTAATATTAATGATAAAATATTCTATTGACATAATTTCTGTTAACATAGCTAATACAAGTTAAGTTTATGACACAAGACATTTCTTCACAATTTTTATTCTTATTATTCAAGTATATAATACTATTTGCACGGTTTAGACGTTTAATGAGAATATAATGTCTTCAATTCCTATTTGCTCCGTTACATGCTCGACAATACTGTAGTTCATAGAACTTGGGCATAGTGCATTACCTTAAGCAATAGATCTCCGCTATTTTTATTTATTAGAATTAATAATTTATTCAACAGAATAAATAATCTATTTACTATAGTAAATAATAAGTTTATTTCTATGTTGGTTAATATGTGAGTATTTTTTTATGTTGCTCACGCTTTTGCAATCTGTGAACAGGCCAGAATTCTATCATTTAGTCAGCGAATTTAGAAACTACTTTGTTATCTGCATTTTGTTTTCTCTTTTTTCATATATTCTGTATATTTTTCTCTAGCCAATTTTTCTTCAGAATTGATAACATTTTTTGCTTTGTTTAAATATTTAATTGCACTATGTTATTATAAAATGTACAGTATGATTGAAGTCATGTATATATATATATATATATATATATATATATATATATATATATATATATATTTGAAATTTAATCTTTTAATTACTTTTTATTCAATTCATTAATTCATCCAAACTAACAGTGAGGTAACAAAATTTCATTATTAATTTCAAATATCTGACACATTAATATTTTTTATTTATTTCTTAAACATTCCCATATACGAGGGGTAGGTCAATAAGTCTTTAGAAAAAGATAGAAAAACAATTTTTATGGGGTAAATTTTTTTTTATTTTTCAACATAATCTCCTTCTAGTTCAATATTTGACAGACGCATTTCCAATTTTTTTAAGCCTTCAGAAAAGTATGATTGTTGTAGTTCCTCAAAATAAGCATTTGTGTGAGCGAGGGCCTCCTTTGGCGTAAATCGTTGTCCGCAGCGCCATTTTTTTAAATTTGGAAATAAGAAGAAATTACTCGGGGCCAGATCTTGTGAGTAAGGTGGATGGTCTATCAATTTAAACTTCAATTCCTGAATTTTAGCCATCGAAACTACGCATGTATACTCTCGTGCATTATCCTGGAGAAAGAGGACTTTTTTTCTTCAAATGAGGACGATTTTCTTTTATTTTCCCATGTAGCTGACTTAATAATGACTCATAATACTTTCCCGTAATCGCCTGTCTCTTTTCCAAACAGTCAATAAGGATAATACCACGCGAATCACAAAACACAGTAGCCATAATCTTTCCAGTTGATTTCGCCGTCTTTGCCTTCTTTTGAGCCTGTTGCCTTTAATAATCCATTGTTGAGATTATTCTTTCGTCTCGGGAATGTAGTGGTGTATCTATGTTTCATCTACAGTTATTAATTTACGCAGAAACTCATCTGGGTTGCGACACATATGTGCACAATAAAATGGAGAATAATAGTACATTTTGACACAAGGGAGCAAAATAGGCGTTTTCCGACGAAGGTATGTTTGCCGCCCGAGCGGAGCGAGAGCGTCAAATTACCCGAGTCCGAAAACGCCTTTGCTCCCGTGTGTCACATACTATTTTCCCATACGAAGACGCTTTTTCTCTCTCAAAGAAATGCACAAAAAATTGAACCGCAAACTCACAGAATTAAAGAATGCCAAACCCTCCCCCCACCCCCATGTGTTAGGCATGCTTAGATAGAACAAGCAGGTATAAAATCTTAAGGTCCAAATGATACTCGCTCTGAAATAAGTTGCCCTAACATAAAATGTAATTTGTTGGGTTTGGAAAAAAAATATTATCGGTTTTCTCTTAATGTTACACCTGCAATTTACTTAATTATAATAAAATTAAATTAAATAATTTACTTTTATTTGGAAATTGATAAAGTATGTTAAGAAGAGATGTAGGATTGGGTGGTGGGGGTGCAGGGGGTTGGGGGGCGGAGCTCCCCCTTTTCTATAAATAAATAAGACTAATCAATTGAAGATTATAAGTATGTTAATAATCTAAGCTCAAATTAAAATTTTAAAATATTTAATAGCATAATAAATAGAATTTTAAATTAAAACTAATTAAAAAAAAGATATAGATAATTTTTAATACTTAAAAAACATAAGAATGTTGATAATAGATTTCAGATAGAATATAAATCCTATTTTATTTCAAAATCTTGAAATCCTAACTCAAAGTGCAAAAAAAAGGTCGAGCCCGCGGTCGACTGACGCATATACTCGTAAGTCTAAACATCGTAAATGCCAGATATTACGCAGGCATGGAAAACTGAGAATCCTACCGGACTACATGGTTCCGTTCATTCCATTTTCCTCCCAAGGGAGGAAAAGTAAAATTTTGCTTTCTGATTGGTCGGGAAGTGGCCATAAACATTTTTCCTCCCTAGGGAGCAAAATTAGTATTTTGCTCCCTCTAGACAGCTGCAGAAAATCATATTTTGCGCCCCGAGTGCGGGAAACATAATTTTCTTCATATACGAGGTGTATTCAAAAAGTAACAAGAATTTTTAAATTTCACGGATTTAGAGAGCCTGCCTGTATAAAAATTTGTTTTATTATGTTGGTACACATGCCCCTGAGGTACGATAAAATTTTCAGCAATATTCATTGCATACTGTTTAAGCGGCAGCCGCAAACGTTAGATGTGTCTTTTGAGCTCGGCGATTTTCGTTTGTCGAGCCTTTTTCGGTCTTGGAGATCCAAAATACCTGCACCGGGATGATTGAGCCTTTGTTTTGACATCATATCCATAGACCCATGTTTTGTCACCTGTTATAACTTCCATTCGTCGTTTTTGTTCAAAATTCAAACATTTTGGAACAAATTTTGCCGTTACACGTTTCATATCCAAAACATCCGAAAAAATTCGATGGCATGAGCCAACTGATATGCCAACATCATCAGCGACTTCTATGATCGTGATTCGGCGATCGTTCATAACCATTTCGTTCACTTTTTTCACGTTTTCATCGGTTCTTGATGTGCTTGGGCGTTCGGGTATGTGTCCGGGTCGTTCGTTATCTTCAACGTTTTCGCGGCCATCTTGGAAACGCTTATACCACTCGTAAATCCTTGCTTTACTAATAGCATGCTTACTATGTGCCTTTGTTAACATTTTACAAACTTCACTGCACTTTATTTCATTCTTTACGCAAAATTGGATACAAATATTTTGCTCCATTTTTTTCACAAACGAAAATTGCCGAGCTCGAAAAAACTCGTCTAACGTTAGCGGCTGCCACTTAAAAAGTAAGCAATGAATATTGTTGAAAATTTTATCGTACTTCAGGGGTATGCGTACCAACATAATAAAAAAATGTTATACAGGCGGACTTTCCAAATCCGCGAAATTGAAAAATTCTCGTTACTATTTGAATACACCTCGTATATTACTAATTTTATCCAAACACCTATCCACTGTGCGATAAGAATAGCATAGCCAACACATCTACTAGAAAATAAATGATATAAAAAATTTTATCTGCTTGCCATTTCTATTAATTTATTTAAATTTTTATTTTTTGATTCCAAATTATCAGATACTCATAATATTTACTTTCTTTATCCAGCAAGAAAGTTTTTTGAGAAAATTAATGCAAATATAATAAAAAAAGTGTGAAAATCTAAAACTGTGTGCTATAAAACTTTTAATTTTTATTTTAAAGGGAGATTCCGGAGGTCCAGTCGTGCGTTTCGTCAATGGAAAAGCAGAACTTGTTGGTCTCATATCTTGGGTTTTATATCCTTGTCTATGCGCAGATGCGCCTACTGTAAATACACGAGTATCTCATTTTATAAGTTGGATTAATGACAAGATCGCACCGGTAAACAATACATCAAAAAACGACGATATATCAACGCCACTATTAGTGTCATACTAATAGATGTAAACAAAGTTACAGTAATTGTCTTTCATCAAATCCTTTAGTTTCATTAAAAAATATTCTAATTATGTAATAATAAATAAAGAATTCTGTAAATAAACAATATTGAATTACTTACAGTTTTAAATGATTTTTTAAACAGGCCTGATGTGTATGTATATTTTTAATAAAAACAGGACAATATGGTATATTAGGTCAATATCTTGATACAAATTTCTACATTTTATAACGGAGAACTTCGACAGCAATCGGCCGACAGCTAGTTTCCTTCTTATGCTGATCGTATAAATATGATTTACATTAGGAATAAATACAAATAAACAGGAAAAAATTACGCATTTTTTAACCAAAAAGCTGTAACGCAATCATTATAAAACTTTGTACACTTGTTAAGGTATAAATCAAGAATTTAAGAAGAAATTTTTTTATTGTTTCAAGACAAAACAGGAAGTTGACCTAAAAAACACGTCAACCACGCTCGAACGCGTGTATTTGATCTGTGCTCATCAAAACAATTTGACTTAAATATACGTATAATTTGTTGGTAATCCTTAAAAATTAAAAAAAATTCTAAGTTTGGTAGAAGTTTTTGTAAAACAAACGATAATTTTTACTATTTTTTTAGCAATTTTTGCATTAAGAGTTCAATTATGCAACTTAAAATTCCAAAAAAATTAGGTTCACAGATAAGCCTTAGAACAAAGAAGCAATCTTAAAAATTTAAACTAAATTGGATAAGTACTTTTTGAATAATTGTACTGTCAAATTTAAGAATGTTATTTTGCGAAAAACTCGTTTAAAGTTTTGAAAACCGAAAAATGCTACTTTCGATTCAATCAGCGATTCCAGACTCATATAGTAGGTCTTCAACCTATTCATATATGCTGTTTTCGAAATTTTCTAGCTCTCTGTGAGCCTTGCTGACTTCTTTGCTGGTTTGATCAGTCAGTATGTCTTGCCTTTTAATTATTTCGAAGTTCTTTAACTGCAGTATTCAAGGCTCTGTCGTCAAACGACGATTTCCATTGCATTAATTATTTTTAAAACCGGTGTGAGACGTTCACTAAACACTCCAGCAGCAATATGAGTCGAAATGTCAATGATTTTTCTGCCAAAATGAGAATTTTTCGGTGCTAGGCGCCATATCGTGCTGTAAAAATTTATCATTTCATTTTACGTATAGCCACCTAGGCAGCGGCGTAGTAACTCGTCTCTTGATAAATCCTCGTAAATTGGCAGTAAATGATTTTGTACATCTGGATGTAAAGCTGTAGGATATTTAATTTTACTCGCATCTACTCCGGCAGACTTTGTTTTTTTCCATTTACACAAGTAATCCGCTTCGTTCGGGTGATACGCGTGATTAGGGTTTTCGTCGGACGAACACATATAATAATATGTTGCTAAAATATCTTTTTTCATATCATGTACGTTATCCATATTACGCCAAGTGGCAAGGCCACAGTATGTAGTTTACTTTTCGATCAGTGCATCTGTAAGATTATCAAAATTTTTGTTTATCTTTACGACCAATTCCCTGCAGCTTTATCACGTTCCTAAGCCGGCTTCCCATTGTCTTTTAGATATTTTTGATGCATTCGCTTTTGGCAGGACGAGATCTTCGTATGGTGCAGCATGTGTGATGCCTGAAAAGTCTTTGAATGACAATCCCGTATATAATTATCGTATTTCACTCCATATTTCTCCTCGGATTAAGAAGTGCCATTTTATTAATCTGCATACTGCTGAGTTTCTTATATAATTAAAATATGACGATTTAATGACATATATCATAAATAAATAAAACGTGTAGTGATAGTGTTAAAACAGCCATAAGGAATGGACGTAAAAAAGCTTGCTTGAAAGATTCAAGCCAGCTATAGAAAATTGGATATAAACAGTCGCAGTGGATCAAAACCATTTGCATTATATTTAACGTATTTATTTCTTTATTCCGATCACAGTAATAATAAGATATGTTATTGCATACATTTTATTGTTTTATTAAAATTTATTATTTATTTAATAATTATTTCTTTATTTAATAGTTATTTTCGAGGGTCCTCCCTAGGCTCGTTATCTGATCTATGAAGGGTTCTATTGGGTGATTATTTATTTTTATTAAGCATATTTATAGTATAAGAAATTTTGAAGAATTTACCTACTTCTAATTTCTCAAAACAACAATATAATAAGAAAAATTAATTTTTGCTCCTATATCAGAAGTTCTAGTGATTTTGTACGAAATAATGTACATTTCGTGATATAAATTAAATTTTCTCATAAATTAGTCGCATGAATTTCTATTCTCTTTTTTTCGAAAATTAGCTTAAAATTTTTAACATATTCATTTATCCACCTGAAACACCTTAACTTATTCATTTATATAAATTAATTTGTATACTTTCCTGTTATAAATTTACAAGAGTCAAACCTTGTTTGTTTTTTACTATATACTTTTTTACTAATATACTTTTATATATTAATTATTTGTTTTACAATGAATCATCTATCATTGCAAAATATAGAACGATACGGAAATTATTTTTAAATTAATTTTATATTATTTTCAAGTGCTTTAAAAAAAAAATTCGAACTTATTATAGCTATAATACTGTCGAATTGACTCAATATCAATAAATATGAGCAATATTATTCTAGACATACAACTACAGAATTAAAATGGTAGCTATTCTTTATGCACATATCAACTATATGATATCGCTTCGTAATGTGCTGATAAATAATAATGAAAACAATATATTGGAATATGTTATGAAAGGCATAGAGAAGAAGAATTATAGAAATGTGAAGAACATTGTATTCTGTGGATAATTTTTATTTTATTTACAGATCTATAGGATATGAATTTAAAATATCATTACATTCATCTATTAATTTTTTGTTTTAATTTTATTTCATTGAATTAAATTTAGTCTACAAGTATTCCAATGCTATCTTTAGATAAATATTTCTTAAATTTAATTTCATACGAAAAAACGTTCTACTTAATGAACATGATGTCTAAAATTTTGGTTTTCTCCACATTATTACTAGTGCAAAGTAAGTTAGATTGTTATCTATTAATTTAATCAATACTAGATATATTGTAAGGAGGAAATGATTAATTATTTCTTCATTTAGCGGTATACTTACAATTTATAGTAGGTAAAGCATGTAAAATATATAACTGTCTGAATTGTTTGGAATGCTCGGGGATTTTCTGCTTGAAAAATAGTGAATCTAAGACTTTGTAGAAATTTGTATCTAAAAATTAGAATTAAATAGTAGAACTCTTGAACCCTTGTCAGTGATTATCGCCAGTTTGGCTTAAGAGACAAAATATTTACTTGTCTAATACAATTTTTGTTCGAGAAAGCTAGAAAATGTCAATAACAAGGTCAACTGTTAAGGTTTTCTGACTGTTTACTTGGATTATCTTGGTGTAAATTTTAATTTATTTATGTGAACGATAGGACTACCGAATCAGATGTTGCATGAACATCATTATAAAACGATCTAATTTCTAATTAAATACTTAATATACTGGAGTCTTAGTCTGGTAGAAGACTATGAAAAACAAGTAAATAAAAAAATGGTTACCAAAGCAATACTAAACCTACAATCTTCAGATCTTTTCAAAAAAGGATTGGCTACGAAGGGAACTCTTATATTGAGAGAATTCAAATTGTGCATACAGTGAAAATATAGGCATGCATCGATTATAAAGAAGATAGGAAAACTGATCGAAAATGTTAAGTCACAGCTAACATAAGAAACAGATTATATTACTACATAGCTGAGTTTAAACAAAGAGTTATAAATAAAGATCTCATCAAAGGAAAATGGGGTAAAAAAGTACAAAATAAAAGAGGATGACGTTTAAGTTTTCACAGATGGTTCGAATCAGAAATTCGAACAGAAGTCGAGATATATTCATAATAATTGGAGTGTCAGAATTTATATCGGTTCAAAAATGAATGCAGTATTCTACAAGCAGATATGCTGGTAATATAAAAAGAATCAGTGTGATAAAGATAACCATCTTTATACGAGTATGTTGGAGAGAAAAAAAATGGGGAAGGATGAGAGACAGCAAAAAGCTATAAAACATCGAAAACTTTATGACTTAACTTAAACAAGAAAAGAGCAAATGAATTGTTAAAGTTTAGTTCGGTAGTTAAAGTTTAACTCCGGTAAGCAAAATTAAAGATGTAATCACATGAAACTTTGCAATGGGAGTCAACCTTCAGATGGAGCAAGACGAAAGACAACTTCTGTAAAAATGGTTGCGCAGAAGAAGAAACCATATTTCGCTTTTCCCACTAATGCCTAATTCTGAAGGAATAAAGTCTAACTTTATTAGATCTAAGCCTCATAAAGCAAATGGAAGAAGCATCAGAAGTGGAAATGGAAAATAGAGCGACTTTTACGAGGAATTAAAAATGTTTTTCAGGCAATAACTAAGTTAGCTCTACTCGAACAGGGTATAGAAATCGACCGCAGGCCATCGAGTATAAATGAGATCAATTATCTCAAGCGAAACGTCTCACAAACCCTTCGACAGAACCTAAGCTACTTACATATTTATGTAATTTTATCCTAATTATTAAATATTTTTTATCAAGCATCTAGTCACCAATCAATTTTCTTTTTTATTGTTTTATGTTGTTTAACGTTGCTCTATTTATGCTTCCAAATACCGATGCTAATCATCGACGGAGGTCTAGGATATGTTTATAAAAAAAGCACATGTAAATTATTACAGCAATGCTTGCATCAATCGTCCGAGATCGAGATTTGAACTCGGATTACCAAGTTACTAATCCTTCGCTCTAGCGATCGAGCCATCGTAGGCCTCACATCAATCAATTAATCATTCTTACTAAAAAGTTGTTTCGTCCTTTATCCTTATTAATAATAGTATATATAAAAATTGATGATGATTTTTCGATCTTGATTTGATTTGATTCGATTTACAATTATTTGTTATATCGTTACCATTCGCTAGTTCTCTTTATAAAGATTACTCCAAAAAGATTAAACAGAATATTTGATACGTCTGCTTTTCCAATTGTGAATAATAATTAATGGAGGTAATGTAATAAAATTAGAAAAATATATAAAACTTAAGAAATGTATGAAAAAATGTACAAAAGACCAAAAAAAAGGAAGCTGTTATTTAACCAAAACTACATGCTCATTTAAACTGACTGAGAACCCATCAGTGTGCAGTTATTAAATCAACTTGTAAATTTAAAAATTGCTTTATTTGTGCCGCTATGCTATGGCTTTATATGTTAATGGAGATGTGGGAATTCTAATTCGAAAAATAAATTGTGATATAAAAACGAATGAACTTCATAGACGGCACTTCTTATTTCCAGAAGTACAGTTTATAATAAGGCTTTAATGACTGCCAATTTAACAAGCTGGGATATGATATCTAGTTCAGATTTTCCCCAAGAGCAACAATAATTGAAGATACACAGTGCCAGCTATAAAGGATTGTCTCCCATCTTTACGGCTGACGAATTTTCTGCAATGATAGAAATATTACGGTTACAGAAATTCAAAAAGATAAAGTAATTTCAACTTGCGTCTTTTTCGATGATTTTATTGACTAACTATTTAATTGTGTCAAGTTACATGCAACCTATAAATGCAACCTTAAGTTGCATTTATGAAAGTATAATAGGTCTATGAAATTAGGTTGGTTAGAATAAACAAAGTTTCAAGTAGCAACAATCCGGTTTACTCGAGTGAGCCAAGTAAATATAGCTAAACATTTTCTTCAGTGAGTTTAAAAATTGTTCGAAAGTAATCAAGATATTATTAAGCATACTCCAAAATATAATATTCATATTTACAATAACCAAGACTAAAATATTCTCGAGTTAAGGGTAGTAGATCATTTTGAAAAATTTGCCTACGACCAGTTATTTAGTTGATTAATTAAAAAACTATTCATTTTTATAATTTTGTTTTATAATAATAAATACAAAATATATAAAGTTTATCGGTTATTGAAAATGAAAAACATTTTTACAAAAGTTTCAGTCAGTGATCAGCATTCTCATATTCCACGTATAGTAAATGGCAAGAATGCTGCTAAGAATCAATTTTCATTCATGGCATCAATTCAGATCGCACAACTACCATTTTTTATATATAAACACAAATGTGGTGGAGTTGCCTTCGACGAGTATTGGATTCTAACTACAGCAAGCTGTATCAAAAAAATACCGAAATTCGGTAAAGTTAGAGTGAAAATCAATATGTACATTACCCATAAAACAGACGCAAGCGAGAATGTGCAGGTTATCAAAGTCGCTCATAAAGTTGCTCACGAAAATTTTACTGGGTAAGCTTTTTATCTCTTTAATTATGATAAGCTTATTTTAATGGGCAGGTTTCATACCCAATATTCTTATTATTTGCAATTTGAGTAAATATAGAAATTAAAAATAAAAATATATGGATTTCGGTTAGAACAAAGTTGTAGTCAACGATGTTACTTATGTTAAAAATTGGATTACTATATTACATGTAGAGGCAATATCGAGGGGAAAAACATCAACGAATAAGTTTTGGATACAAATGATCTTGAAAGTACAAATATACACAATAACATTTGCAAACATTTTTAAATGGATAAAAAAAACTAAACTTGATTTGTGCAAAGATTGAACAAACTTGATAATAAAATGAAATGCAATTTTCTTTTTCAAAATTTCCTAGTTACTATAAATTATGCTTTTAGTTTTGAATAGTAAAAGACACAACGCATGAGTAATTTTTAACAATTTCACGTAATTTTCCAGTTATATGAAATAAAAAATGATCAAATAAGCAATAATCAAGTAGGTGGTTGTAATATTAATCGAATTTATTCTAATATATATGTATAACTAAGAATATGTCTAAAACCATTAAGTTCCAGTAATTTGTGGATTAACGATATTGGTTTAATTAAACTGGAGACTGCAATTTCTAATACTCATTTAGCCGATCTTCCTCAGCTTGCCGGTGCATCAACAAACGAAGTTTTCATTATAGGATGGGGTATAACTTCAATAGATAAGCCAACAAGTTTTCCTAAAGTATTGCAGTATGCTCAAGTTGAAATTATTGAGAATAAATACTGCGAGTCATTACTTTCCCATAACTATAAGCTATATCGTTTACAGAAGTCACAGATATGCGTTCATTCGCCTGGAAAACACAGTAGTGGTTGTGCAGTAAGTTGCAGTTAATTACTTTAATTCGATTTATATAAATATATGGATCTAATTTCAAAAACCAAAAATATTGTTAATACAGTAAAATACTATTAATTATTTGAGTTAGACTTTCAAACATTGTATAAAATGTACATGTCATTACAACTAGATAATAGATCGGAAGTATAAATATCATAATCAGACGCTCTTTAATTCAAATCAAGTTGAGTAATGAGTTTATGTACAAGCGTTTGAGAATATTTATCATAATATATTTACACCGCAGTTTATGAATAGGATATTGCCTTGAAACTTTAATATTGGAAGAAATTTCATTAGAACAAAAGTGAAATTTATAAGATACAAATAACGATTTCGAATGAACTTTAAATTATAAATCAAAAATTCAAATTTACTAAACTTTCTTATGAAGTTTAAAAGTTTCTAAGACTGTTACCAAATTATTATACTTTACAGTAAAAATTTGACGACTTTGAAAAGTTTTTTCTAAAAATATCTGCGCAATTCTTCTAGAAAATATGATTTTATTTTTCATCTGATACAAATTATATCTTAACTTTGTTTTATAAAATTTATAATTTTTACTTTAAAGGGAGATACAGGAGGTCCAGTTGTGCGTTTCGTCGATGGAAAAGCAGAACTTGTGGGTCTTATTTCTTGGTTCTTATTTCCCTGTCGATGCGTAGATGCACCGACTGTAAATACGCGAGTATCCCATTTTATAAACTGGATTAATGAGAAGATGAGAGAATCAGTGACAAATGTATCTGAAATGGATGATTTATCAACGCCACTATTAGTATCATAACAAAACTATGCTAGTCCAACAATAATAGTACGCGTGGAAAAGTTTGATTGTTTGCCTTTAATGGCTTTGTTTGTCTTTGAATTCTGATAGTTTATTTATTTTTTATGGATTAATAAATAAAGAATTCTGTAATTTTAAAATATTTATTTAAATCTTTTAAGTAATTCTTGAAAGAGAGGAAATAAATAAGTGCATAAAAAAGTAGAGGAAATTAAATAAATGTAGTGTTTAAATTATCTTATACAGAATTTCGTGACTAACCAACCGATAGTTGCTCTTTCGATAGGTAAAAATTATTTATTTATTTAGAAACTTAGCAAAGTTCCTTTAGGATACGCTTAACTCAATTGATCAACTTCGTATAAAACCAAGCATAAATAATGCCACTGATTTAACATTTCTCAAAAATAGTAACAATGATAATTTTATAATTGCATTCAAACATGAATTTTTACAATCATTATTGTAAGAAGTGATTTTTACTATGTAAAGGAAGCGCGGATTCACGAGAAAAGGGTACTATAATAAATTAAGTTATTATACAATTGCTCTTTCGATAATACACTTAAAAATTCGATGATAACATTCAATGAAAATTTCACGAACAGAGCACGTGTCTCTATTAACAAGCAGTTCATGTCCATCTGATGTTAGCATTCCCTGGGACGAATAATTGTTCTTTCGTTCGGTTTCTATACTTCTGATAATAATGGTTCACCAAGACAGATGGAATACAGCACACGGTTTTATAACTGAAAAGTAGATCAGGAAACTTTTTGATATTCAAACAGCTCGAGTAGTCATTTATTTTGGAATGAAAAGGTTTGATTGATTGAGTTTCATCGATTTCTTTTACCGTGGAGCTTTGTTAACTCATCTACGTGGCGCTATTGTGCCACTTAATTTAGCTATAATTTCATTATGATTAATTTGCACATACATAATCCTAATAGTTAACGTGACTGAAAGGCATATTAATTTTTGGATTTGTTTCACATGCAAATTAATGAATGACATCCTGATCAGTGGAGTGTGTGCAAATCAAGAGAAAACGACTCCGCGAAATTCAGAAATTAACAACTTTTTATGTATTTTTAGTCTTTAATAGTATTTGAGGATATCTGTCGGATATTATCTGAAATAATTAATAGCAAATATGTGTTCTAAATTTATTCAAACAACATATATGATTCCAAATAAACAAAATGTCGAATTTTGCACAGATTTTTGACATTTCAAAAAGCTCAAAACTCATTCGTTTTATTTGTGGATTTCTCAAAGATTTATATTGCTCTTAGATTCAAATTAGAAATTGATCCCGAAGAGTAGCTCTAAAACCATCCCTAAAAGACGAAATAACTCGTATATATTATTACTATCTAGAAATAGAAGTTAACAGTTTGCCTGGGATACCAACAGTGGGGCAAGAATTAATCTCTAGTAAGGGGTGTCCAGATACCTAAAAAAGGATAAGAGGAATTTGATCTCTTAAAAATGAATTTTTTTTTTATTTTTCGAAAGTAATTTTCTTATATAGATTTTAAATAATAAATTGTTACATTAATTCATTTTAATTAATTTGATGTAAAATATAAATTTTATATACATAATATACTACGAAATTACTTAGGTATTTTAGCAACATGATGCTTCTGAAATAAGTTTCTAATCAGCGTAATGAACTAAAACTAAAAAAATTTGAATAGTAATATCGCTTGACTAAATACTTCTTTTATCTATGCACTAAATAACAAAAATATATGAAATATGTTATAGTGTAGATAAAATTTATCTATCAATAACTGCGTGTTTCACAGATTTATACTTAAATTTGCTTTTGAATGTTCAAGTTGTAATTGGAATTTTCGGAGTCCCATTCGGAATAGCATATCGCTCATGAGATATCTTACATCCAATTCGAGATAACTATCAGTTATGACAATTTTCGAATTTTTAAATTATTGCAGAGCCAGCGCTTTCTAGGCATTAAAATATTTTCTAATACAAATTTTAGAAATGAATTATGAATTATCGTGATATACAGATTTTTTAAAAATTCATCTCTTCGATGATTTATTAATTATTTTATTGTTAATTCTGTTGCTTTAACTGCTCTACGTATACTTTTATATTTGTCTTGCAGTGTTTTATATAATAGATCTAATTATGGAAAATATATATTTATTGGCATAAATAAGTGGACACCCACAGTAGAGGGTGTCAATAACAGAGTGTCCTGACACCCCCTGCACCCCTGGCTGTTGCGCCACTGAACCTCAACCACCTGAAGGTTAAGCTATATTATATCACTCATTGCAATTTATGTAAGAATAAATTTAATATAAATTTATATTGATGTTAATATCGTGTTTGTTCAGATCAAAGAATAAAATTAACATCTGAATTCTAATTCAATATGGCTTTTTACAGATTCCAAAATAGCTGATGTTAGTACTAACTTTAATTCATTATGGTATTTTAACAATTATATTTTTATAATCAATATCGTTCTAATTTCCGAACATGATGGCTGCAATTCTAATTTTCTCGACTCTCCTAATGATTCAAAGTATGTTAGATTACTTTTTAATACTATTATCGACAATATATAATATTGAAATAACACTATTGTAGATTAGTTATAGATTGATTATATATCAATTATATATTAACATTTACATTCATTAATCAATCTTTTCCTGGTAATTAAATTTGTCATTATATGTGTGGCTTATTAATCATATATATAAGTTATTCCTAATAAAATATTTTCTTTCTCGAACTGGTTAGAGAGTAGAATTTCAATAAAAATTTTAAATTTGTCTATCTCGGGTAAGACATAGTCTTACATTCTTTTTCAATCGCTCTACATTTAAACTTCTAAGACGTGTGTACAATACAGCAAAATGCCAAGAATTAAAAATCTACATAATATAACAAACATCAGAGTATTTGAACTAGTTTGTTAAAAACTGTATTATCCAGCCTAGGAAAATTACTTATTCTGTTCAGGTGATATATTATATGAGGACATCCATAGGACTTAACTTTTTAATATATAAATTCAGACAGAGCTATGTCCTGTATATTTCGTTGAAGTATTGCAGTGGGCTCGTAGCTCCTCGGCACAACTGCGGTGGTGACGAGTTGGTCTAGCAATTACTGAAGCGCTGGACAAATACTGTAAGAAAATTCTGATCACCGAGCGCTTGAGCCACAGCATCAATCGTGGGTCTGCTGAAACAGACCGACATCCAGACCGCGCTTCCATCATCGAACTTTTGGCACTTTTCGCTTCGCGTCTCGGCTTAGTTTCTCCGGCTGTCCGTATGCACCTTTTCGTTGTGGGAGGAGCTGTAGTGATCTTAAATATCTTCTATTTCAATCATATGCTGTTCGTCCTTAAATATTAAACAATATGTATTTGTTTATGTATTTTGAGAATCACATTTCAAATATGCTAAATTGCACATTTGTGTCAAAAAATGTTTAATAATAACAATCATAATAAATCATGGTTTTTTGCATTTATGTTAGAAAATATTCAAAATGTAAGAAAATATATTTAAAATTTTATTGTGTAGATAAAGTAAACAAGTACAGTTTAGTTCTTCATTATTTGTTCGTATGGCAACTTCGTAGTACCTGAATAGACAGATTATATCTGACCATGAGCCTAGATTATTCAAAATGATTTCTACTTCTCCAAGGAAACGCCAAATTGCTGATACAGTTTAATTATACATTATTCAGCCCTATTGACTGTCAAGTGTTACTTAGTTTTTTCGCGGAAAAACGTTCATGTATCCCTCTTTAACGGCAGTCACCGGATCTAAACCCTTAATCCCTAGTTGCATTAATAAAATTTGCATTGTCTGTCAAAATTAACCCTCGTGGTCACCCACTAATTTATTAGTGGAATAGAGGCATTGGAACCATTTAATCCAATCTTCCTTTAGAAAATGGTTCATTATTTGTTACCAGATGATCTAGAATGACTTTCTGGTACTCATCTCCCATATAAGAACAGGGCTAATGCGGTGATAGAACCAGATCGAAGTAAAGAAGAAGTAAATATGCTTACTATGGAAATCATCAAATTTGGAGAGTATTACGAGACTGGCTATGAAAAGTACTGTGTTAAATCTTCCTCATATTTTCTGGGAAGTGTATAACTCGTGTATTAAACAAGAAATTTTTCCGCAATAGAAAGTGCAAAAAAATACATTGGTTTCGTTTTGTCAAAAGGAATGAACTCTCGCGATCCTCACAAAATCATTGAGAAAGTTATATGTGCTAAACTTTACGCTACTATAAATAGAGTGGATGACTTAGCTAGAAATCAGCGTGAATTACTTAGAATACGATGAAATATCGATATTAACGTCAGAGCAATAGATAGCCGAAATGAATCTGTGATGGTATTGTTTTGAGTGTGCGTAAAGCATTTAACTCGACCAGATGGATCAGAACTTGGTATACCTCTATATCTCGGAATAGTTATATTTAACTTTCTATCTAACCCAGTCCTGCTTTATGATATCAATAAAGACAGATTGTTAAAGCAGTCGCTTCCAAATGGAATATCAATGATAATGCGGATTCTGGAGCTGTAGTTGTTCTAGTTGAAAGTGTCAACATTAGAGTATATGCTAATTAGAGAAATCCAGTTCTATCACTCCTGTGTTAAAATTTAGTGATCTGTTTTCGATTGTGAAGAAGAGGTAAGTGAATTATTCTAAATCGGTTTTATTCTAAACTCAATTAGAGTGAGAAAAATCGATAGATTATTTTTAGACTATTTTTCAATGAATTCTTTGTAAATATATTAAATGGCTGAGTAAAGGATTATATTTTTCTATTTTATTTTGATTAAATCAACATAATAAGAAAGAAAATGCTAAAAGGTTTCTAATGTTCTTCATTCCATAATTATTTAATTTGTGTAATTATTTTAATTGTACCTAATTTACAGAGCGATGATTATAGATGTCATATACTGACTTTTAGAAGATGAGTTGTTTTATTTCGAAGAACTTTTTGTTTTTTAGGATAATGGAAGTATGTATTTTTTATACGTTAATAGTGTTATATATTTTTTTCATATTCATATAAGCTTCTTATAGATAATACAATTGAAAACAGTTGGTATAAAACGATAAAAAAGAATATATTCATATAATTGATAAATTCTTAATATAAAAATGTTATAGATGAATTTATAATGTCAGTAAAAAAAATTATAATTTAATCTTACTTTTTTAATAGTGTTTGTATACTTTGTATGGTGTATAACTGGTATAGCCTATTTATAGAACCAACGGACATAGACGTTAAGCGTCTATCTTCTTAATATAAACTGAAATTAAAATTAAAAAGATTGATTTAAGTTGAAAAAGATCTATTTAGTTTCTTATTGGTTTCCTATATTTGATCTGATCACATTTTACAGAACTAATTAGAGCGCTATGCGAGATGGTAAAAATATCTCTAAGCCTGATCTTTTATCTCTCTTATACAATTAAAAACCATTCCTCACGCTTCTACTAAGGTAGCGCTCTTCAGTTGTTACAGGCTTTAAGGTGTCAACAGGATTTAGTACTTGAGAAAGGAGAAAATCGAGATAGTACTGATCTCTCGAACGTGAAAGTGACATTACACTAAATTTACAGTACTACGTGTCAGGACACGTTTGATGGATAACGATGAATAATTAGTTATCATAATAAATGCTTCTTTGACGTTTAAAAAACACCTTTTCAAAATAGACCTTCAAGCAAAAATAAAAATAAAAACTACTTTTATCTTTTCAATAGGATATTATTTCTTTATATATATAGAACCTATATTAGTTATAAAAATTATCCATTTGCGGAAAAAATATATGTGTTTATATAAAAAATTTCAGTCAGTATTCAGAATTCTGTTATTCGACGTGTAATAAATGACGAAGATGCTGAACGCGACCAATTCCCGTTCATAGCTTCCATTCAGTACACTTACCTGCCATTTTTTCCATATATTCATGCATGTTGCGGAGTAGTTATCGACAAATTATGGATTTTAACTACAGCAGTCTGTGTGAACAGAATATCTGGTGTCGGTAAAGCTAGAGTGAAAATGAATATGAATTTTACTTATAAAAAAGACGAAAGCGCTCGAATTATTAAAATAGCTCGAAAGTTCGCTCACCAAAATTATACTGGGTACGTACGTCTGTTATTTCTTTAATTCTTGTAAATTATGTATATATGAAAAAGCAACGTAGACATACAATTTGCAAATAAAGTAAAACTTGTAATTCAACAATTTATTGCCATACACTTCTCTGCTGCTTGTTTAATTTACCTTCAAATATACTATTAAGAAAATAGCAGTAAGCAATAAAACATTTTAAATATAAATAATCTGATAGAATTTTTAATATCAAACATAGAAATATTAAAAAATTCAATATATGCTTACTTTATGATTTAGTGAGTCGAGCCACAAAAGCCTAAAATATGTTAATCTTCAAATTTTTAAAAATTTTATTTGTTATTCACTATTTTGCATTAATATAATATTTTTTTATTTATATTTTAAAAAGAATCTGAGTCTTAATAAATAATTAAATGAGCAACTTTCAAGTAGATAAATTTAGTAATATACGAGGTCAGAAAATTAAGTAATGTGTCGATTTTATTTCTCGACCTGTGGTAGTACTGCGAACCTGTAACTCTGCCATCAAAATAGTAGATTTCTACTCTCTCGACTAAATAGTGCATGGCATTAAAATAGAACAGATAAATTTAGAGCAACGGTGCGCTATAAAATTTTGTGCGGAACTCGGTGAAACCGCGACTGAAATTTATGAGAAATTGCTTAAAATGCATGGTAGTGATGTCCTCAGTCGTAGTCAGGTGCTTCGGTGGTATACCGATTTTAAAAAGGCTGTGAGAGCATCAAAAACGAGGCGGGGAGCGCCAGGCCAATTCAAGTGCGAACCGACGCGAATACGCAGCGTGTCCGCGCCCTCGTTGGTCAAGACCAGCAACTGACCATTCGAATGTTGGCTGACGAGATGAATATTAACCGTGAAATAGTTAGAAAGACTTTAACCGAAGATTTCGCCATGAAAAAGCTGTACGCGAAGATAGAATTCTAAGAACCTTTCAGATGCAAAAAGCAAAAAGCCCACCGAATAAACATCGCTCAAGATTATCTCGAGCAGGTTGAAAGTGATACTACTCTTCTCGATTTACGGTATTACTAGTGATGAAAGTTAGTTCTTTGAATATGACCCCGAAACTAAACGACAAACCCAACAGTGGCTGTCCTCTGCAGGGTCAAGACCAAAGAAAGTGAGAACAAGTCCAAAGTGAAAACTATGTTCATTTGCTTCTTCGACAGCAAAGGGGTGGTTCACAAAGAAATTGTACCAGCTGGACAAACCGTAAATTAAGTATTCTACCGCAATGTGCTCGAAGAATTGCGAAGAAGGGTGCTCAGAATGCGTCCAGAGATCGAGAAGACTTGGGTTCTGCATCACGACAATGCTCCCTGTCACAGTGCGTTCAGTGTCTCTCAGTTTTTGGCGTCTAAAAGCATCGCAACGATACCACAGGGGCCCTATTCATCGGACATGTCACCCTGCGACTTTTTCCTATTCCCCCATTTAAAAGAATTCGTCAGAGGTCGACATTTGGACTTCGTTGACATCCAAGACATCCAAGAATCTGTGACATTCCAGAATTGTTCGGAAAACTGGAAAACTCGCTGGAATAAGTGTATAGGTGCGGGAGGGAACTATTTTGATCGGCATCGCAGCGATATATCTTAATTTTTAAATATGCTCGATTTTTTAATTTTATCGCATTACTTCATTGTCTGACCTTGGATATTGATTTTATAGACAAATATATATTTAACTAAAATATTAAGTTTCAGAGGTTTACGGATCAATGATATCGGTTTGATAAAGTTAAAGACTGCAATTTCTAATCCTGTGCCGGCGAAACTTCTTCAACCAAGCGTTACTCCCACTGGTAATGCTTACATGGCATCCTGGTCCTGGGCCTTCGCAAGTAATTTTAGAAAAATATCCGAAGTATTACAATACGGTCTCGTTAATATTTTAAATAATCAACAATGCGATTCGCTTCTTTCCCATCTACCAATGTTTTCTCACTTAAAAGATTCACAGATGTGTACCTACACACCTGCAGAAGGAATAATAGGTTGCGGGGTAAGTCATAATTAATATTTCTAACTTCCTTTTATTTGGGTCAAAGGAATGATTGCAAGAGGAACAATGGATAATGTGTGTGTGTGTGTGTGTGTGTGTGTGTGTGTGTTTTCAAAAGATAGCGTAACCAATGGATCCTGGGCTTCTCATGTGTTATATTTGTAGGTTGTGTATATGTCAACAACTTTGCAGCATTATATATGAGCATTTATTTCGGTGTTCTTTATTTTATCCAGCAAAATCATGGCAAATTTCCAGCCAAATAAACATCATTTACGGGGAACGTTGCTTCTATTATTTAATATCAGGAAAAACGCGACTGAGGCCTATCGTTTGCTCTCGGAAACATATGAGGTGAAATGTATTGGTGAATCGACGTACCGTGAGTGGTTCAAACGGTTCAAAAGTGCTGATTTTAAAGTTAAAGACAAGGATCTCTCCGGAAAGCCGAAAAGTTTTGAAGACGAGGAATAAGACGCTTTGATGGATGAGGATCCATATCAGATTCAAAAATCACTTGCATAATTGGGCGTCATGCAACAAGCCATTTGTCTGTGCCTAAAAGCATTGGGATTCTTTCAAAAGGTTGGAAACTGGGTGCCGTAGGACGTACAGCCGAGACACGTCGAACGTCGATTTGGCATGTCTGAAATGTTGCGGCAGTTGCATAAAATTAAATCATTTTTACATCGTATGGTCACTAGCGACGAAAAATAGATTTATTATAATAAGCCTAAATGCAGAAAATCGTATACAAAGCCCAGCGAGCCCGCCCAATCGACGTCGAAACCAAATATTCACGTAAATAAGGTCATGCTATGCATATGGTGGGATCAAAAGAATGTCTATACTACGAACTCTTTTCGAATCGTCAAGTCATCAAAGGACCATTGTGTCGAACCCAACTTATTCATTTTAAAAAGAGCATTATATACAAACGGCCAGAATATGAGATTCGGAATGAGTCCCTTATTTTCCATTACGATAACTTTCGGCTACATATTATGGCTTTAATCAAAAACTCTAAAGAATAGTGGATAGAAAATTCTGCCTCATCCGCCTTACAGTCCAGACTTGGTACCATCTGATTACCACTTGTTCCGATCAATGAAAAACGCTCTTACTGTTATACGCTTCAGTTCAGTATAGAAAATCAAAAATTTGCACGATACATTCTAGGGCTTGAAAGACGAAGAACTTTTTTTGGTCAGGTATTCATAAATTATCAGAAAGATAGGAAGGTATAGCTTCATATGGACGATACTTTGAATAAAGGATATGTAACCAATTTTTTGAAAAATTTAAAAATATTTATCAGCTATGGAATAAAATATATAGTAAGAGATTAATTTTTAAGAAATTAATAATGAGACTTACAAGGAATTAATTTAATGACTATTAATTTTTCAAAATTGCGTAATGGATTATGCATGCATTTAGCAGTTGTGAGAGTTGTAAGAAATTATATACCGAACATATTATTCATACTGTATCCGTTCAATACGTTTGTTTATCGAAATACCACAAGTGAGAGCAGGTAAGATTATACGGGTTTTATTGTTTCGAGGCGGTGAAATGACACACTTTCTCTCGTAAGAACAAAAAAATACATATAATATTAGAAAATGAACATGTTTATAAAAGAGAATAGAAAACACATGCTCTATTAATTTAATGAAAATATACTCACTTCTTAAAGAATTTTTTCATACATATTCATTAATAAATTCTGTCAGATCTAAATTCCGTTAATCTTAAAATTTTCATAATATTAAGAAATTTCGTTGTAAATGTTTTAATATTGTAATTCCTTTCAATTCGATCTCTTTTGTAATATTTGTGAACGTAAGTAACTTTTATAGGTGCTTCCTGGTAAATAATGTTTGTTTAAATCTAAATCTTGCTGCTCATCACAGGCGAGACAATTCATATTAATACTAAGAAATGACGTACATGAATATTAATTATCTGTTCACTAGATGATTATTCTATAATTCATTTTATAATTCATTATATAATTCCGTTCCGACAAGGTTATAATATACATCTTATAATTTTTTCATAAAATTTTGTACCATAATTCATATGTTTTTATGTTAAAGGGGGATTCTGGTGGTCCAGTTTTTCGTTACACCAATGAGGAGCCTGAAATCATTGGTCTCATTTCATGGGACCTGAATCCGTGTGGTAAAGAGGGCGTACCAAATATACATACTCGGGTTTCTGAGTTTACTGAATGGATCAATGAAACAATGGAAGAAATAGAAAAAGTCCCTTCTAGCGTTAATAATTTAACAGCAACACTATTAGTGACTACGTTTTAACATAGTCAAAGTTACGTTTACCAACTTTGTAAAACAAAATTATTACATTGTAATATATCCTAATAATGATATTAAGTTTTTTTACTTGTAAATTTTTTACTTGTTATTCATAAAATATGAGAATTCGATGATTTATAAAAATTTGAAATTAATATTTGACTCTTCAACCAAAAATACTATTATAAAACTATAACTATCCAAAGTATAAATATTAACAAATCTTATTGGACATAATTAATTCTTAAGAGAGTTTTTTTTTAAAATCAACAATTAGACATAATGTGAAAGCAAGGCTGGATTTCAGTTGACCATTAATGCAATTGAAAGTAATTTCTGTGAAAAGCTATTAATCAATTGTCCAATTATCAGGTAACACAGAAATAATGAGTATTGAAGTTCAGATTTTATAGAATTAAAAATTGAAATAAATCAATTAGAAAAAAGTTTTAAATGTAAGAAATCTTTAGTTTATCTTTTTGAAAAAAGTAATTTTCAGAAACATGATAATCATAGTATAATTTAGCGATAGCTAACTCGTACAGAAGATAGTGCTGCACGTTTGCGTGAAACATTTGAAAACTTATGTGTTTATTTACATAATAACTCCTTACGAATTAAAAAAAATAAAATTTCTTTCGGCACGAATTTATTTCTCATATGATGATATTTAATTACTGTTGCGCTTTTCTTCTTTTCTTTTGTTTTATTGTCCCCTTATTATTTCCCCGTAATTGTGTGAGACGATGTTACCAAAGAATAAATTAACGCTCAAGATAAAGACTGGCAATATTTTTATTTTAATAATACGTCTTGTAAATAGTAAGTATTCAATGAAAATCCATATACACTTGAATGAGATATTGTTTATAAAAGGGTGAAAGAAACTGACATTTAATCTTTTATGAAAAATATTGGTCAAGTAATTTTCACCTCAGCGACCGAAAGAGTAGAATTTAACTCTTTCCCGAGTAACATTTGGCCGAGTGCATGAGTTCTTATGTATTTAATATTATTTGTTTCAAGTTTCATTTCATATATTTTCATTTTAATTGTTTAATGTAACGATCGTTCAATTATTTCAGCTCCTTATCTATTGAACTAATAGTTTATAGCACAACCATAAATTATGAATTTTTTACATAGAAAATGTATATGTTAGTATACAAAAGTTAGGAACAAGCTTATTTATTCAACATGTGTTAATGACTCCTGTAATATTCTCGGTTGGATCCAATCAATGAATTCTGAGACTCGTGTGTGCACTGTTGGTACTTCAATTTTATTACGGACATCCAATATCCAGGAAGTAATGCCAATAACTTCTTCTTGCCCACGGACAATACGAAGCAGTGGACTACCAGAGTCACCCTTTAAAATATTAAATTAAGACGAATTATTATTAAATCGCTGAAGTATATTTAACATTTTTAAGTTAAACGAAAGCAAGAATTGCACTGCTATACTCAGGTAACACTCGAACACTCAAAAAATTGAATTGTGGGTGAATGGCCGATCATTGCTAGATATAAAACCGAAAAATCTGCTAGATCTTAATGTGATAATAATAGATGTGAGCGATGGACATAACAAAAATGTAAGCAGAACTCTTCTCTCTTTGAGAAAAGAGGAGATGAGTGTGGAGTAACTGAATCATAGAAAAAGAAACGAACTAGACAATATTGAAAGGAAAAATAAATTTAAAAAAATGCAATTTGGGAAAAATGTTTTACAATTTTTTCTTGGCTGATAAATGATTTCATATTTAATATTAACGATTCATATCCGAAATTGGTGTTTAAAATCCTTTTACTCAAAATGGATTATTCGAACATTATTCATCGTTTCCGTACTTTTGGATAATTTTGATAGTTTCCATAATTTTGGAAAAATTCTTTAAGAAGGCATCTTCATCATTCATTGACTATGAGTAAAATCTCTTTGATGAGTAAAATGAGTAAAACAAGGTTAAGAGCAATTTCTGGTATTTATGATGTATAATTTAAACTTGATAATTCGAAAGATATATCTTGAGTGGAATATCTTCATTATAAGTAAAGTGAGTTGATAATCGATAGAGCAAGAGAAAGAGATAGAGAGAGAAAGAGAGAGAGAGAGAGAGAGAGAGAGAGAGAGAGAGAGAGAAAGAGAGCAAGAGGGAGCAGACAGACAAAGAGAAGAATAAATCGAGGTGCGTGCCGAATCGGAGAACCGCAGAGTTTATTTATTAGTTTACTAATAAGTAAACTAATGTTTACCAAGTCAAATACTTTCAAAACGTTGTTCTATACGAGAAGTGTAATCTTTTATTCATCAATGACAATTTGTAGATCATTAACAATTCTAATTAAGGCAGTATACGTACTATGATATCTTCTAAAGGCCGATTAATAGGAATACAACAAATCATGATTATTAATAAAGTTAGAAACTTGCTGTAGTGCAACCAAATGCTGGAGTTTTTAAACTGAACATAAATAAATAAATTCATGTAAATTGTATATAAATAACAATTTTATGAGAAATGTAAAGTTATAAAGAAAAATAAACAATAAGTTAAGTATAATGAATAAAAAATAAATTATGTATAAAATTAAATCACTTATGACTCACGTAGAGAGGTAAAATATTCTTTCCAGGCGTATAGGTGCAAAGTTGCCAGCGATTAAGTGTTACCAAAACTTTTTCTTTCTCAAGAGACTGCTGGCATAAGTTGTTACTCAAGATAGACACAGTTGCCTTTTGTAGAGCAGGAGCATATTTTCCAAATATACCAGGCGAGATCGAACCAAATCCTAACATTTGAACCTGACCATAGTGGATAGCTCCTCTTTTAGGCAAACGCGCTGGCTGAATATGTTCATTCATATGTATAGCAGAATCTGTTTTTAAGAGCCCGATGTCATTATCTGATAGTTTCCTTTAATAAAAACAAAATAGTCATTTCGAACAAATTTATATGTTTGAATTTAATATATATGTTAACTCCAAATAACATTTTTATGAATTCATCCATATTTTAATTCAAATAGAGTAAATCATCAACATGAAACTAAATAAAAAAAATCTTAATAAAAAATCATTGAAATAATCTATTTCGAATACAAAATTTTAAAATCACCGATATTTTACCTTGTACAACGTGATAGTAGATATTTTTTTATGACCGATCAACAACGAACGCTCTAACAGAAGAATCGATACTCGATTGACTCATACGGTGAATATGCAATGCCAACATGCCCATGATTGTTAAAAATGATTAAAGACGACGTGGAATCGTCCATGAAGATCATTTTTGCGTTTCCATTCCTCCTCCGCATATGACCTTATCCGATGTAACATTCATATCCACGTACAATTACCTAAGTTCCATGGTTTTTTCGAGCGGGTGATCTTGGAGTCATGCCTAGCGATTCTAACAGAGACCGGCAAACTAAAGAAGCAATACCGATCGAAGACAAATCAATGGACACACAGACAACAGAATATATTGTGGGGCAGTGATAGAAAGAGATCACAGGTCTTCGAAAACATTTAATATTAATTTAGCAATCATCGACATAATGATAAAAGGTATGGTGGAAATCAATATAGAGAATGTCGTATTTTGTAAAAAATGATGCACTGATAACTGCTTCACGTTTCTATCTTTCGGTCCATGAAAAATTTTTTTTATTTTAGAAAAAAGACGATATTCATCATCAGAAGATTCGAGAGTATGCTTTCATTTCAATGAGTAATATCAGTTGCACTATTACATATAGTTTATTATATATATTATCACTCGAACTCCTAGGCTTGTAATGTGCACAGAAGGAAAAGAAGTCGTACATTTACATCTTATTTTAATAATGTTTCGAAATGCTGTAAGGATTAGAAGAAAAATCATATTTCAAAGTTTTTTTTTGAAACCAATAAGAACAGTTATACTTTTAAATCAATCAGTATTGCTGGAAAAATCATCTAGATCCATGGGAATTGCAAAATCTTTTTTATATTAAAAATGTCTAGATGGGATCAAAAAATAGAATTTTGAACCTTTCAAAGCATAGGATAGATTCGTACACACAAGTTATATCTGTATGCGCGGAAGTAAGTATTGAAAAAAAAATTTTCCAGGATTGCATTGTAAATTTTCTGATTTGTTTCGAACTTATCTAGATATACGTGCACATTTTGACAACAGATGAAGTCCAAAAAAAAACATAGCATTGATATCCGTCTACACGTTTGTGCTTAATAATCGATAAAAGGTTAACATCTTCCTTAATAGAATAGCGAAATGTGACAAAATTATTAACAAAACAGAGTCACTCCGAATGCGATATAATCCTCCTCGAAAAATAAAAGATTTGAGAATAATTATGTACAAATATATAAATAACTTCCTCTTTCTCATATATATACAATATAATGTAAAACAAATACTTGTGAAAATTAGAACAAGATGGCATGATGCAATAGCTATCGAACGGTAAAGCTGTTTACTTCCTGAATTTGTGATATTTTTCATTATCAGTAAAAACATATCAACTTTTTTTGTACCTCTAAAGTGAACTTTTCTAGTTTATAATAGAAACGTTTTTTTTCTACTCCTGGCATTTTTCCTATAAGACAAAGTATTAAATTGCATAACTTTGACAGTTGATATCTCAATTGCTATGTATCTCATATGCTCTGCTATACTATTTGTAAAATTCAAGCAGTTCGTAAAAGTTTGCACCAACACTCAAGGAACGTAAAAATTAAATAAGGCGGAAGACGAGGAACAACATAACCTTCGAGTCAAAAAACTGCTCTTCTCGCAACTAGCTGTCTATATATAAACCACTTGCAAAACATCTTGGTTTTTCTATCGTAATGCAAATTGGAATAAACTTACTGTTGAAAAATGAAGGAACTGATGAGACTTTATTTAGAGTAACATAAGTAGTACAAGAATTTCAGTGATTTATATATTATAAATCTATAATAGGTAAATAAATATATGTTATATATATTTGATTATAAATAAATAAATATATATTTATTTATTTATTTATTTGTAATCAGATAAATATATACATATATAAAGAAATAAGTATATAATTTCGCAGATGTGAGCATGAATAAAACTATTATAAATTTGAAATTATATCTATTTCTATTAGTATGTATGAATTATACAGCAATTTTCCTAATGATAAAAAATTAAGTCATAAATGAAATAGAAGTAGACTCACCCGTCCCAACCAGTGTGTTTTATATGCGTTGTCACAGCAATAGTTTGAGTGCTTTCCTTTCGTGTACTCTTTGAATGTTTACCAATTTTAACTAGTATTGTGCCAAATGGCACGCTTGCAATTGTGCTTGCTGAAGTAAGTACCCAATGTGGGTTAAGAATAACACCACCACCGGCTAAGAACAATTTTATTTTTGGTATTCCCCACAATACTTTTACTATCGATTTATACTCGCCTTCAATGGTGTTCTCAGCATTAAGTATACGTGGATTAAAATGAAACGCATGGCTGGCTAAAAATTTAAATTATAAAAGGTTACTTTATTAATTAAAATCAAATATTAATCAGACAATAATTATTATAATTATAGCTTTAAAAGGACTGTTTATAGCTCAAAAAACTATCCACTCTAAATATTTGCTTACGTTAATTATATGTCAATACACTATTATTAATATCAATGCTGATAACAAATCTAGTTTCTGTCTTATCTTGAAAGACATGTTGATGGAAAAGCTGTTGGTGTTGTGATTAAATTATGACGATTTCAATGAGACAACTTACACCTGATGCACAATAGCAAGAATAAGGTAAATGATACAAACGCGATCGTGACATTTTTAAATTTGAATAATGTGTTTGATCTTATAAAAAATAACACATCACAAATTTTAGCTATTAATATATACTCTTCAATAATAAGATATCTTTAAACCTTTGTATCTATTAAATACATGAAGGTTCATTGCTCTATGCTAAAAAGTTTAAATATTTTATAATAAAAGTTTATCTTTATAGTACAGTGACATACAATATAATCTACTTCCTCTAAAATAAAGAAAAAATCCGATTAATATCGCGATACTTTTTTTACGAACGTATGTGAAACACAAAACCTGTATTGGAATTGTACTGCGTATTGCGGTGGGATAGATAAAAAATGATAAAAATTTCTTATCCAAACACAGTCTAAAGTGGTCAGAAACTTAAGCTGATTACAAAGAGATGTAAATGTTTTTCTTCTGTTCAATCAGATGCAATCGCGAAACTCATAACTTTTTTAAAGTTACTATTAACAATCAATCTCAGCAACTATTTACATACTCTTCTGAATACTTTATCCTTGATATTAATCTCGAGTTTCTTTTGCTTATACGCGTCCTGTTGCTCGCACCCGGTTAGAATATTTTATTAATTTTGTGTGTTTACACAAATATATAATTATCACAGATGATTTTCATATACACATGCTAAATCATGCTGCAAAAAAGACTTTTTTCTTTTCATTAGTTTCTACTGGCTTATCTATTATTTCTCAATGTATTTTGCCATTGTACGACAATCTAACATCACCTTTTTGATTTCTTTTCCATCAATGCTATTGGCGCTGCTGTTCTTTTATCGTGAATTTACAAACCACAGAAATGTAATGTCTTGATTTCACTTGAACTACTAAAAATTACCAATGCTCGTAGCTTTGTATATTAGAAAGTTCGTATTTTCAACTCCTCTGTAGACATTATAAACCATAAAATGGTTTATAACTATGTAACTAGCACCTTAAACGATTCTTCGTCCCCGCGACACTATGGCCTAATATGTGAAAAACGCTTTTATAATAATAAGAACGCATCTACAATGACTCTATATAATACACAGTAATATAATAATTATTATACGAATATTACATCCATGTCTCTACTTGAAAATGAATAGGACGTTAATGAAATACATGAAATATTGAGTCTATATCTTGCAGCAACATATTTGATCTTGTCTTTTTCTGAGCTCTTTAATTTTGATGTAGGCATGTACTCTAAGACTTCTTCTACGACTGCTGGCCCGATGTTATTAGCACTACCGTGATTAATCATTAAAATCCCTACTTCGAGTCTATTTTTATTTAACTGTGTAACTCCTCGCTTTCAACATGAAACTTACTTAAATCTATAGACTATCTAATGTCAATAGAGAAAACTCTGTACATTTCATCCACATCTAGAAGACCCATTACCAAACTATCGGAGCCGCCGAAACTTCTTCAACGCATGACACATAAATAACCATCGTCCTTCTTAATTTATTTTAATTTATTGACAGACAGGTATGGTAGTTTCGGGAAACGACACAGTACACAGACAGCTCTTCTTACTATTACTGAAGATATCCGTTTAGGTATCAAAAATAGCTGTTGCATTCGATTATATAGCGTATTAACATTTTTTTTTTACATAATAAGAGACAAGTGCTGTGATAATTCTATCAACTCACCTTTCTCATTTATTTCAGATATCGTATACATGCGTATACTCACGTACGCACGTACCTACCTTGGGATCTTCCTGTATTTGAGAATCATCTTATTCGTATGTAAATCTCAGTAATGGATACGGGCAGAATTGGAAATTTTTTTGATAATCGATTGATAATAATTTACTTTGACATGTCCTTAAGAAAGTGAAAATATTAAAATAAGAAAAATTCTCTAAGTATATATGGATATGTATATATAAATACTGATTTTTTAAATAAATTGAAGAATACAAAAGCAGATCATAAAAAAGGAGACAAAGGCTCAAGTGTTTCTCTTGGTATGCGTCTACATGTATCTATATTATATATTTATTTATGATCATCACATATGTTGCCGTATTGAGGATACTTTAAATGATAAAAAGTGTGATTGAATGCCGGCTATTATTTTAAAAACGTCTGATTGAGCTGTTATCTATTCAAATAAACGTTTTGGAGAAAATAACAATAATTCCCATTTCGAATTTCTAATATGTTTGAAAAAGTCCTTTAACATCGATACATTTTATCCTTTAACATCGCTACCGCTTTTGAAAAGAACAATCCGAGTTCCAAATAATCTCTCTCTCTCTCTCTCTCTCTCTCTCTCTCTCTCTCTCTCTCTCTCTCTCTCTCTCTCTCTTTCATAGTCATCATACATGCAACAGCATAAACTAGCCTAATGGGAGCGTGCTGTACAAGATAGGTTGCGCTAAAAAAGTGCTGTAGAGGCTTTACCAGCCCATCGTGATTTCTGCGTTGAACAGTAAGTAGACACAATAGGCAGTACAGATCTGAGTACATCGACCTTTGAAACTCAGGATCTGCTGAAGTCAGTGAAGGCTAGTTGCAGAGTATATCATAGTGTCTGAATGACGTTGAAGGTCACAACTCTTGATTGTGAATAGCCGTGGTCCAATGGGAACGTTGTCTTCTTGCACAAGACACATCTGTTCCTAGTTGTCGAGCACAGTGGAACTGCGTCAGCTTTAACTCTGTCTGTAAGTATTGTCGTCTGGCTAATGATGAGAAATAAACGCAGGTATTCTGACTAATTCATAGCCAGAAAGGATTTGTTACTCCTAATAGTACAACAGGGATATTCCATGGATATTCCCATTTACGATTACTGATTGTCTTGAGATAGAAGTGGATTACTCATTGGACGAATACTTGACTCGGAAACTTGTATCTTCCTATTTCTATACATCCGGGGTACTATGTTTCTAGTGGATGGTCGATTACGGCACCTAGCAATAGCTCTAGAACTACTTTGTAACATGCTGTATGGTAATTGCCGATTGGCTGATTGTAATTTAGATTGGAATACAATAAAACAATAAATAAATACAATAAATAAATAAAGTGTCGCTTTGTGCATCAGTTGCTTGTTTCTCATTGCGATATGATTTCAATTTTAACACGTTAACGAAGGCTGTTTGATGATGAACGAGCGATATGAATTGCTCATATCATAGTTGTAAATTACATTTTATCGAATATATTTACTTTGTTTATTTAATAACTACAGTGTTCTACCGAATGTGTATCGACTTTCAGGAATTTCTGAAGAGTTAAGTAGAACTGTTAGTTGACTACAGCTTTATAAAAACTATATATTATATTCATTATACGTGAAATTTGAACCGCTGGTTTCGTATAGTTATAACAACATTTACTGATGGTTTTTGCGTTCATCTTTTCGCTTACGCATTTAGTTTAGTTTAGAATTGTAGAGTGGACAAAGCAGCACGCAGCCTTAGTCAACTTCCAAACTCTCGATCGATTTTTGCACCTGAAGCACCGTCAGTTAAATGATTTTGTACAATACACAATATCTTTCTGAAATGTTTTAAACAATATAGAAATCCAAATCAAATTTTAAATTCTAGAGAAGCGAGATAAAATTTTTATATTATATTGTAATTATTAAACAAACAAATTTCCAGATTTTGACTAGCTTAATTTTCGAAAGTTTATCAGATGTCATATTAGATAAACTCAAAAGGTTCGCTATACACTTCTGATTGATTGATAATGATAAACACAAGAAGAACCGACGAAGTGTCGATCTTTTTTATCTGTTTTGACATTTCATTCACGATATTTAAATCACCATACTAATTCTTAATTATACCAAATAGAATTTCAAAGAGACAATTTGGTTCTAAGCAAAAATATATTATCACACAACAGTATCGAACTACGCATTTGTCACTTCAATATACGAAATACAGTTATAAAACTTATTTTTATCAATTATTTCATTATTAACTGGGAAATAATGTCAAAATAGAAAATAAGTAAAACAGAATTTTACATAATTAAATAAAAGTAAGTAAAGTTAAAAGTTGTCATAGAGAAAAAGCTTCATGTATAAATTACAATAGTGTTCAGTAATTTAATCACAGACTGTAAAAAATTAAAAAAAATTACCATACGTTTAGGCAAATATTTGAAATTTTACTATTGATATTGTAAAGTATGTTTAAAATTATATGGTATTTTTTACACTTTGCAGCCTGTGACCAAATTAGTAAACATTTTTGTAATTGTTACTTAAACATGTTTTTCCGTATATATATATATATATATATATATATATATATATATATATATAGTAGTCACAGTCTATCTTTTATAAAAAATTCACCATGTTAAGAAATACGGATATTTACTTTTTACCTGAATCAGATTTATTAAATTTTATTTCAACTTAGATTAAACTAAACATTATTTTAAGTATATTATATAGCTTAATTTACCTTGGATTCCAAAGAACGTAAAACAAATTAGAGATACAAGCATTGCAATGACTTTGAAGATGGCTTACTTCAATGAAGTAATCTTGTATTAAACTTATTTAACTAATATAACTTGACTAACTAATATAATATGTAGCAAAGCCCTGAATACATCCATAAAACATAGTTGATAATAGCTGGTAAATACGATAGATGGAATAGCTTATAACCAAAATTATATAAAAAAAAATATTTACAGATCTATCATTATGTATACTGACCCAATTCTCTACTATTAAACGTACGTTATAAATCTGTAATTTAAATAATAATCTGACTTGATTATTCTAAGAGCTACTTGTTATTGACTTTCAACAAAAAAAAAAAGAAAAATATCACGCAGTGATTATAAAACTTCAGACAATTAGCTTAAAGCAATCCTAAATTTCTAAATACGTAAATTATTTTAGCACTTCTCTGCTAGACTTTTGATTAACTTTCAATTAACTATTCTCATTTTATTATTTAACAACTTTTATTATCTTAAGTAGGCTATACATATACATATATTCAAAATATTACATTGCATATTAACTATAGATTATTATTTGCATCTATCTACATACGCATTCTAATTTAAAAAAAATTTTAATTCTAAAGTTGAATAGTTTTGCGCAACTTTTTTCGTAAAATATGGATTTTACAAAAAATATGTAAGAGACAAAAGATCGTTAGAATAAAATTATTTTTCAAAATAATTGGATTACATGATGCAATGTTTTTCGGAAAATTACCATTTTCGTCCAGTAATGGCCCTTATCTCAAAGTGTGATCGCAGTTATGGATCTGGTAATTTTGAAATTTCGATTCAGCGACCCAAAAAACATACAGAAGCGTCAAGTTACGCACCACCCCCTTCTATCGCGCCTGAATTCTAATCTATATTGGTCATTTATATGAAAAATTGGAATCGACAGAAAGTGAAAAAAATATTTAGTTGGTTTATTTTTTTTTCTTCTTTTTAACAGTTTGACTTTGACATTGAAGACACTTGAATAACAATGAAGGCAATGTGAAAACTAAGCCTTCAAACGATTGTTGCGTTACGCAATTATCGTTTGAAATCAAAGCACAATCTGGTACAATGTAAGTCTAATCTTTATACTTTATGTATATACATTTTTGAATATTATAAATTTTAAACAGTATATAGATTCACAATTACTGTTAAACTGATTTCAAAATATTTTTTATATAAATATTATATAATATATATGCAAATTTTTATATTTTCAGTTAAAAGAAGCACATAAATTATTTAATTTATATAAAACTCGTTGAATAATTCTTCACCTGTTATAATAAATTTTGCAAATATTGCCTATAATAATATATTATTATTATATATTTGAATCAAATAACAATCAAATTTTTTTATTTTTCATTTATCAGATAATAAAAAAATAACTAATTATAAAATAATCATGTAATACTTTCTATTTAATTATGTCAATATTTTCTGATTAAAATAACTGAAAATTTATCGTAATTTCTTCACATAATCAGAATAAAATTTTTAATAAATAACAATCATTGTAATAAAGTATTACTAAAAAATGAAATTAGTTTTAAAAAACCGGCAGTTACACGGTTTGGCTGGCAACAGAAATTCCTTCATCACAGATAAATTTATATGATCTATGTTTTAACGATTATAATGCTAATAATGATTTTAGTTAATGATATGTAATTAATAATGTGTTTAGCCATTAACGTTAATTGTATATAACCAAATATCAGAAACTAAAAACTTTAAGAATATTATATAATGTCTGATTTTGCTCTATCAAAATCGAAAAAGATATTATAATAAACTAAAATTTTGTACTTTTTTCATAGAACAATATTTTATACAGTTATTTGAAGTCACCCAACAGTTAAAAATTCAAAATATTTTACTTTCTCATGTATCAAATTAACTTCCATATACTGTCAGTCAATTCGACTTGCTAATGAAACCCCCTACAATTTACACCTGGCTTACAAAA
The DNA here is from genome assembly GCA_018907035.1 of Sycobia sp. Sy_11. NCBI lineage: Eukaryota > Metazoa > Arthropoda > Insecta > Hymenoptera > Epichrysomallidae > Sycobia > Sycobia sp. Sy_11. Next base: position 493,388 of record JACCIC010000263.1, on the reverse strand, counting down.
GCACAACAATTTAATGCAAAATACTTCTAATAAACCAATGTCCGCTAATCTTCAATTCAACTTCAATCGTTAATAATTGTTGAGAAACTAACATTGGCGAACATGAGTTGAAGAAATATTTTTTTGCTTGAAATATTAGTCTTCTTGTTCGAATGCAGTACCAACAGTAAGCAGATTGTATTTAAAAAGTTCTCGTTTACACATTATACCTCATTTAATTAGAGGGAAGTGTATTCGTTGAAATGTAAAAAAGTGACAAAGCACGTGAATGAGATAGCGTTAGGTCCTTTAAACTTTACAGGGTTCATTTTGAAGGTAATCGGAGATATGTGGCTCATTCTAGACCAAATTCATCATTCATAATGTGACGATCATTCATTGTTATCCTATACAGTGAGAGCCTTGCGTCAATGTGTCTTCAAAAAACCTGCAGTCTCAGTTCAATATCATTCATCATTAGTGAAAATCTGATTAAATTATAAGTAACTTTAATAATTAAATTATTATATCTAATTAAATTTAAAGCGAAAGTAATTACGAACTGATCTGAATACGACAAACGGCAAATAAACATTCAATTATTGGTCCCGCTATCTAATGGATCAATGCACTGTTATATATAAGAATATCAAGAAGTTTAACTTCAAATATAATACAACTGATTAATTTGATATCTGGAAGTATTTTATTAAAAAAAATAGTCGTGTGAATATATAATTGCAGGATTAGTAGTATTACAAATAATACAATAGTTTATAGCAGATTAGTAACATTTGCAAGAGCAACTTGTTAAGTACAACATTTATAAATATATAACATGTTTAACTTATCAGAATCTTACAGCAGTAGTAAATTTTTTATTTATAATTTGACATTATTATATAGATGACAAAATTTATTTAATTTCTATACATACTAAATAATCTCTTTCGATGATTAAGACACTATAGAATCTACTTATATACAATACATACATATTTCATATCTTTTCTCTCTTTTCTATAAATTAGTGAAAAAATAATGCTGCTTTGGCCACGATTAAAAAATTGATACGTTTGCTATTTGCTATATCGTTGATAATACCTAGGATTCCAAAACACTATACAATACATCTCTAGATATTTTGATGTAAAATTCTAATATCTCCTTTACTTTAAATTGGTGTCAGTTCCATTACACTTTTTAATGATATAAAAATTTGATAATGTTTTAAAATCCGAAAAATTGTATAAATTTTTTCTCAATTTATGTGTAATACTTTAATACTCTAATTACTGTCATTTAGACTGAATACTTTGTGTCCAAATAATTATACTTACTTGATAAGTATTTAATTTACGAGTTTCTCTTTAAAATCTACAAGTTTTTATCAATAAACCTATTGGTTTATTTGAATAAGGCGGCTTATGACAAAAAACGATTGCGGAGATAAAGCAAAAGTAGGATTTCTCTTAAATCTTAAAATATTCCACTATGACAAATTTTTTACGGAATGTACATCGCGTAATATTAATACAATAAAATGCCCTTTTTACAGTACAAGTCGAGTGGAATGTGTTTAAAAATTATTTTCAAAATCAATATATTATGTAAAAAGTAAAAATGTCGAATATTTACCTAAAACATGCACGACTTTCATTGCAATTTAATATAATAAAAAGCATATAATACTTTTGAAAGAATTATGGGAGACTATGAAATTTAATGATAAACTTAAATATAATAATTATTAATTTATAATAATTAGCAATATCTTAAAAATACTCATTATTATCTAGGAATAAATTATTCGTCTTCTGACGATCTGTACACGCAATCATACAAAATTAAATCTAAGGACGGAAAACGTAAACACCAAAGCTAATCGGTAATTAATTTTGCAATAAATTTAGATGTTAGTTTTGTGTTCATTTAAACTGTTAATGCATTAAAAGTTTTAAGATATTATTACCACTTAGCTAAAAACAAATGCTACACGCAGTGCTGCCGTTTCGAATTGTATTCTGCAGTAAAAATTGAAAAAAATATTTCAATCTTCAAAATATTTTTAATATCTTTTAACTATTTTAGTTTAGTTAAAAATATAATTATTATAGACTGCAGACAGTCTCTAAAACCTCTTAAAAGTCACCATTCTTGATTTTATTTATATCTAGGACTATCTGGTGGTGTCGGTTGGGAACTATTCTTGTTTTTCGGTCCTGTCTTAAATGACATTTTTTTGGCTGGTCTCGGCGATATTCCATGAAAATTGGTACCATCAACGGTGTCACTGCTGAACCATACACGACTACTGTCAGATGCTGCGAACAGACAAATATGCAAAAAAAGCAATTAATACCGATAGCATGGTTCTCATACAGCTCGATAGCAGTACCTTAATAAATTGAGATAATCTTGCGCACGCATGCGATGATTAACCAAACGACGCATGTTTGAAAAGCTTCTAAAACTATGACTAGTTTCTAGGATATACGTAGAATGGAAGTATTACCTCTCAACAGATTTTGTAAAACTGTCAAAAGAAAAGGATTCACACAGAGTTACAAAATGACCGAAACCACATTATTATGATTCGATGAGTGGAGATATTAGTATAAATTATGGAAATTGAAAAGTGAAATGAAATCTTAATTTTTAATTTTTAGTAATAGTTTATAACACGTGTTATAAATTAAATTGATTCCGTGATGAAACTTTAGACCATGAATCGATTCAATGACATGCGTCGAGATGAATGAAACTTATGTCGCGACTTCCTCACCTCTGTTAGCGCGATTATCATTGCTGGATGAAGAAGTACTTCGAAAACCTGGCCTCCCTTGATGAGAATCGATAAGCGCTGCGGCTAGATTGGATGATGCCGCCGACTGTACACTTGTGGTTGAACCTTCATTTTAAAACAATTTACTTCCTGTTAATTATTTCCAGCATTTCTTAAATATATTTATTTACAAGCGCATGTTAGTCAAAACTTAATATTATATGAAGTTAAGAATTCATATTATAACGTATGAAAAAAAAATTATGACAGAAATATAAAATTAATAAATATTTTATATGTTAAAAATTTATTTTGATTGTTAATTAAATGAACTAAACCTGATACTGAAGAAGCTACGCTGAATGGACTTGCTGGTTGAACTGGAGAGTAAACATTTGCAGCAAATTCCTCGAAAGTTGTAGCTTCTTTGTGATTTCTCATTATTGTATCTATAGATCTTGCTCGTTCTTCATAACTAAAAAAAGTAGATTTAAAGAATGCCATCTTAATAGAACAATACACATGGAATTATAAGAATACTACATACTAATGCTGATATAATGTCAAAGTTGTTCTTTTCGCTCTGCTAGCAGCAAGTGCTGTTGTCCTAATTAAACCTGGTAGAACTATATCTTCCACGATGCATTCGTCGAACAATAACCCGAAAAATGGAATTTCCGGCTTTCTAGATACTTGTACTCTATAAAGTTTATTTGGTAAAGGATAAATAACTATCAATACATCACAAAACTCGGTTGGAATTATATCGCGACGATAATCGCGCCAATGTTCCGACCAAACTATGTGTATTTCGTCGTTTCCGAGATGTCTCGTCTGAAAATAAAATTTACATTAAGATAATAAAAAATAAGTATTTGAAATCTCTATTTGTAATAATCTATGTAGAAAATATTTAAAATAATTTCATATCTAATTTTGTAATTTAATAATTATCAATACAATGTAACCAAAATTACTTTACCTTTTGGAGTAAACTTTCGGGGCTATCCGAAGGCATTCTAGTGGCAACATGAAATATAACTTCAGCGAAGGACGTAGCAAAATAAGGTGCTGTTACTCCCGATGCTTTACCCGGTATTAAGCCACCTAAAAAACCGGTATGCGACTCAAGCTCAATTTCCCAAGCCAATCTCGCAATGAAATTTTCATATTCTTTACTAGCGGTCACATTACTAAGTATTGAATTCTTGTCTTCTTGGCCCTGAGCTACGTAAATTACAGCCATTTTGTGAGTTTCTCTAGATCTTTGGCCATCTAAATTTCTCAATTCTCTTAACAACTTTTCATTTTTCGATAATAAATGTAACTTTCTACGCTGTTCCCAGCCAGAAAGTCCAAGATGTGAAAAAAGTAACCGACAGTGATGAAAGGGCACTGGTGATGGATGAAAGGTTGGTGTAGTTATTGCTGTCGCGCACATGCTTATATGTTGATTCCAATTGTTCACATGCTCGCGCTCAGCATTGCGTTGATTTAAAATAGCGGCTATCGTTTCAGTTTCGAAATACTGTCCCTGCGGTGGTGCTGCCGGTGAGTTTAACGTTATCTCCGGATTGGTTAGTACTTCTGGACTTGTGTGGCCAATGTATTGAAGTAACTATTATAAAAAAAAGTTACTTAAAATAATAAGTAAATAAAGTTATATTTTTAATTTCTTACTTACGTCATCCAAATTATCCATGTCACTAGCTCCATTTTCAAAAGTAGGTAGAATATGCGGATCGTGATGCCGCATAGTATGTCTTGGAGGACAGTTTTGTACAGGCATTACACTGCATAATTCGTCTTTCGATAATTTTATACTTTTTTCTGCAAAATAACAATATATATATATATACTAATCGTTTAAAACTACAAAGAAGGATTTCTATTAATAACTACTAATATTCTGCAAAAGTTTATTGTAAGAAATTCATTTGTCATAGACTAGTTAAAGTACTTATAGTTAATGTTTTAAAGAAATACCTGGTTTAGTTTCAACTGTTTCGGTATCCCCATTAACTGGCTGATTATATAAAATTGAACTATCCCACGACGCTTTTCCTGCCAAATCTCTAAGTAGCACCCGTACCATTGACGGAGCGGTGGTCAATCCTGCTGTAACTCCGCCGCCCGGGGCGTCCAATGTATCCAGTTCGATCAGTGACATGATAATTGAATTCGACAGCATTAATAATTGAATATTGGGGGCTTGAAACATAGCTGTCGACAATTCGTCGCCTTCTATACCTGGCACATCGTCCAATTCTACAACGAGCGATGACAATCTTGCTGCGCCAATACCCATAGGAAAGTGGCCCAGATGATTAATAAGATGCATCATCACCTAAGTAAATAATATATTTTTATAATTTTTAAAATCTAAAGGTTAATGGTACGGATATTAAATATAAATCAAAAATCTGCTCTCTACAAAATCGTATGAATATATAAGAGAAATAAAAATTTTCAAATGTGTGTTTATAATTACCATTTTTGCAGCTAACTGAACTGATTGAATATTTCCTCTCCAAACAGATTTTGAAGAATTTTCGTCAAGTAGATTATCCAAAACAATATTTGGATCAAAATCTTCCTTTTCGTGTTGAACTTTCATTATTTCTTGTGATTCTTTACTAATTCTATTATGTACAATATTATTCAGAACCTTAAAAATAAATTTTAATTTGTAAAAAAATGTTTCGATAATATAATAAGTATCAATATAAAGACAATAATAAAAAAACTTACTGTAAACAAAGTTAAAAGAAGTGGTTTGCCCTGAAAAACGCGTAATAACGTACTTGGTCCAAGATGCATTGCCCATTCTCCCAAACAAAAAAGCATAGAAATCGTTAAAGCACTTTTTCTTTCTCTCATTATAGTTCTCTCCAAAGTTTCAGATAAACTCTAAAATATGAAAATTTACAGTGTAATCAACACTGGCATAAAAATATAAGAAAATTAACGTAATGAAATTCATAAATATTCACCTGAATTATTTTTGCTGGTACGTTAGGATACTGCTCGAGGAGAACATCTGCTTTATCACAAAGTAAAAGAAGGCAATCACAGGCAACTTGTGCTACCGTTGCATGGGATGTCTAAAATATTAATTTATACTTGGCATGAAAATAAATAGATAGATTTTTATAACATACAAAAAATAAATAATAAATGGAAGCATATCTATAGTATCGTGTGCACGCACGCGCACACGCACGTGTAATATTAAAGAATGTAATGTGGCGTTAGTTAACAATAGCGCTTATATAATTGGAAAATTTTAAGCTTTAACATCTGCAGGAAACACGTACATATATCGATGAATAGACGCTGCGTTTTGTAGATGACGATACTGAAAACCAATAGGCTAAGCATGCAAATTTATACCTGGTTTATTAGAAGGAAATGAAATTTATCCTTGCGCCGCACAGCCTGTTGAACCATTTGATTACTTGTCCCCATAGAACACTAATTTTACTAAATATAAGCGATGCCCCACACCATACACTAAACTGGATTATGTAATTGCAAAAAAGCACCCAAAACCAAAATACAAATAATTCCAAAACCAAAATGAATAGTTTGAAGATAACTCAAACGTAATTGAATTACTTAATAACTATTGTTTAAAATTCATAAAACAAGTTTTCATAAGCTCATATTTTAAACAAAAATGATTGAAAATATTCAATCATTTTCTTACTCAATCATTGAAAATAATCAATCAGTTCTTACTCCATCAATAATAAACAAATCAAGCAATAAAAATTAATTGAACAAATAAACAGTTATAAATATGAAAATCAAAACGCATTACTGTTTTTAAAAATTATTGATTTGCAGATTAACTATACAATTGAGTTTGAAAGGACTCTCTTTCTTTAGTCTCATATTTTAACAAAAATGTTTAAATTATAAAATCAAAATAACGAAGACTCAAGTAACCCAAAAACCTTCTCATAACATGGATAAATATAATTTAATCTAAAATATTGCTTTTCTTTTGTGTATATTTTTATAAATCTAACTCACAAAACAGAATAAATTTAAAGTTTTTATTGTTTTGACACTATTAATACTACTGTAAAGTTAAAATCTTGAAACATAAATTACTCTAATTCTTTATTGAAAATAAATCTGTTGACACATAGAATAAAATAAAGTTAAAACTAATTAAAAAACTTAAATTTGTTATTACTTTTTACCTTTAATGATAGAAGAAGAACATTGACTGCTTCTGGTATCGTTCTATGCAACGTTTTTAAACTCAATTCTTTGTAAACAAACATAGCAATGCTTGAAAGAGCAATGCATCTTGCTATACCCGTTGGCTCCCGTCGACAACAGCGTATTAAAATTGCTATAATATGATCCTGAAAAATTCAAAAAATATTCGAAAGTAAATTACAGGACTTATTATTTATTGAGAATACATATTTAATGATATGCTTTACTTTTGCATACAGGCAAGTAGTCATCACGATTTCCAATTCATTGGGCTGCAGAACTTTTGTATTGGCATTAATTGTTGGTAAGGATAACAATGATCCAAGTATAGAAACTGCTTCCATTCTGGGAGCCTATAAGTTTGAACAATTAATGAAAATTGTGGCTAAAGGCACAGAAACTACTTATAAATATCTTTATACATCGTTATCCTGACTGCTAAGAATGATGTTTCCAGCTTGAATGTAGTCCAAAATTAAAAGACTGGACCCCGGAAGATTTAAACTAAATAATCGTGGTCCAGTGTACTTCACAATCGTATGAAGAATTTTTGTGTCATTGCTCGAGATTCCCAGATGAACCGCGCGATAAAAAAGAGTCAGATGCTGCTTAGGCAGACTGACATCTTGTGGCTGTATCGTTAAAAGGCAAATAAGTCGATATGCTGCTAATTTTCCTGCCTCGTACTGAGAAGATAATTGTATCGCCTAAAAGTATTTCAACGGGATTCGAATTAATAATAATGCCATCATAAAGTAATAATATAATTTCAAAATAAACTAGATCTTTATAAACGAACCTTAAAGCACCATGGAGCAATTATTGTTAAGGGTGGAATAAGCTCCGGTGCTGGAGGGGTCGCTTGATTGTCGCCGGAAACCCCTTGATTTTGACGAATCTAAAAAAAATAAAACGAATAAAATAGCTTTTTCACACTAAGCACTATATAGATATATGTAATTAGATCATATGCTTTTGAAATATCTGCAATATATACGCAAAGATCATAAAATCAAGTGCTAAAAGTAGCCTTAATAAGAGATGATTTTTTTCAAATCTGACATCATATGTCTAATCAGCTATCTGAAAAGCTTATAAAAATAAACAAAAAAACTTAAATAACATTTGTAATTGCTGTCTAAAAGAAAAAAACATTTTTAAACTTACGTTCTTATTTTGAAAGTACAAGATCAAATTATACGTTTTACGCGCTGCTTTATTATAAAGCAAAGCTACATTTTTCCCCTTTCGAATCGAAAATTTTGTAAATTAATGTCAAGAACAATTCAAACCAATAAATTAACCATTTTCTAAGTGGCTGGATTATTGCCTAGCAGCGGACCCGAAGGCACAAAAGACTGGACTGGACACAAATTGGATCCGATTCGAATAATACAATTTATCGGGCTGTAATATCGATCTAAAAGCGCGGATATAATATCGCCGAGATAACGAAGTCGATACTGACTTTGATTAATGTGTGAGTAAGCTGTACGAGATATTCCATAACTTGTCCGTGAAGCGTGGGATCTTGAATGTTATTCACGTCCCCCAGTGCCGATAGCATGCGCCTCCACAAGACCACAGCGACGTCGGGCAACCAGCCTCTGACACCGCCGCCAGCCATGACCGAGCGCTTCTCCGACGCATCGTTAGTGTCTATGAGAAAAATTTTATGTTAAGCGTCAGCTGACACGTTACTTTATACATATATATATATATATATATATATATATATATATATATATATATATATTTCGCTGCAACTTAAGTATAAGCAAATGTAAAAGAAAAATTTTATGTTAATTTTATATAGAAAAAAAGTTAGTGATGCTTGTCGAATGGACAATTCAGTTATAAGACAATGTAGTGCAAAGCAAATGTATAGCATCAACTTTGTTAAGTATAAAATATATAATTAAGTTATAAAATTATTAAAATTATTAGTTGAAAAATGTATTCAAAAATATCCAGTTTTTCTTTTTGTAATTCTTATTTTATATAGTCGATCGCCAATATTTTTATAATTGCTCACCGTTGATATCAAAGGATAATCGAATAATCCACTGTTAAAATTACGTATAGTAATCACAATACACGCCGACGTTTACAGAATTGCTTTTTTCATCTTTATAAAAGGAACAATGATTTTTCTCGCATTCGGAAAGATCATCATCATCTGTAAAAATCGTCTACTGCCACTAATAAATATTACTCTAAAAATTTATTCGAAATTTAGAGTTGTATCCGAGGAACGCAGTTAAGTGATCAAATAGTACATTATACAAGAAGGGCGTAAAATGCGAATTGACGCCCGCGTACTCATAGCCGTGCTTAAGAATTGCGATATGCATACGAATGTACATAGTTCGACTATTTTACACGTATGCTATTTTTATAACAGTAAGCGCAAATGCAAGTTTACACCTTCCCCCCCCCCTTATTTAGGTAATAAAATGAAACTATTTTTGAAAAGGTGTGCTTCAAATATATCTATTTGAATTTATATCTATTCACATAGAAACAAATAAAATAAATAAATAGCATAAAAAATAATACATATGCGAATGTGAAATGTTATATTTTACACTTTATTCATAATGTATAAATGAAGAAAAAATTCGATTGAATATTTTTTAACCAGTGTACTTTCAAATTTAATGAAACTGAATTTGGTATCACTTTTGCACGGGAAACTTATGCTATTGAATTGTTAATATATTATATAGAAAATTAGTCCTGTAAAGTTAAAAACTTCTGCAACTAATGAATTCACTCTATTTCCATATAGAGTATTCCACGGAAAGTTTTTCACTTCGACAAATTTATTAGCTAAGACTTCTTGAAATATTAGTCAATAATTGATATTTAATATTATGAAACATAAAATAAATTATTATTGTACTTATTCAAAAATATCTTCGAAATTTTGTATCAATTTGAAAGTATATCAAAAATATGTCCCGTATTGATATTCAAACCAAAATTTAATTTCAAGACAGTTTGATTCTTTTATAATAGTGCTTTCAGAAGAAAAAAAAACAGTGCGCAAATTAAGCGATTCCTACGTGCGGGCGGTGCTTACAGTCGGCCTTGATTCGCTTCATTTGCGCACACGTTCATCGCGCACTATATTTTCCCCTACAGTAAGTACCGCAAAGTTCGACTTTGCCCGTACGTGGACCAATGAGTTCGCAAAATGCACTTTGTCGCGTCGACAGCGAGTGCGCGGGAACGAGGAATTTCACGAACTCATATTGCGCGTGTGCGCAAACTCGAACTTTGCGCACGATATTGGGAAAATAATTTTAAATATGTCCTCTTTAACTTATCAAAAAATCGTTCCTCGTCGACACAAACGGATCCTAACAATTTAGAAGATAATAATGCAACGATCACGCCGAATTCTTCTTCAATTGTACGTCCGCTTCGTCGTTATATATATATATATATATATATATATATATATATATATATATATATATGTATGTATAACACAGCGCATCGTCTCGGTGGCCGGCTACTCTCTACGCACCAGCCGGCCTCTCCCGTGGCACAAGTCCACAAATACGTACCGATACTGCTACCGTCAATATTGTCGATCTGAATGGGGCTGTCCTTGTTGCTGTCGACGCCGCTGCTCGGCGTCGGCGAGGAGCACCTCGGGGTCGGTGGCTCGCTCTCCGGCGCCACGTTCTCGAAGGACTTGGAGCGACGCATCGTCATCAGGGGCCGCTTGCCGCCCGCGCCGCTGCTCCTCGCGCCGCTGGCGACGAGCCTCGCCATGTCCTGCTCTATGGACAGGGGCAGTACTGCACGTGCGGGGAGGGAGGACGAAGAGTGATTATAGAAAAAAAATTACGAGCGATGCGGAGGAGGGGTTTCGATCTTTTCGGAGTCGCAACACTGTATTATGGGACACTTATTGCATTGTATACATAAATGTTTTGTTTTAAGCGACTCTTGGGAGGTGGCTTCCCTTCGCTAGAAATACATATGCACTTTGGGATAGCTTTGATTACGATTGTGTATATGATTTTTAGCCTTTTACTTAAAGTCTAAAAACCGAGCGTTGAACTTCCTCGTCGCCCAAATTAAGCATCACAGGTTTGAGCAAAGTATCGTTGTACACTTTTTATGATCGATGCACTTTTATCGTCGATACACCTTTTATTATTGACAAATATTGTTGTTATTGTTTTACTTGTTGAAAATAATTCCGATATTTTTTAACGATTAGAATTATAGAAAGTATTTAATTAAAGTATTTTAATCAATTATTAAACGGAATTGACGTTTAATGTATATATTTTTATTTAAATTTTTTCACTATAAATATAATGTCAATATACATGAGTAACAACGTTCGTAAAACTTTTAATTAATTATAGTAAACGAAATAAGTTTTATAGTAATCAAAGCTTCCGAAGTCATTAATTTAAAAATAACAATTAAACCAATAAAAGTGCACTTTCAATTGGACATTAAAAACTAAACACTCGAGCAGTCTCTTTGTCTGCAATTTCGCTCAAGTTTATAAGAAGCGCAAATCTCCAACGCAAATAGATGCATTCGCATCGCAAAGCACAGCACACAACAGACATGCGAGAATAAGTATTTTTAACCTAATGTCAGTGCAGAAGCAAAAAAATTCAGTCCGAACGTTGTATTTATAAGTACGTGTAGTTGCCACAACAGCCGATGAAAATGTGAAAATGAAATTTTTCGAAACGAAAAATTTTTATATGAGTGTATGCGCGATCAATGCAGAATAAAATTTTTTAGATAAAATATAGATAAAAAATATATTCAAACTTTCTTTGACCTTGGCTAGAATGAAAAAACTTACCGGGAATGCCAGTAGTGATGGCTTGGGATTGATGCCTTTGTATCTTGGAACGAATCTTCCCATTATAAATAGAGTTGTCACTTGCGCTCCTTGGCAGAGGTCGAACTTTTTTCAGTTCCCGAAATGTATGATCTATAATGAAATATAATACTTTTGTTTAGCGCATACTTTGCTAATCAGAAAGAAATTTTTAATTCAACTTTTGTAAAGTGTCTCAAGATCTTGAATACACTCAAAGTGTATACAAGGTGAGATACAACGATATTCGGGTGTCTAATTTGGTCCAGATTGAGTCGATTAACTGTGATTATCTAAAATAATAAGACCTGCAAAGTTTTCAGTCCTAAAGGTGTACCATTCCCAAGATCTACCTTCTTACTTACAAATTAGTAATTTTGTCTATTATATTTTAAGTATTGTGGTCATCCAATTTTGTTCAATAAAAACCCGTAATTTAGACGACGAATTTGAAATTTTATTTTGAAAAATATTTAAATTAAAAAAGTTCTAATGAGATCATGTTATGAGTCGACCTTGCGACTTATATTATAGATAGGTAATGATCTGGTCACGTATATGAAACTGGCCGAGCGTTAATTCATAATAACGGAAAACATTTTGTTTATGGAATATAGGTTCATTACGATTTTTTTACATTAAAGATTGTATCCTTTTTTCAAATTCTCCTCTTAAATTAGGGGTGTTCATTGAAAAAAATTTATAGGATCATAACACATTCTATTTAAATAGAGTCAAATACTAATATACAATAAAGAAAATACTTATCTTAGAAATAAGATAGTATTAAGTTTTGAAACTTTGTAGGGTTCAATGTTCAGGTATAATCTGGACGAAATTCGTCACTCAAATATACCTTTTTTTATAATTATATTATGTTTCAAGTAAACTGTTTTAAGCATTTCATAAATGTAACATATTTATAAAAGAGCATAGAATATATTACCAGTAACTTCTTTTGTTGATTGTATTGTTTCCTGATCCACACTTCGCGGCGGCTGCACACTGCCAGTGGATGCGGCGCGACTTCCAACGCCTCTACGCTTTTTAGACTTCTGTTCACTTAATCTATCAAGCGGGAGATCATTTAAATCTAAATTGTAAACGTGTCTGGCCAGAACTCGAGTTAATGTATCCAAAGTTTTCTAAAAATTTAATTAATATAATATAAATATTAGTTTAAAATAACTATTAGTTAATCTTGAATAAGTTTCTTCAACAAAATAAGATATTGATTTATTGATAATCAGGACTAAAGTAATAGATAAGTCTATAAAATACTTTTAGCTTAACAATACAAAGCTAAATTTGTTTCAAATAAAACTAACTTTTGACACAAATTCAGTATAATATCCAATTATTCGTATAACTATTTAAATACGTCATTGTTAATTAATTATCAATTAGCAAAAGTTAACACTCACAGCCCATTCACGAATTAGATCTTCCCAGTGCGTAAGCGAAGTTAAAACTTGAAGAAATTGATCCCATAATTGTGTTGATATAACTACATTTAAATTAGCTTTAATCCAAGTAACAATAAGAGTTTGAAAAATGGCAGGTGCTAGCTTGCCACCAATACTTTCTTGGTATTTACTCCGTGAATGCTTTTCACTTAATACTAAAGATGTTATTTGTAACAGTACCCTAAAAATTATTTATATTGAATTCATAACATTATATATATGTTTACAGATTGAAAAGAATTTTCTAACTATATCTTTACCTCAATAACTGCTCCCAAGTGGCAGACTCGAGTCTCGTGTGCATAACTACATATCGATAAACATTAAGAACTCTTTTACAACTATCCGTCTGTTCTTCAAGCAACGTAGCGGAAGAAGAACCTGCGGGAGTTTCTAAGAAAAATACGTTTGAAGCTTGTGTTATAAAAACTTGTAGAACATTTTGCAATCCAGCTCTTACAAAAAGGTTATCTCGATGTATCGCGCCCAAATAAGAATCATTTCTAAGTCGTGACAAACGTAAACTATCCTGTGGACTTCTGTCTGATTCAGCATCCTTTTTTTGGCTCTCTTCGTAATCTTTATCTCTATGTCCATCCAACGGTTCCAGCATAAATGGTGGAATTTCCTAAATTCATCGATAAAAATAAATTAACTGAATTTATTATTGATAAATGCCATTAATTTTCGTTTTACAATTAAGTAGTTTAAAAAATAAATGATTTTATACTATTATATACTGACCAACATCAAAGTCATAATGAACCTTTTTTGATAATCTACTCATAATTATAAGCTTATAATATTCATGTGAATCTTAGTGTACATGTACATATTATTTTCAATACTTTTCTCTACAGTGATGTAACTAAATCGATAAAAAAATTTGATACGTACATTCATTTGAATCCAGTCTTTATAGGCGCCGATAGCTTTTCGTATCGCTCCAGCATGCGTAAAATCCAATAAAAAAGCTTGCCGATACATTTCATGAATAAAATTAACATTATCACGACTACCGTAAAGTACCTCTCGGGCCAGCACCATAGCCGAAAGAGTGCTATCTTCTTGACAGGGATTTTCTGGAGTTATACTTTGATCTGTTGATATTATACTAGAATCCGTTGTATTTTGCGACACCGACACTCGGCGTAGTTCTTCTGCATTTTCTTCACTTGGCGTTGAGCTGGGAAGAAATAACAATATTGTAAATTAAAATTGTTTTGTAATACTAATTGTGCAAAGCTTATTTTTAGAATGATTTAATTATAATTTTAAAAGAATTAAGTTGAAAAATAAAGGGTCAATTCACCTTTGAGTAAGGTGAGAAAAAGCGCCATCCTTCTTAGTCACGTGTGTGAAAGTTGCGATCCATTTGATAAGTGTAACTTTACAATGAATATAAATATTTTGATTTTGATTTAATGATTTGCGCATGGATGGCAATTCCAGATTAGGTTTGTACAAAGAAAAATTTTCATTAAACTCTGGACAAATATATGTCAAATATGTTTCTTTAAAACGATCTATTAAAAACTGAAATGACCTGTGTTGTCGAGAATGTCTATCTCGCCATTCAATTTTTACAACCTGTAAAATATTTATGTGTTAAACAATATTATAAAAAAACAGACTTATATTATTAACAATTGAATTAAATATTAATTAAAGCTTATTACAAAATCGAATATAGTTTTGCATTTCGTTAAAATTAATCAATGAACTAATAATTATCATTTTGCTAAAAATAAATTTAAAATTAAAAATTGTACTTATGACGACTGTTCTGAATTAAATTAATAAATATTTTTATCGGTTTACAATCTTTATAATATAAATATAAAATCATTATATATTATATAAAGACTTTATATATTATATATTATATATAAAGACTTTATATATTATATATTATAAAAACTGTAAGACTGATAAAAATATTTATTAATAAAAAAATTAATTTAAACTTAGAACAAAACATACACTACACTTTCTTTTCTATTTTATTGTAAATTTATTCTAATATTTTTTTTGCATTTTCAATATTTATCATTCTTTATACTGGGAAAAAAATAGTAAAGAATAGAGACCACTGGTATCTTAATAAATTTATTTTTAACCAAATCAACTGACACCAGTATCATATTTTAAAATGATCATTTTGGATTTAAAATAATTTAGTTCCTTATAATTAAGTACAATATTCACCTGTGTAACCATAAATTCTAACAAAGCTTCCAAAAGTTTAACAGTCTCATTATCTAAAGGTTTTTCACCGCTTTGTGGTGGTAAAATTGGGCCAGTATCTACTTGACTAATAGGACAGTGTGTAGCATTGCTCTCCTGAAAAGTGTACTGAGTGAACTGTGCGTCATATAACTCCTTCTTTTCTCTCTCGTCACAACTTGTTGATTTTGCCAGCTTTTTATCAAATTTTCTTTCAGTTTTATAAGGCGATGGATGTTTTGCTGGGAAGCCAGGCACGAGGCAGGCAAACATTTGATGAATATGATCTGGAGCATTTTCTCCTAATGCTTGATACCATAAAATAAAGTATCTAAAACATTTAAATAAATACAATAAGTTTGGCTGATCTGTTAAACTGGACAATTTTTCCCGATAAATAATTTCATTAACATTAACTATTTAATTATAAAGAAAAGGTAAGCTCAATTAAGAAAACTGGTTAAATATTAATATTATTTGAATGCTCGTATTTACCTTATGGCTTGTCTTCGTAGTTTCCAACTATTTCCAGGGTGTAGAAGTTTGTACAATATTCTTGCTACACTATGACATT
Organism: Sycobia sp. Sy_11; assembly: GCA_018907035.1. Lineage (NCBI taxonomy): Eukaryota > Metazoa > Arthropoda > Insecta > Hymenoptera > Epichrysomallidae > Sycobia > Sycobia sp. Sy_11. The sequence continues at coordinate 477,258 of JACCIC010000263.1, read as the reverse complement.
GCCATCTCCTGTTTAATAATTCTGGGAGAAGTGTCAAAACTTTTTCTAATAGCTGCAATACCTGTTCCAATTCTTCTCGGTGTGCTTTGTGTACTATTGTTAAAATAAGTTCACAGTTAACTATAAATATACATTTTTATTTCATGCAGGGTTAATCAAAAAGTTTTCAACATTAATTACTTCAAAAAACCTTTAGCATACATTAACACTTACCAAGGTGGAATGAGAGTTCTGTCCATGAGTTGAAAGAAGTAGAGAAAATTGGTATTAGTAAATTAATAGAATAAGGATTATTGTATGAAAGCTAACCCACTAATTATCCTTTAAAAATGTATTTCTATGATTAAAGTAAGCATTTCAAAGTTTGTACATAAGAATATAAATATAAATCTTTAGAAAAATAAAAATGTAAAAATTATAAACATTAATAATAATAACAGAATAAAAAAATTTGATTGTTAATTAATTAATTAAATATAATTGAAAAAATTAAAATAATTAAATATAATTGTGATTATTTAATATTAAAATATTGTAAGATGCTCGTAAATAAGTGTTATATTATTGTGTTAGTTAATATTAATCTTTTATTACTAATCAGTGATAGAAATTAAATATAAATTATTTGTGCAGAAATGCTTGCTTACCTCGTTGCCTTAAGTTTGTTTCTGCTGAAGTAAAGCAGTCGTGCAAAATAAAGTATACATGACTGAAATTTGACTCAAAAAAACCTTTGGCTTCATCAGCATCCAGATTATCTATACAATAAATTTAAAGAATAAATAAAAATAAAATATTTTTAAAGAGAAATAAAATAAATGATAGCTCCTTTTTAATTTTAAGAAAGTAATAAATAAGTTTTCAAAAAAAAGTGATATGTTAGAATTTATCACTGCCTTTTAACATCGATTTTTTAATATATTAAATATAATGTTCTATTACAGGAATACATTAATACATTTATCATGCAACAAATATTTAAATTTCAATTACAGTGGATGCAAAAGCCATGTGCTTTATGTAATACAATACTTCTTTTACTGATAGTTTCATTGAGTAGATTAAATACCATTTCCATATAACGTTTAAAAAATTTTCTTATATCTTAAAAAAATTTAATTTTTTACATTATAAATAAATTTCAAAGAGATTTACTGTTTATAAAAGGAAAAAAATGAAAAACCGAGTCACTATCGTACCTTAATAATTCTTTTATACTTTTAAATGATATGATAGTCATGACTCAATAAATTGGAAATAAATAACATTTGTTGCACTAATAAATTAATTTCTCAGATTTATTACTGATACTGATATGCTTTTTTTTCAGAACTTTGATTATAAGTTAATAAATTATTAAGATATCTTTACTAGAGCATTTAAAAATGTATTCGCCGATAAAAACAAAGCAGTGACACATCAAACAATAATGAAGTCGTGTTTCAAGTGTGAACTGTTTATATTGAAACTGGTAGCATACCTAATAATTTAAATAAAACGACAATCCTATTTGAAAAAATGAATGATTGTCCTTCGCAACATTTGTATCATGTCTTTTACAGAGCAATTACATTTTTCTAGTTCCAACTAATAACCCATTGCTGCATAATCGTTACTCAATTAAAAGATAAACATTTGTTCAACATTGACAAGATAAGTCTTATCCCAAAATTTAACTATCTAGAACACGCTCTGTAATGCGTTTGTATACACATGCAGAAATGCAAAGTAAGATAAAAAAATCCATTCAACAGCACCTCGCAGGGGCTGTCCCAAGGTAAAAAACCATCGCGTAGGTGTGCAACAACGTTCTCGCGCCTCCTCTCTCAATGCCTCCCTCTCTCTCACTCCCATTATATTCTACGTGTCTCCCACATCCTATACAATACCTCCATTTTTCCCTCGTCAATAATAATACCCCGGCCGCCCGCCCGCGAGAACTCACCCAGGACGATTTTTAGATGTTTAAATCTCGTCGCGCTGTCCTTCTTGTAGTCCTGTATCTTGAGGGTCGACTTCTTAATGTCTACGTGCAATTTCTTGCTGAACATGGTACTGCTGGTGGGAGCTGCTCGGCGCACGTCGACCGCGCGACTCTCGTCAGCAGGGAGCGCGCCCGCAACCGCCGGCGGCCGCCCTCCTCCGCGTAGGGCCTGCTGTCGATGCAGCCGATGGGCCCTCGGCTGCGCGTTGGGCTCCGCACCACCTGACGATTCGCCCGTAAGCGTAGCCTCCTGTGTCGCTGTCGCTGATGCTTCTGCTGCTGTCGCTGCTGCTCCTGCTTGTGCTGTTGTCGACGGCCAGCCGAGGGGTCGAGGACGAGCGATTTGCTGCTGATACGGGCGCGCGGCTCGCCCTCGTTCCTCATGGATGGCGAGTGTATTTTGAAACTCGTTTCAGCGATGCAGCACACACGCCAGCGCTATTATATACGTATTTATATGGCAAAGGGGAATTGCAATATTGCGTCTATATACATACATATATATATATATATATATGTATATATATATGTGTGTGTGTGTGTGTGTGTGTGTGTGTGTGTGTGTGTGTGTGCGTGCGTGTGTGTATATAGGTACGGCGCTTACTTATCGTGTCGTGAGTGCACTTTTTTTTTCCTTCCGTACCCTCGTCTTGGTCAATTTAGTTTTGACAGTAGCACACGCGCACTGATTGAGGATCGAGCCGTCATTATATATTATTATAATGCTAGGATGCTACTGCTGATGCTACATAAACTTCATTGCATTGTGTATTTACATGGTAGCTTGAATGCTATAATATACGGCAATGCTAATTGCCAGTGTGCCAATATATTATTCTGCACAGCCAAAGACCGCAGTGTACATAAATCAGTTTACTTTTTAGATGTTATCTTATGCATTCACTATTCACTCCTTTCTTTTATTATACACTAAATCACGTAGTCTGCATATGGATATGTACGTGGGTATCAGTACGTACTCACTCACACTGATTCATGAGAGATGAACAAAAAAACATATTAATCTATTTACAATTCCAGTGCAAAACTGCAAAATCAGAGGTGAAAATGTAGCACAGTCCTGATGTGCACGCAATCCACATGAACGCATCCCTGTATGCATATATACATGCTTTATATAAATGTAGCTGATGCGCGCGCGTTTACATCTGGTTTATATTATGGTTATACGAGCTGATACAAGTTTGTATGCATGCATGCCCATCGCACGCACACCTGTGCCTTCTAACCCATTCTTCGTTCGTGCGTGCGGTCATATGGTACATCGTTGTATGCATGAAAATTATAATTGTGTGTGCGGTACTGGGAAACGACATGAATTTACGGTTTTCTACGCATGTAAGTGTAAGAAATTGTCAAAAATGTCGGAAACATTTCAGAAAGGTTTTCCTCTTGTATAATAAAGCGTTATTTAATTTAACAAATGTTAAAAAAAATTCCTTTACCACTATTTCTATATATAAATTAAAAAATATCATTTTTCAAAATTTACAAGAAATTTTTGTTCGATTAATTATTTTTGTCTAAAATTTTTCTACTTTAAAATTCTTTTATTTATTTCTAGATTGTAATTAACTACATTTATCATTCATTCAATATGTATTTATTAACCGTTATGTCTCAAAATATACATTTTAGTTATGATATATGTAATTTATTTGCAATGAGTTGCCATAAAATCAATCAAATTATTTCTATGTTTTTAGTCTTGACAACTAAACATCATGTCATTATTTTTCACTCCTGAAATTTTATATCTAGTTATATTTTTTGGATACAGTTGAGAATAGAGTTTGATTTATAATTCAACATGAGGTAATTATTGCATTAAGAAATTAATTAACTTTGAAACAACGTACTAAATTTGGTTTTATTACGGTTGATTACCTTTCCTCATTATACGGAGTATTATCAATTGAAAAAAAAAATTCATTTGTGTAATCTCAACAGTATAAAAAATATGAATTATTTCTTTAGATTAAAATTTGTTAATTGTGTATAGATAATTACTTTTTATCAAGATAATTAGAATTCGTGACAATAATTTCTTAAAATAAATAATGAAGTTTTTTATAGCACTCTTAGAATAACTGTTTATCTGTTCATATATCTTTTATGCACATTATTACATTTTTCATTTACGACTAAATATATTATTTAATCACTTTATTGTTAAATCAATTACAAAGTTAATATTGAATACCAGATTAATGTTATGTATTTTTTATTTAATAAAAACGTTTTTTATGAGATATTTTTTCAAATTTACGTAATGACAACCACAAAATTCTAAAAGTAACTAAAACTTTTTAAAGCTGATAAACGCGCCCTCTATGGGAGGAAGTCTTAACTATAAAGTCCCGTTCACATACCAATAAAATAGCGCGTTAAATTTGAATGACTTAAATATAGAGTTGTAGCTCGAGTGAATGCTTTAATTCAAAAGGGATATGGATAATACTTGTATCAATTTAGAATTCTTGAGATCGAAAAGCTTAAGTAAGCAAGATAAAATAAAGGAATTTTGGAAATTTTTGGATAGCCAAGATATTTTAAAACCTTATGAGCCATCTAAATGTAAATATAATAAATATAGATGTGGTAACTCTATAAGAGCTTCTTTTTCATTCTTATTTTAACGATTAAATTTATTTTATTTTCGGCAGCAAAACATAAATAGTTACTGAGGTAAATAACCTAATTTTTTATATTTTCTAAGGTTCGTTTTAATGTTTTAGCAGGAAGTTTAGATTCTTTTGCAACAACTACTGATATCTCCTCCTCATCCGCTGCTAATCATTCTGCTTCGTCCACGAATAATCGCTCTTCTTCGTCGTGTCCTTGTTCTTGTAATTCAAAAACGACACCAGAAACAAATCTAACCATGCTAAAGCCCATGCAAAAAATCAAAAAGGAAAAGAAAGAAAAAAAATACGACGACGAATTGGATAAAGTAGAAAAATATCTCAGGTATGTTATATATTTTATCATTAAAAGGAAATGAACGTTGAAGATTAATTGTTTCATCGTTTTAGGGAAGATTTGCAATATGCGGATAGCGTGCAAGTCCCTTATGAAGAGCTCAATGCTGAAATAGACGATTTTCAAAAGCGTTTATTATGCGGCTGTAAAAATAAAAAATGTGATTGCAAAACAAAAACGTCCAAATATTATGGGCCTAAAGATGAGAATTTAAAGTATAATTAAGCAATAATATTCATTAGCAATTCAAAGAAGACGATATTCCTGATAAAACACGCATGCACACACGTACGCAGACAACAATGATTACATATAAAATTTTAAGTCAGTTGCACATTTTAAATTAGACTATAAATAATTAATATCATTATATTTGTATATAAAAGTAGGAAGGTATTAAGATGTTGGAGAAAAATTGTTAATAAACTTAGAGAATAAATTGCAAAATTTCATCATCGCCTATTAGATATCTTTGGTTTTTTAAGTAGATAAATTAGTTTATATGTAAGTTAACTATTGTAACACGCCTATTGGGCAACTCTTCGACCAATATTATAAATGATATGTCAGTAAATGTATTTTATAACTCGCTGTTGAATTAAATTTACTATATCTTAGAGAATTTCATAAAAAGACGCGAGTTATGACATCATATGCTATTGATTCATGAATATCGTATAAAAAAACTGCATGATCAATATAAAATAATGTACTACTTATCAGTATACCATTACTATGAACTTATATTTTAAATGTTCATGGAATTAAATAACGTTTATCAATTTGTTTATGATTAATATTACATGACAACAATTTAACGTAATTTTGTTAATTAGTTTTTTCACATTCTGCCACAAACTAAAGAATTACGATTAAATAAACCTAATCAACTATGGGAGCGAATTCTTAACTTTAAATTAACTGTCCAATCGTAAAACAAATATTTAAATATCTTATTTAGTGAAATAAATATATCGTTTCTCTGGTATGTATATAAAATAGGCTTACTCCTATCAAAAACTCTGTATGACCAGTAATTTATTTTACACTTGTATGCAATAAAATATCGCACTAGATGTCCAGAAAAAAGAAATCGGCCCTTTTTGTTCATTACATCGTTAGCGAAAAGTAATAAAGAGTTAATAAAATGAGAAAAAAATCATCTACATTACGGTATGTGGACAGAGCTGCAACGAAAGATTCATTGCTTAGTACGTAGAAGTTGCCAATGTACCGTCTACAAAGAGAGGATGTAAGTAGCAATCTAAGCATGATAATTGAGTAAAGATATTAAATTAGAATATTAATAACGACATTGTAAATAATAGCGATTCGTCAGACTACACTTGATCATTAATATTTTAATACTAATGAAATTCCTGGACACTCCAAAAACAGCTGGACAAAATTCAATCGTACACGGTTAGAAATCATATAGCTCCCCATTGATTTTCTTCTATATCAGTAACTGAAGTTAAATAGAGTTTTAATGATGGGAATTTCTGTTATGCAAGAAATAGTGACAAAATAGACAGCCAAATTGGAGAAAAATGTCGCTATAAAAGAACAAAATAAAGTATAAAAGAATAATATAAATATTCTGTAGAATTGTATTAATAATTATTTTTTTATTTATTGATTAATATGATCATTGTTCAAGAAATATAAGTACCCTCTTGGGTGACGAGTGTAGGCCTTTCACTACAGAAAAGGACTTGTCTTTTTTCCTTCTGTTTCTACCGGTAATGAAGTTAATCTACCAAGATCTATAAGTAAGCAATACATTCTGGCTTATATCACAATTTTCCTAAGATGTAGCTTTAGAGTGTATTATCTATATTTTTTTGATACTTTTGTCGATATCAAACCATAAGACATTTATCATATTTAAGACATGTTACAAGGCTTTATAAGTCTATTCTTTTCTACGGTGTTGTCTTCCTGTCAATACTTTGCAGAGATTTATATTAGTCTATACAACTTCGAAAGCATTTCTTTACGAGAGTAATATGTTCTTTCTACAATTCACATTGAGCTGTCTGAGCCTAACATACCAGTAAAATATACATGCAGTCCTAAACTAAAATATTTTTTTGTATATAAGGATCGATGCTGAAATTATATTAAAACAATAAATAAAAATTTCACTCACCTTCCCGTGGAGAACTATTTTACAGTTTTACTAATTTATTATTATTATTAGGTAAAAATTTCATCGGACCAAATAAAATAGTATAAATGATCGGGAAACTTCGATATTCTTATATTACAATCTTAAATATCTTTGAAAAACGTGTTTCTGGTCCATTGAGCTTATAACTTACAACATCTTAAAAACCTGACTGGAATAATGAAATCTTCAACTTCCAACCAGATCGCTATGGGCTGTACGAGTGTTTTTGTTTCATCTGTAATTCATATGTAATTATTCATCATTAAGAACAAAGTGACCACTCTTGCCTAACATCATTCTTATGCATGAAATATATAGAGTATATATAAGCGGTAGCTAGGCAGACGTTATCATTTACAATTAACGATTCTCAGGTGTCGGTCCGTGATCTCAGAAGATATCGTTCCATCCGCATGGATCCGCAGTATTATCTCTCGTTGATAAAGTAACTATCAATGAACTTCAATTCGGATCTTGAGAATTTAGGGTTTTTCATACTTTACAATACACAAGGAAATCAAGTCTATCCCGTTTGTCCAACCCAGTATTTATCAAGCGATCGAGCAAGTACATTTCTCGTTACCTGAAGCGATAATTTACTGCTCACGAATCTTCACGAGGCGGTGCTGTTATTAACGAATCCGATTACATCTAGGGTATCGCGTGGCCGATTCATACTCGACAATGTAATTCCTGACAGAACATACGGACAACGCGTCCATGTGGACGAACTCAGATGTGATTATTAATGAAGGATATGGAATTGATAAACCACGAGATGGCTACATGTAATACATTCTTTCAACGGTTTAATAAGTGTACATGGATAGTGCTTTTATCTCCACTGTCACCGAAAGGGTTGTTCGTGTATTCAATTGAGACTGACTGGATATTGCAGGTCCAGGAACCTCAATCCATCGTTGTATACAGTTCCAAAAAATCTATGCGAAAAGACGTATTTTAACCAAATGTAAAGACTGTATTGAGTTGTATTACCGTGCGTTCATCAAGCTTTTAGACATATATATTAATTTTTTTGCTTGACTTCTTAAGATATCAAACTTTACATTTCTTATGATTTATAGACGTATATATATTCGACATTCATAAGTAAAAGAACAAATCTTCGAGTTTAGAACTGCGACAGCAAAAACTTATTCATATTTAACTAGGTACATTAAAGATCGTACAAATGCATTGAATATATTAACTGTTTTATCTAGAGAGGTATGCTTATAGGACTTCCATGAGAGGGGTGACAACAAAATTCGCTTTTTTCTTCATGTTCATTGAGACTAGTAAGGTTGTTTCCAATCCCAAAATGGCTTTTGAAACAACGAGCCAATAAAATTCGAAATGTGCCTATCAGTCAATTTAGGAGGTAGAGAGAGAGAGAGAGAGAGAGAGAGAGAGAGGAGAAGGGGTGCGGAAGTATTACTAGAATTTTCTAGAACTTGTTTGAATATTTTAATCCAATTCAATATTAACGTATTTTTGTATTGTACTCTTAACACCTGTTTTTAATCTGTTTAGAGTATGACATATTTAAAGGATGAATGGAAAAATGACTAGATTATAAACGTGAATTTTCGTAAGTCTTATAAATATTATTTTTATTTTTCATAACTGAGAGATTCAATCTTAAATCATAAAAGTACTTAATTTGTTAACAAGAATAATTAATTTTTTTCAACTACTAGGGATGGTGTATCATTGAAAATATCAATAGATCCAAAGGCACTATCAGTACTCAATTACTTTATTTAGATATTAAGTTTTTATAGAAAGCAGTTAAATAAATATTGTATAAAAGTATGAAATGCCATATGCATAGATATAATCATGAATAATAAGTGTAATTTTCAAAATGTTTTTGCATAAAAAACGATCGGTAATTTCAGTTCCTGTTCTTTTCTACAAAAGCTATAATTTGGTTTTATAAACATTTAAGACTGATTTTATGTAGTGTTCCAGTAATTTGAGTTGTGCTCGAACCACCTTAAGGTAAATTTTATACTATCTTGTACGGAAATGTATTATACATATTATTTTTTACATAACATTTTACATAATAATGTTAACTCCTAACATTTAATAGGGCTGATTTTGAGGTAACCCGAATTCGCTGACTCAATCTGGACCAAATTCGCTACTCTATCACAAAGCCTGTCCATGTCAGCGCATATATTTTAATAGTACAATGTACAAAATAATTTATCTCATCCGAAGAATTGCAATACATCTTATTCTCGAGATGTCTTCGATATTTTTTTCTGCCGAAAGTCTCAATCCTAAACGCATTATCCACAATCTGTATAAGGGAACACTTGGCCTCTATAAATCTAACTTATATCTTTTCCTTCCAAAAAAAGATGCTGAGTACATCAATGGACACGTATACGGGGAAGAAGACGGAAAAAGGCCAGCGCACCCGCAACATAAAGGCAATATATAAATACAGCTACTGGTCTATGCAATGATGCATAATATATATATATATATATGTGTGTGTGTGTGTTCGTACGAGGAACGTGCGCGCGCGGCCGCACGACGCACAATGCGCGCGATGGTATTGTACAAAGTATATAATAATAGCGGTCCAGAGTACGTGGACTGATTGCTCGTTTGGACGTACTATATATACACACACACACATATATATAGCATAGCGGGAAAACCATTGGGGCGGAGAAGAGAGTATAATGGGCGCACGCGCCCGCTCCCGACGGGGGTAATGGTCTGCGCATCAAACGCAAACTTCTGTATATACAGTACTCCGATGGTTTTCGTGAGAGAGAGAAAGAGAGAGAGAGAGAGAGAGAGAGAGAGAGAGAGAAGAGAGAAGAGAGAAGAGAGAGAGAGAGAGAGAGAGAAAGAGAGGGAGATTGCGAGAGTTTTGTCCTGTCTATCAAGTTGGTGGTGGTGGTGCTGATGGTCGCTGGGTCTTTGCCCGGCTATTCGCTTCTCCCAGGGTTTTTTTTCCCTTTATGATATGTATATTCGTACATGGTTATGAACATATATACATATATATCGTGGATAAAATGTTGTATAAGAACGAGAAAGCTGATAATTTGAGGTGCTTTTATAGAATTGAAAAGAGCTACATAATTTATTAAGCCATTCTATCTTTGCAATTATAGAAGATTGAAGGTCTGATCTGGCTGATCTGATTGAAGTCTGGCCTTAAGGTTTCATCGATTTTGATTCAACCTTGAGTGTTTTATTTCAAAATCATGATGCTTTATTACTCATTTTTTATGTTGTACAAATCTTATGAATTATTCGCTCGTTCTTCGGAAAATGAAAAATCTCGTTACGGTTTTTATGCAAATAAGAATGTTTACCGATACCTTAGGATGAAGTAAACAGTTGAATTTTTACTGAAATTGTTTTTACGAAAAAATAGCGATAATAAGCCATTTTTTTCAAGGAAGAAAGTAAGCAGGTATTGATAATACATTAATTCCAGATTGTAGACATCTTGAAGAAAACTAAAAAAAGAAACTAGTCTCAAACTACACAAATATATCAACGGAAAATAACATTATCTTGTAAGTGACATTCCATGTTGCTTTGAATCGAAATATTTTTTTAAGCTAAAATATTTGATAATGAATGAAAAGGAGGTATAAATTTATAAAAAATACCACCGGACGTACAATTTTACGTTCGTTAGATCCTGCAATATTCCATAACAAAATTACTCCAAAAAAGTTTTTAGGCAATGACAACTTATAATTTAAAAAAAAATACAAAAAAAAAACTGTGACATAAATGGATGTACATTATCTGTGGTCGAACCTCCGATAAAACGATTTCTCCGTCTATACGTCTATTTTATTATTGATCCCCAAGAACACACGGTGGCAAGTTAATTTCCAGTCAATGAATCTTGTAAGGAGTAACAAACGATAAATTAATCTCCCTGTTCACACTTTTGAACATGATGAACACATTATATCATTGAGAAGGTAATAGAAACCTATCTTTTACGAAAGTCAGCTTACAGTAGTATTTTCTCGTGAATCAATAGAATGGCACATTAATTTATTGTGCGGATCGTCAGTGAATAGTTAGCAGTAAAATGTGCCATTTTTTTTGCTTTTTGACAATTACGATCTTTCACCCCCTGCAAAATTAGACATTTTTTGCTGAATATTTTAATTGTGGATCTTGTACGAGGTCACTTGTATACCATTTTTATATAATTATATTTTATATTATTTGAAAAGGTGGCAACTTATCCTTTCCATAAGATAACTTACTACGTTGTTTTTTTCAGAAACGAATATCGCAAGAATATAATTATTTTCTCGAGGGAATCGTTGGCGACCATCGTAACGACAAGTAATACGACAGAAGATTTGACAATAATAACAATTTGTACACTTCAATCATGTTAAACGGGTATTTAGCAAACTTGCTTTGGCGATGAGCAAGCATAATTTATTTGACAGCTGTGTATCGCGAAAATTACGACTGTAAATTTTGAAATTTGGCTCAAGCCGACGGACATGTATGAGACAATGAAAATGATGGGCTGGAGATTCGAACAGATAATTTATCGATTATTATACATCGAAATAAAAATTCTAGCATAACTATTATTGAGATTAATCGGTGTGTAACATATATTTATCGGCCAATCACGGCGTGTAGATTATTTAGTCTTTTAAAAATGGAGAAACAAGGCGGAGATTTTTATAAAATTCCGGTAAAAATTGCAAAAGCGTAAACGACCGCTGCAGAAATGAGACCGTCCGAAATTCTATGTTGATTTTTAGAAACCTCTTTTTCTTGTTCGGTTTTCCGAAGTCTTAGTTTTTTATATCTTTTTCGTAACTGTTTCATGAGCATATACATTGATCGATACCAATGGGATTTTCTAGGAAGCTATTACATACTATGTAACATTTTCCACGTCGTAGAGAATAATTTTCGACTATCAGGAAAAGGTTAATTTTCGCATTCCAATTGATTTTTCTTTATTCATTTTAGCTGCGGTTGACTGTGTAAATATATATTGTGTATCACACTTATTATCCACAGCTCTTTCTCTCTCTCTCTCTCTCTCTCTCTCTCTCTCTCTCTCTCTCTCTATATATATATATATATATATATATATATATATATATATATATATATATATAAGCATATATTAACTAAAGTTGATTAATGATATAAATAAAAATAATTCCAGAATAATAATTCGGAAAAAAAAGAAAGCTTGCTCAATGAAAATCGAAAATCACAAATGAGCCTCTTTACTGAAACCTCAAAGTCGTGTACAATTTTATTATTATATCACCGATGTTGGTCGGGTTTTTTTGTGTGTAAATATATACGGCAACCGCATAAATATACGCTCACTAGTTTCCTAACTGTTTTCCATGGGAAAAGGAGAGCGAGGTCGCGATTTTCCAATGTTCCTCTCTCCCTCTCACTCTCTCTCTCTCTCTCTCTCTCTCTCTCCCTATCTGTCTCTTTCTCTCCGTCTCTCCCTGCATGCTTGCGTGCAAAAGCGCTCCGCCGACACCGCTATTTTACTATATATACGCTGGTCTTAATATCGTGTTTCCGACGCTCTTGTATAGGACGCGCGCACACCTCATACGCAAGGTGCACTCTGGCGCGCGGACTACTCCGGTGGTTCTGTTTCCTTTCCCTCCGCAGACACACGCACACACGCGCACACACACACACACACACATATAATTTTGGCGTGATCCTCTGGCCCTCTTATGCCTCTTACCTCTATTCGCTCGTTGGTATAGAATGGAGCAGCGTCCGATGGCCCATAACGAGGTTCGCGCTGGACCACCACGACGATGAATGGAGAAAAAGAGAAGAGAGAGAGAGAAAGAGAGAAGAGAGAGAGAGAGAGAGAGAGAGAGAGATTCCATTTGATTATAATTTATCTCACATTGGTGTAAAAATTCTTCTTATGGCGTGAATATAATTAGCAGCTCCCAACAATAAAAGCAAATCTATTGTAATGAAAATAAATTCACGAAAATAAATAATTTCTTTGAAAGTAGAATTTTAGAGATAGCTATATTCGAAATGCAAATCAAATGTTCTAAAATAAATGTAATACAAAATGTAGAAAATAATAACAAGTTTTGACGAAACTATAATATAAGTCATATATATTATACGGATGGTCCCGAACCACCTGCTGATTGATGATGACAAGTAGCATTATATATCGAAATATGCAGATATGAGTAGATAATAGAAAAGAATTTCAGTTTGACATATTGAGTACATAAGCAATGGAAAGTCATACCCACGATCCTTCATATCCGATTCTCGCGCTTGAAACTTTTCTGTATAACTCGACAAAATCTAATACATCTTATAAAAAATCAGCTTAAAAACACAAGCAAAATTCTGCTTTTTCCAATTCGCAATCCATAATACAAGTCAATGAGCCTGTGCGCAGGATGCTATTGTGAAATATTCGATTACTATAGGCATTCCGTTCGCATGGAGCAGAATAAACGAGGGAGAAAGAACGAGCCACGAAAAGAGAGAGAGAGAGAGAGAGAGAAAGAGACAAACTGTTATTACATATGTCCCAGAACGCGTCCGCGCCTATTTGTCCTGCTATTTTTCTCCCGATACGTCTGTCTATCTATCCGCCGATCTCTTCATCTATCCTTTCCTATCTATCTATCTATCTCTCTCTCTCTCGCTCTCTCTCTCTCTCTCTATATATATATATATATATATATATATATATATATATATATCTCCATCTCATTGTTAGGCTATTTTTTGTTGTTGTTGTTTTTTTTTATTCTTGTCATTACTGCCGCAACGAGGGTGCACGCGATACACGCACAGAGCACGGCACGGAGCTTCGCATTGTGCGACGGGAAACGATCGTCGATATGTATAGGTAGGTATACGTATATATGTATAGGGGCACGCGGAGAGACGAAAATTTTGCGTCTCGAATTTCCTCTTTCACTCTCGACGATGGGGATGGATTTCGTGGATACACACGTGAGTCTCCCATATGCTTTCTACGGAACGTTTATACACACACATGCACACACGCACACTTTCTCTCTCTCTCTCTCTCTCTCTCTCTCTCTCTCTCCCTCCCTCTCTCCCTTTTCCTCCCTACTCTCTCACTGTATATAATATAGCTCTCCGGCTTGAAAACGATTTTGCAATTCGAGAATGTCCATACTGGTATATATAAATATTAAAAAAAAGTCTCGATCGTTTCGAGTCGATATTCCGAGACGCCTCTAGGATTTGAAGATTATAGTCAGAGGCCTAGCGGATAAATGATTGAGCGAATACCAGAGTAAGATAAAAAAGAAAAATAATAGAATCAACTTTTGATAATTAATAGAATTAAAACGTAGTTTTAATCTTCGTTATGATCATTACGCTCTAAATTTTAATCATTATATAAAACTATTGGAATATACAATGTGTTTACATCGATGTACTCGCGTAATATGTAGATCATCGATCGATAATAGGCTCAATTTCAATAATTTATCTTCTTAATTTAATCGAAAATGTGTAATGTCTGAATAAGCATTGAGCTATTCGCTTGAAGCAGAGGTGGATATTATCCAAGGCAGGAAGGTGGAGGATCATAAGGATTTCGCGGTTTTGAGAACTCTGTGACTGAAAAATTTTCTATACATAAAAAAACACCTAAGTTAAAAATTAGAGCAGTTTTTGAGGACTTATGAGTTTCTATTCAAATGCCATTGATAAAATTATATTAGTGAAAAAATAGTGTTTTAAACTACATATCTTTTCCAAATGTGTCCAAAAAAGAATTAGCCTGCAAAATTACTTTTCTTTATAGAAGCAAACGCAGTATGATTTACTGAAGAGTTTGATGTGCCGAATAAAACTTTTCCTTGTAAATTTCTGTAATTATTGCGATTTTAAGATTTTGTAGCTTTTTAAATAGGAAAAATTTTCATGGAATCATCCATGACACTTAAAAAAGATATAATATTGAATATCTTGAGAAAAAAAGATATATCTAGATCCAATGGAATTTAAAAGGATATATAATTTGAGGATAGAGTCAAGGTATATCATATAAAATTGGCCAAAAACTGTCGAACAAGCTTTGATGTATGAACAGGTATATTATCATCGTTCAGTCGTCAGGACCAATTTCCCGACTAAATTAGTCGTTTTTTTTTTTACAATTATTTCATATAGATAGCATGAAACTACTACATGATATTCTTTATTGATCATTTGGCCTTTACACAAGAGCTGATAAGGCACTACATCGTTCGAACCGAAAAACACAGCGAGTAAAATATTCACGTTTGATCAAACTTGTCAAGGATTTTTCTGCGCTCGATGACGTTAAATGCCCTCAAATGGAAGATTCAGCCATACATTCGACCTCGTACCCATACAATTAAAACAATCGATTAAAACGTGTTCAGGCTTTAGGCTCCTTTCTCACAGCATTTCGTAAATCATTGGCGATGCCATGGGTATATATGCTTTTAGTTGAAATTCAGAAATTTCAGAATAAATATTTAGGCCACATTTTCACAAAAGATCATACATCATAATTCGTTTTTGCTTTTTCGTAATTATTCCTTTCATGTTTCTAATTTCAGTGATGAAACAATTCGTTCAAATAAGTAATGTAAACAGGAATTTCATCTGGACTTTACCTACTTATTTTATATATAACTTATGCTATGATAGCGAGATGATTGCGAAGTGTACCGAGAGTGAGAATTCCGATGAAGAATTTTATTTCCTAGTGTAATACAAAATGCTTAAAAAGTGTAGGTATCAAATGCAAAAAGACTATTGCAATACGTAAGTATATTACATAAGATTTTTTATTTTATGTAATTTGATTTATATACATCTAAGAATTGCGTGCTATTTTCTTATTGTTCTGAATCCTCGGACTCTTCGCGTTGTATCTCAGTCTGATGCCTGTACTCGTTCCACGCTCATCGTGTTTCATTATCGAAAATATAGTTGTCGAAAAACTCCATAGGCCATAAAATTTTTGACATTGCAATAAATCTCTTAAAATTTTATGAAAAATATCGAAACATAGTACTGGCATTGTGCAAATTTAAGAATATTACATAGGTATGTATAGCATAACTTGATGGATGATTTAGAATCATTAAAAACTTGAAAGATTTGAAAGCGCGACGAAAATGTTTTTAAATATAGAGATACACGAATTGGTACGCGACTACGTGTGTCAGTGTGTATGTGTAAAGTTAAGAATAACGACAAATACTAGAGCCATTATTTTCCAAAATAGTAAATCTATAGTTTGTTCATTTTTAATATAGTTTCTTTCATTATTTGAACAGGTCGAGTGACGTATGCGCTTTGCTTGGAGGAAAACATGAGTTCACCGACGAGAGTCGTGTAATGACCGACGGACTCACACCAATGATCGATCGTGTTCGCGTGGTCAGCGACCCTTTTAAAACTCTTATCCGTTTCATTTTTTCAAATTTAGATACCCGCAATTATCTCCACGAATTCTGGGATATTTAGTGAGCAATTTTTACAAACAATATGGAATATTTTCTCAATTTATATATTTTTAACCGCACATTATATTTCGTTCGAATTTTTCAGTTATTCTAAATCTCTATGCTCTTTTACACGAATTATTATTAAAACTTCTAACCGACTTTCAAATAAACGTAACCGATGTACTCGTACAGTGACGCAATCTTTTGAGCAAATATTCCACCCAGGTAAGAAAAAGAAAATAACACCATACAGTACTAAAGGCGATTTCATGGTCAAAAACAAATCACGCGCGCCTCTATCGTCTTGTCTAAACGTCAGTGCTTCCCCCGCCGATAGCCATGTATGCGTCCGCGCGCATATTCTTTGCTTCGCCCCGTGCGCAGATCCCCGTCGCGCGACGGGCGCTCGCGAGTCATCCGGCCGCGGGGATCTTCTATATATATATATATGTCAGTGATCTGTATATTACGGGTTGCGCGCCACAACTATACGGCCATTTGTCTTTCAAGCGGACATCGTGGCGTATATATATATATATGTCGGAGTTCCGGTTCGCGTACCGCCAAGCTCTCACCGGATATCGGCCATCGACCGCTCCCTAAGCCCATTCACAAACCGCGACCGGGATAGAGAGACGGAGAGAGAGAGAGAGAGAGAGAGAGAGCGCTGATTTATCTTATTTTTTTTCTCTTCATAGACTTTGGATTTTCTCTTGGTTAGGCCAAAGTTCAAGGAAGCGGAGGAAACAAGTTTTATTGGGTTAAGGGAGGATAGGGCGACTTATACTATTAGATTTATAGTTTTATGTTTCAGCTTTTTTTGTTCAGCGGTTTTATGATTGAATCGTCCATTCTAAACCATTGCCCATTCAAGTGGTCTACGTTTCTATAGAACCATATAGGATATAATTGCGTATATACTTGTAGGATTTGAAATGATCGAATGGTGAATCTTTTCAAACACGTGAATTTTGGACCAAAATTCGACACCAATCAATCACACGTCGATATCTCTTTGCCATTTTAGAATACCATGTGAATATTTAAAGATTCCTATTATCGCATCTTCAGCAACACATATATTGAAAATTATAAAATTAGTCAACGGTACATCATCAATATGACTTAATATTGCCGAAATTATGTTATGGATATTTATTTGGAAAAGTTTTGGTTGCCAATATCAATTTAAGATTTGATTTACGTTTTCGGAAAATACACAATATGTCGATCAATCAAACACAATTTTGAAACTTCAGTTTCACGCTGTTACACGATGTGATTATATGTTACAGTATACAATAATAATCAAATGTTAAGAATTGCATTCTTACTGTAATAAAGGGATAGAGTTCAATAGTTCCACAAAATAGTTTATTATTTCTGATAGATAATTGATTGTTGGTGGACTGATCGGCATTTCGTTTACATAGTATTATATTGTGAGTGATCCTTATTTAGACATAATGCATAATTAGTTGGATTTTAACAGTTAATAATAATTATTATAGATTCTGCTTCATCGTGAGATATACATTTATTTATAATGCCAGATAAATTTCAATTATTTAACGTTACGTTACAATTTTAAGATAAGAACAAAGCAAGGAAATTCATAATGAATATTAATTTCGAGAAAAAAATCTTTTAGAACCACACGTGGATTGACATATCAAAAGTTAGGTGACGGCGAATGAAAGTTTGTCGATATGGGCTATACAGGAATAATAAAGAAAATAGAAGGAACGGAGAAACGAGGAGAGATGGACGAGACATTGAAATAATAAAATTAAGAGAGCGAGGCATATAAAATAAAAAGTACGAAGGTAGAGAAAGGGAAGAGGAGGCATGAAAAAGATAAAGAGAAAATCAGAACAAGAGGGAGAGATATACATTATATATATATATATATATATATATATATATATATATATATGTATACAGTCGAGTGTATGGCGGCTGCCGCACAGTGTGCCGATGGAGCGAACAATGGAGGCGGGATGCTCATTTGTCTGCGGGCATTGTTGCTCGTCCAGGCGGAAATACGAGCCCCGTCCTTCATCCCTCTCTTTTTATAACATTCTCTCCTTCTCTCTTCTCTCGTCGTTATACTCGCTTATACCAAGCGCTATTTACCCTCCTGTTCGCGGATCCTCCCCTCTCCTTAGCTCTCTCTCCCTCTCCGTTTCTCTCCTTCTTCCTCTTTCATCATAATTAAAATGGTACCAGCTTCTCTCTTCATTTCAGCATTTTGAGATCTCAGATATATATATATATATATATATATATATATATATATATATATATATATATATATACATACATACATATATACACTCGTTCCCTCTTCACTTCATCATTCGAATTCGTGGCATTTCGTTAAAATGATCACTTTCGTTCGTATATGTATGTATCTATCTCACGGTTGATAATGGCGTAGAAAAGCGCATTAAGAGGATTTGCCCTTTATTCGCTGGCTGAATGGTACAGCTTCCATCGTTCGACACCACACCAATAGGATTATTGGATAATTATTGGATTTGGGATGTTTGATCCCGATGAAACGGGCGGAAGGTCGTTGCACTTCTAGGATTTAAAGCGCGCGACTTGAAATTTTTCGCCTGCTGATATCATTTTTCGTAAATTGCTCGAACACTTGATCTGGAAGATATCTTATACATTTTTCATAATCTGATAATCAAATTTTGACTAGTTATATTATCCCACAAACTGCATAAGTAATAATGGATAAATAATGCCCTATTTGTAACTGATAATCTTGAAATGGAATTACGAGGTCAGAGAATTAAGTAATGCGATAAAATCAAAAAATCAATTTAAAAATTAAGGTACATCGCTGCGACCCCCTTCAAAAGTAGTCCCCTCTCGTATCTATACACTTATTCCAGCAAGTTTTCCAGTATTCATAACAATTCTGGAACACTTCTTGTAACACCTCTCCGAGTACCCTCGTCACACATTCTTGGATGTCGTCAACGGAGTCAAAATGTCGAACTCTGTACGAATTTTTTCAAATGGAGGCATAGGAAAAAGTCGCAGGGTGACATATGCGGTGCATAGGGCGGTTGTGGTAACGTTGCGATGCCTTTACACGCCAAAAGCTGAGAAACACTGAACGCAATGTGACAGGGAGCATTGTCGCGATGCAGAACCCAAGTCTTAGCGATCTCTGGACGCATTCTGAGCACCCTTTTTGTCATTTTTCGAGCACATTGCGGTATAATACTTGATTTACGATTTGTCCAGGTGGTACAAACTCTTTGTGAAACACCCCTTTGCTGTCGAAGAAGTAAATGAACATGGTTTTCACTTTGGACTTGCTCATTCTCGCCTTCTTTCGCCTGGGCGCTCCAGGAGACAGCCACTGTTGGCTTTGTTCTTTAGTTTCGGGGTCACATTGAAAGAAGCAACTTTCATCACCAGTACTAACTCGATCGAGAAGAGTAGGATCACTTTCAACCTGCTTGAGACGTTATCGCGCACCATTGCTCTAAATTTCTCTGTTCCATTTTCGTGACATGCACTACTCGCGCGTTGTTACAAAACACTAAACAGCTGGCGAAGAAATGATCGTACAAGGGTCATCGAGGTCTCAATCGAGAGAGTAGTGATCTACTATTGAGATAGTGGAGTTACTACAGGATCGCGGTGTTATCATAGGCCGAAAAATTAATTCGGTCGCATTACTTAATTGTCTGTCCTCGTATATAATATTAAACTCAAATAACGTATAAGCATAAACAATGAGTATTTTTAATGCTCAGTTACAGATAAAAAACCACTGGTCAAGCGTCTTTTTATCTATTATTAATGGCCATCAAATCCGAAAAACTGGACGTTTTACTGAATTTTTTTTCAACGCCGTAAGCAGATACGAAATAGTGTTTTTTACAGCTTTGTAAAAGTTACGACTAGTATAACAGCTTATTCTTGGTCAGTTGAGCAGTAAACTACCGGCTAACTCTTGGTATAAAAATATTCTCGATCTCTATCGGGATGAATGAGACGTTAAAATTTCAATTACGTCCAACTGCCGAGTCATTTTCCATTCATCGCTAAGTGTATATATATTGGATTCTATCCCAATATTAAAATACCCCGGTCAATTCTCCGTTATACTATAACTTATAGCACAAATATAATTCTATAGCCATTCAGAAACCCACAGACATACGGAAACACTATATAGGCAAAAACACCTTGCGCTAGTAATATATACATACATATATATATATATATATATATATATATATATATATATATATATATATATATGAAAACTGCAGCCAGTTCACGCACCCGCGCATCCGCCGCGCGTTTGCTTACGCCTCGTTGAAAATCACATCTCACGGCGTGGTTGTGTGTTGCGTATGTGTCTGAGGGGAGGGAGGATTCTTCTCGAAATCCCCCTCCCACCCTCGCGGGCGCGATGTAACGAGATCGCAGGTCCCAAAAAAAAAAAAAAAAAAAAAAGAACAGGGAATGAATCGCGCACGCGCACGAGTTCGTCCTCGTCGTCGGTGCCCGCGCGCAGCGAGACGAGAAAGAAAATAACATAACGCGCAACGGCATCACGCACGCGAGCGAGCGCGCGCGCGCCCGCGCTCCTCGAAAAAGGAGGACGAAATTACGAAAAAAATGAATATATAATAACGACGACTTGGGAGATAGGGAGGGAAAGAGAGAGAGAGAGAGAGAGAGAGAACGAGAGCTGTGCGGCGCGTCCTCCTCCCCCTCTCCCATCCCGCCCTCTCTTTCTCTCTTCTTTTGGCGACGGTGCGCGTACGTCGGATCCGATCCCCGCGCGTACGTATATGCGCGCCCGCAGAGCGACGACGAGAGCTCTCTCCGAGGCCCACTCGGCGGACGGTGCGGGTGTCTGGTCACCCGTTAAGAAGGAAGCTCGACCGATGTCGAAGATAAAAACGAGAGAGAGAGAGAGAAAGAGAGGGGGGCGGCGAAGGGATCGGGGCGGGAGGGGGGACTTTCGGAATATGTACATATATATATATATATATATATATATATATATATATATATATATACGCTTGGACCTCTTGTAGTAATCCACGAGGACGTCGGGGTACGTCGCGACGAATTTGTTCGGCTGCCCAATGAGCCAGAAGCCGACTCCCCCCCCCCCGCCATCCCGTCGACCGGGTGGCCCTCCACCGCCGCGCCCGCGCGTCGTGGCTGAGGGCACCCGCGAACGCGAGCGTCCCTTATTCCTCGTCGCCCCTTTTTTCTGTTTTTTTTCCTTGCATATACGCTCCTTTCCCTCTCTCTCTCTCTCTCTCTCTCTGTTCAACGCTGCGACTCCCTTTCCCTCCCGTCCCTCTACCTCCGTCCCTTCTCTCTAGCTCCTTCGCTTTTTGTATTAGAAGGTTATAAATTGCACGTTGATGGTAGAATGAAACGTTGAAAATTTCATGCTTTATAAAAGCTGTGCTTCTAGACATTTAGAAACTCAATGGTGATATAAACTCATCTGTATACGTTGTAAAATGATTATAGCGCGAAGAATCAATACTAAATTTTAAATTGCATGCGTAACGAGCAGAAATTTTTCAACGTATACAAATTCGTGGATCTTATCCGCGGTTACAAATTTTTTATCAATATTTACTGGGAAACGTTGAAACTCAAAATATCGTCGAATAAAACGGAAATAAAAACTTTAATTAATTGGCGAAGTAATTATTAAATATTTAAGTTACCAGAAAGCATAAAGCATACAACGCTGGATTGAAATCTCTGTTTCACGACATAATAACATCATATATTGTTTATGAATACTCGAAATTAGTGAAGTTTCTAGATTTATTGTATTAAGAGAATGTTCGAGTCTACGAGTACAAATGATCTTACCATGACACCTTTTCTCAAACTTGTGTTTTAAACTAGATTTAAACTAATTAATTAATTCGTTCTTATTAATTATTTTACTACATGAAATAGTCAATATTCTGTAATATAATAAAATTATATACAGGAACATTTGTCGTTTATATATAAATATAATGGATATCATACACGTAACAGATTTCATAATTGTACTTCGAATTTAGAAATGCAATTATGGTTATATGAATAACAAACTATGTACTTATACAAAAATTAGAGAAAAATCAAAGTATCTGTCTATATGTACTTATATAAATATATATATATATATATATATATATATATATATATATATATATAAAAGATATATAAATGTCACTCTCTTTTCTATTCTAACTTTTTCGTCGCGCGCGTCTCTAATAAATGTCACTGAACAACGGGCCCACGCGTTTTCGTTCGCCGGTTAGTATAAAATGGCACCCTGTTGTCGGACGGTAATTCACGGGATCCATATACGCTTCGCGAACTTTTGTTTGTTGAATAATGGCGCATCCGCGCGGTTTTAAATCTTTCTCGGTGTTTACCATAGAACGCGCGTGCGCGTGCGCGCGCGCACACACACACACACACACTCATCCGATCATTGTTTATTGGGGCCATAAAGAATCTTTATTTCCCCCCTTTTTTCGTCACCGCAATAGTTTTAGTATCGCTAAGAGATTTCCGAGTCAATAAAGTTATTCGTAAAGTTTCGGCGCGCTCTTACAGGTCCTTTTTAAGTCGAACTATATATAAGTCTACGAGCAATGCAATAGCGTGTTAGTTTTTCATTAATTGCATAGATAATTTTCAAGACGTTCGTTGATTTTATTTGCATATTTTTTTTTTTAGTTTATTAATCGATATTTAAAATAAAATAATCGATATATGCATTTGTTAAAGCACGTGTTTTCGTTGAAAGGCCGTTGGAAGGCTTAAATGATTTATCAAATTTAAAGTACCGTTATGTGCGGTAGATGATTATAGATTGTGAAAAATATTAATCATCAAATTATTTTCATTGAATTGGATATTGAAGTATAAGAACGATTTGGTTGATTATAAGTGTCGGTTTTACCGTTTCGCGCTTAGATAAAATTCGATACTTATATATATATATATATATATATATATATATATATATATATATCTGTGTGTGTGTGTGTGAAAGTTAAAGAGCGAGGATCACATATCTATTGGGTAATCATATTTAAATATATCCACGAGGCTTTTATGTAAGAATAATTTCATTTTTTTGCAAATGTTAAAAATTACAAATTTGTTTCCAATTTCATGACTTGGCTATTGGATTCGCATGCAAATGCTGAAACGAAAGTTTTACGTAGAGATAAAGACCTATATCAACTGTAGTCTGTGCAGGTGAATTTTGCTTTTTTGTTGAACAGTGTATTTGTACGTCAGACTGTATCAGCGTGTCGGCACATTATACTATTGTAAAAGGTAATTAACGAAGACAAATAAATCTATACAGCTCTTCATTTTTTGACTTATTCCCATAACAGTATATATCGACATGCAATCTATTCGACTACTTTGTTTTCTCACTATCGCAGGGCTCAATTAAAGATCTCGCTTAGACTGAATTAAAGGTCAGACGATTAATCAACAAAATCTCTTCTTTTCTAACCTTTACACATGAACATGGTTACGTCTTTGAGTTCGATATCCTTAAAACAGCCTTTGTTTAATTCGCTGCCCGTGGTTTATAGTATAACCGGTGTCCAAGATTCCAAAATACGTTTATCTTTTGGTCACGTCCTCGTCTAGTCGAATAAAAACCGTTTATTAGTCGCGGTTGATCTATTCGGAATGTGAAGTGGATATAACATTTAAATTGAACCATATTAATTTGTCCTGTATAATTTGTACAACAATTTCAGGGGATGTATTAACTTGTAGACTGGCGAGAGATTGTAAAGCTTGTTCAACTTCGACTGCTAGTTTTCCGATAACTATTAAAATCATCATATTCAATATTTGGTAAATTCAGTAACATTGATAAATGACGTGAAATTAACAGTCTTTGATTTTCGTATGCCTTTTCCAATATCTCCCACGCGCGAGTGTAATTCTCATTAGTTATGGGCAAAATCTGTACCTTTTTTAATGCTTCATCCCGCAAAACCGATCTTAAAGCACGTAATCTCTCAACATTAGTAAGTTCATTGTTTTCGTAAATTAAAGATAAAAATGAATTTTTGAAAGATAGCCAATTCTCATATTTTCCATTAAAAGTTGGAATTGACGCTTGTGGTAGCTTTATTTTGCGTCATTGATTAGTATTCACAGCAATAGGCATTTCTCTTTCACTCAAATTGATTGACGCGTTAGACGGTAATGATGGTTGTGTTATGACTTGTATATTATTTGCCTGAATCAAAAATTATTGTGCCTCGCTCATGATTCTATGATAAGCATCTGAAATAGACATTCTTTCAATAGAATTTTCCTCCGTTGTTTCAATTAACTCGATTTCCTCGGATACTTGATCGAATTATTGAAGTAATGTTAATATTCGTTGCGTGCGGGATTGTAATTGTATAAATTCGCGATATTTGTCGAAATTTTTCAAAAACATTTCCAACGAGTGCATTTCGATTTTTATATTGTTCCGACGAATTTTTAACATTTTTAATCGATCCACATTTTCGATAGCGTTTTTTTGTTCAAATAGTATATACACACAAAAAAGGCTCTTTACGAATAAATCAGTGATTAATAAAAAGCACTTACCAATAAAGAAATAAACTATTGACTCGAGTTTTCCGTTTTCAACAAGTTTCGTCGCATGCAATGTTGTATGATGATTGATGATGCTGCCCTTTTATTTTAACAAGAGAAGCTTTGTTCGCTCCCGTAACTAAGGAGTGAAAGTATCAGAAAAACAGTTTTATTGTCTGCTTGACAGATAATGATTGTATGTTAATCACTGCTGTTGATTTGTTCTGAATAATTCAGAATATACTTAAATATTTTCACCGCACTGTGTCGTAAATGAATAAAATTCACCAAATGAATGTGTAAAAACTGTATTTCAGGAAAATCCGGCTCGTAGGACCAAAAAATTATGTACTAAAGTTAGTACGTTCCAACGAAGGCTAGTCCGAAGAAACAAAATTTCGGAAAGAAAACGAATTAAAATTTGTTTGATAATCGATTTATTAAATATTCTGGAAGGCTAAGTGTTCGCTTCGAAGGATGAGAAAATACTAGCGAGCTGTCTTGAGCGTTGAGTTCAGGTCAGTCGCTTCCTTATTTTTTTTTAAACAAGTTTTTATTAAGGGATGCACAATTAGCGGGAAAACAGCGTCGACTTAAGGACGTATAGGCGCGGATGGCGATCCGTCTGCTCAGCAGATGTATCGCAGTGAAGGATTACGGGTTTACAATCTTGGAGCATTCTGCGACAAAGGTTTATTAGTCGCTACAAGTTTCATTTTCACGCTGTTTCAAAAGGCAGTAATAAATTTTATTTCAATTCTTTAACGCTCTACCTGTACATTTTAAAAGGAGAAGCCTGTTAAATAGATGTACATACCAACCATGAATACGACGTACAAAAAACACATATTTTCTTATAACATCCTTTAGACGAAACATTCACAATAACTATGATTACGCTATTGAATGAACAACATATAACACACTAGTAATAACATAAACATTATTAAAAATAAAATTATACGTACGATCAAATATGAGCAAATACGAGGTACATTTAAACGCATTTCAAACTAACAATCGGTATCGGTTTACAATTGTTTGTACAGATTTCACGAATGAATTTAAAAAATGATCTTCAGATTTCTAGGCAATCGTTGCAAATAGCATTATTGAGATCCAGTGATGAATTTTCACAATCATAACACAAATACAGGATGAGAAGTTTTAAGGAACAAAATAGAAGACGGACGAAGAAACATAGGCGTGCTGGTATCTATTCATTATCTTTGTGCTCGTTTTTACGTAAAATTAGATCTAATAAATCTAAGTACATTAGACAACAATAATATATTTTTGTTTTTAAACAGCAGCCAAAATACGAAGTACACTCGATGCGTTGCGCAATCTTTACATGAGGAAATGATGAAGTCAATTTTTAAGCACCTATTTTTAAATAAGATGCTTGAAATTTTAGGATAGTTCGCGCAATTTTCATTTCCAACGAGTGATCAAGAAAAGTTCGATATTTTTTCATATTTGCTTCTTGCGATCAGCTATAAAAGTCTTCGTTAACCTAATGGTTATTCGTTTGGACTCATAGACGAACAGACAAGATTTGCATTCTTGCCTTCACATTTTGACCTTTTTATTTGAAGTAACAGAATTTTCGTTTTAAAAAATAACGTTTGGTCGGAAAAAGAAATTGAATATTTTCCAAAATTACCAAAAACTCTAAACTGTTGCCTTTTTCGAACCGCGAAAGAGAAACTATTGAATAGATATTTATGGATTCTAAGTCAATGTAAAAAGGGGTTTGATATTTATGGTACGCGTCACCGAAAAAATGATAGGCCCGTGTCTTTTTAATGGGACAAGGATTCAAGACTGTGAAGTAAAGATCTTAAATTCTTGAATTTTGGCACAGATGATCAAAACCACACCTCGGATAGCTTTAATTTTTAGTTAAGCAAGCCATTCGCTAGAGATGAATTATAATAAGGAAAGTAAATTCGGAAAGCTTAATATTACGATCAAAAGATATTTAAAGAGGGTTCGCCAACAAAAGATAGCGTCGATCTTTAGATTTCTTTTGTAAGTAACGGATTTATTACCGTTTAACTCAAAATCGACGATATTAAAGGGTAACTAATGCAACTGGAACTGTTTCCCTTCAAATCATTCGAGCATTCTCAATTCGCCTTCCAGCAAAAATCTCTTAAAACCAATTTCTTCATTAGAAATTATAGCAAAACTTCGAGACAGCCGACGGCCGCCCTGGAAATTTCTCATACATATAGGATATATCTCGGCTTTCCGTCGCCCCTCGCCCCCTCGCCGTCTTTTCCATAGCGAGGCGTTCCGCTGACCGGCTCTCCTCGTCGAGCCTTCGCGCCGCTCCCTCGGACAACCTGTGCTTTTCAGCAAAAACCTGTTCTCCCAAAAGGCACATATTATATATGTGTATATATCAACAAAGCGCGTTTCTTTCTTTTTTTTTCCGTCCCCGTCGTCGTCGTAGTCGTTCTAAAACAGACCGCGAGCGCGGACCCGCGCATACGCGGGACACACGAGACATACGAGAATTCTCGGCCTCCGCCTTCGTATATTTACCGTGCCGATTTGCTTCGTGAAGCGTGATGGAAATCGTCGTTCCGTGCCTCCGATCTCCGTGCCCCGGCTCTCGGGTTTTACACACACACGCGCGCGCGCGCGCGCGCACGCTCACGCACACACGCACACATACATATATATATATATATATATATATATATATATACGCGGACGCGTATACGATGCGCGAGTGGGCGCGCACGCGCGCGTCTGCGCGACAGTCTAATGGCGATGCGTGCACACAGCGCGGCGCGGGTAGTATCAGGTAGTATATACCACCATCGGTTCGCACTGGCATAGTCCTTTCAACGATTTTGCCCATGAAGGAGAGCGAGAGAGGGAGAGAGAGGGAGAGAGAGGAGAGAGAGAGAGAGAGAGAGAGAGAGAGTGCCTCTTCGCCCATTTCCCTGTGGTCGCGCGCGTACGATCCAATGTAACGCGAGACTTTCTGCCCCGCGCGCATAAGGCACCCCCGTTCGTCAGGCCCACGAACGCACTGATATATTTATTTATCACTCACCCCCCCCCCATTCCCCCGACCACTCTCACTCTCTATCTCTCAACTTCAATTTTATTTTGACTGTGCGTCTTTGATATTACTTGTTTTTTTGCATAAAATTTCAGTATATCCACCGGCGATATCGAGACAAATAGAATTAAATCGTATTCACTCGTGTAGAAATTCATTCTCGAATCTAACTAGTATCGTATTAGTTTTCCTTATTAAATGTTCATTATCAATTATCAAATCAATTTTTTCAATTCTTTTCCTTGTTAGATAGGTATGCGGATATATATATATATATATATATATATATATATATATATAGATATTACACACACACACACACACACACACACACACACACACACACACACACACACACACACACACACACACACACACACACACACACACACACAAAATTAATTTATACAAAAAATTTGGGAGCGCGCGTGTGTGTTGTCTGTGTAATATCTAATTTTCGTACTCGTAAGGTCTCGGACTAGAAAAGACATCGTTCTGTCCAATCTTAGAAACAGTTCACGAAATCTAACTAAAATCAAAACAGAAAGCCTAACCATTTCCTTAATTCTCCTGCTTGGCAGATTCTGCCTAGAAAAACGTCATTCTTTCCAAAATAGGGAGAAGTTAAGGAAATCTAACTAAATCCAAGATAGAAAGCTTAATCATTTCCTTAATGTATGTATATCCAAAATCAACTTACGTAATAGTACTGAACTATATTTTTGACCACGAGAGTCGAAAAATCACGATAAAATTGCGATTTCGCGGTTAGAATGGTGAAAATAAGATTTTTCACAATTTAAAATTATCCAGAATGGTTTCGGTATTTTTTTTATACGTTCGATAATTTATCTATTTCACCGATACAGTTATTTAAACATTACACGTACTTAATTCCTTTTTCAAAGCAAAGACTTTATTGTATAGAGGAAGGACTTATTTTTGCTTTTTCAACTTGAAACTGATAAAGCTTGCATCAATGATTTCCGCGTCTTAGCAAAAACACAACATAGATTATAGATGGATAATAGAACTTTTTCCTCGCTTGGACCTCTTTAAACTATATATAATTGATCGAGGATTCACTGAACATTCGACGAAGTATAAAGAAATAAATTGATTAAAAATGAAAAAGTACTTGGATAGTTTCACAATTATTTAAATTATCGACTGCAATACATTATAGAGTGTATATCTCTGCAATATAAAAGAAATTATTTGAAAATGGCCTAGTAGTCAGTAAATAAATAATTATAAAACTATCCATGTGTTCTTACATTCTAAGATTTTAAATATTTGATTACTTAAACCATTTCTATATACAGATAAAAATTTTTATTAATATTTATATGTAACGCGATAAATAAAATCAGCCACAGAACAATAGTATTTTGTTCAAAATATACAAAAAAATAATTTCTAAAAAATAACTTTTTTTTAGAAATATAGAGTATTTACATATGTTTCTTCATAGATGTATTTGTTAGAATATCATATTCAAAATAATATTTGACAATATAATTTGATGAAAAAGATTGAAAACGTAGAACGTAAAACGTAGAAAAAGCGGTTGAACGACATTTGCGGTATTCTCCGTGATGACGAGATCAACAATTCTGGATAATATAGGCCACGCGAACAAGCAAATACATTAAAATTAAAAATTGTACTTATATCGACTGTTTTGAATTAAATTAATTTGTATCGGTTTTACAGTTTTTATAATATAATATATTATCCAAAATAATGTAACTGTCCTTGTTTGTATTCACCCCCGAAGAATGTGAAATAAAACTTATTACTACAATAAATTATTATATTAAAAATTAAAATTAAAAAGTAAAAATAAAATTAATAACAAAATAAAAATAAAAGTAAAATAATAAATAAAATAAAAGCAATATTCTATGTTAGTAAAGGACAGCCTGGCTGCCCTCACCACCTTAAATGTAGATTCACCTTTGGTGTCCGACGTTTCCAACCGCTACACTTCGCCCTCGGGAACTAAACTAAATCGAAAAATCCAGCATGCTACTTTATATAACTCATCCCCGCTAGAAATTTATTGGTATAAAATTTATAGGACCTCCACTTTCTTAACTTAAATGCGAAATACAAATTTTATATTAATAAGGAATGATAAGTGTTGTCTATTTTACTTGAAAATATTCATATTTTGAAGAATCCCAATAATGTAAATTTAATGTTTGAGTCAGTTATAAGAGTTTCTCTTTTATATTTATTTTTAATACCTTATCATTGACAGAGCAATCAAATTATCACACAAAGATTTTAGAAAAGGCAATTAAAAATTAGTTAAAGAGATATTCATTAACATCGAATATTGTTTTTATTATTTTTATTTCTATTTTATTATTAATTTTATTTTTATTTTAATTTTTAATTTTTAATTTTTAATATGATTCATTGTAGTAATAAGTTTTATTTCAGATTCTTCGGGGGTGAATGTAAACAAGGACAGTCTGACTGTCATTATTTTAGCTAACATATTATATTATAAAGACTGTAAGACCGATAAAAATATTTATTAATTTAAAGCAAATACATATATCAAATTCAATTAATAATACTTTTTTAAATATATAAAAATTCGCTGAGATTCTGGACCCGTATATACGAATTTATATATTCAAACCATATAGAAGCAAAGGAGAAAGTAGATCCAGGTGCCCTTTGGATTAAGTAAAAAGTGTAGTTAAACCAATTATACCTGTTGATGGGTCACGAAGTTTTTCCTATATATACATTATATAATAAGTGAAGTTTTTTTTTCTCGAAATCCAGGAATCCTCATTAATAAAAAAATCATGGAAAGATTTTGGAATAGGATAGAACTTGTCTCGATATATAGGTGAACGTGCTCACTAGACCGATAAGCCCACGAGTTGATCTGATACCATAGCGCTGGGAACTCGGTGACAGTCCCAGGAAAGTCTCGCTACAATCGCGTGATTCGCATGATATATAATATATGCTATGTAAATTTTTCATCAACCTTAACGCCATTCCGAATTCTGTTCGTTTATAACAACTCGGTGACCGACAATAATTTTTCAGTCATATAACTTCACAAATTCAATATAACCGAGATTCGCGCGAAAATTATACAACATATAACGCCGTAATTTAACGTTAAAATATAATTTGCTTTGTTGCTTTCGTTCGGCGCGCTTTTCAAACGCACTGAAATTTTTCCCCCGAAACATTGGAAATATTGGGGGGGGGGGAGAGACACCAGCCCGATGGCTCATCAACACGTCTTCACAGAATCCAAAGACGTTCAAGGATATATTACAAATCCACCAAAAAGTAATATAAGTCGATGTCAAGAACCCGTAGGTATATAACTATGTATATAACCATGCAATCCGCGCCTTCTTTCAGCCACCTCTAGAGAGAGAGAGATATGTAATTATATACTTGTCCCCGCAATATTTGCAGCGAGTTCTTGCCTTAGATGTTTGGTAAAACTCATTTATATCCGTCTACGATGTAACTGCGGGGAGCGTTGAAAACTTGCTTCTAAAACGACGAATTTCGAATCCAATAACATTTGATCAACGATAAATATACTAAAATATAGCTTCTCCCGTATTTTTTTCAAATTTTTGAACTGCACAACTTGTATTCGTCCCGCGAATGAGTTACTGCCATTCCGATGTTAGCTTTGTCATATATTTACGCTAATTCAAATTCACCATTATACATTGGGCTCTATCGAAAATTCGAACGACATGCGGATAGATACTCCGTCTATCATGCATCGGCAGCATCTGCGACTAACGGAACGTATACGTTTTTTGGGTATATACTTGCTTTGATGGTCTTCTATAGATGCATACGCGCGCGCGCGCGCGCGTGTGTGTGTGTGTGTGTGTGTGTTCGTATGCGTGCCTGTGTGCATATACGTATACGGCCGAGCCAAGGTATACGTATAGTTGGGTATATAGAAGTGGGATAGGAAGCGGGGAAAAGGCGTGTAATTTGACGGGCCGCGTAATGCGATGTTAATAGAATGGGATATTGGGCAGCTCGCGCGCCTGCCCATAAATCTGGACTAATTTGGCAGAGTCCATTCGCCGCGCTCCCGGTGAGCGAGCAGACGAGAGTGCCTACCCTTTTAAATATATATAGTATGTATGTATATACGTATGTATGTATGTATGTATGTGTGTCGTTGTCCTATATATAGAGGACCCAAGAGAGAGAGAGAGAGAGAGAGAGAGAGCGTCATTATCCACGTCATCATCATTATCGTCATCCTCGCTTACTACCCTCCCCCCTCTTTCGCTCTCGCGCCCGCGCTCGGGCTCGCGCCTATAACATATACCCGCGGTATATTCGATCTCGCGCTTTCTTTATATTATCTGGCTGGAGGGCGCGCGAGAGAGCACTCGGGCTGACGATCCCCCTTGCGGAGCAGCTTTATAGCGCGCGCTCGTAAACCTGGCGAGAGTCGAAGTAAAAGAGAAGGCAAAAGAGAGAGAGAGAGAGAGAGAGAGAAAGAAAGTGAGAGGCGGAGGATGGGTCATGTGCAAAATTGCTATCCTATATTTGTTGCCGTGACCCGAGGAGAACTGACCTGCTGTAGAGCTGGACGGCCGTGAAATCTCTCTCTCTCTCTCTCTCTCTCTCTCTCTCTCTCTCTCTCTCTCTCTCTCTCTCTCTCTCTCTCTCTCTCTCTTTCTCTCTCTTTCTCTCTCTTTTCTGGGAGAGATAGAGCCAGAGAGAGAGAGAGAGAGAGAGAGAGAGAGCGAATAGGACAAGGGGCGAATGAGCGAGAAAGACAGAAAGAGAAGGCGATAAAAGGATAATTAATTTCCAATAACGGTGTGGTGAAGCAGTGTGAAAAAAGTTAACTCGAAACGAGGCACGAAATATTCGAGCAGTAAAATTGTTTCCGGTTGCAGGTGATGGGACTCCTTTGCACTATATATATATATATATATATATATATATATATATATATATATATATATATGATTTGAATAGTTTGGAAATAGATTTTAGGTGCGGAGAGAATTACATCAACGAATACTGCAGCTGCAGTCCTAAGTGCAATTATACGAAAAGGGTTTATTATAATTTACGGAGTCTCCTATCGACAATATATTTAAAAACTTTACTTGTAGTCCCCATCGGAACCGTCGACTGAGTTGTCCAAATTGTAATTGCACATCTCGAGCGAATTTATGGACAAGTGGATAAAGATGAGAAAGAATTTACTGCGGGGTTGATTGAATCTACTCTTACTTTGTACGTCTCCGCAGCTGTATAAGATATAAGACTATTCTACAGAAGAAAGCAACGCTAAATTCAGATCGAGTTAGAAATACAAATATATAAAGGTTTAACGAGGTATACAGTTACTTTCCTGAGTACGTATATCGTGTCTGCACAATAAGTTGCCGATGATGATAATAATAAACTACGCGTGCAAAAGTCATTCTAGGAATAGGATATTCTGAAGTTTCTACATTTCAGTTGTAAAAAACATTTTGCGATTATAAGTGGTAGTTTTTGTATAGAGGTTAGAAATTAACCAGTTGTTTCTGCTCATACTGAATAATAATTAGGACAAAAAGTATAGGGAATGGAAAATTGTAATATATCATGTTAATTTAAAAAATAAAAATTACGATTTAGGTATATAAGCTTCTGAATGAAGCATATGATGAGAATTTTTGATCTATTGAAGCAGTGATCAAAATCAATGAAACCTGTATTATGATCTTCGTATGGCAATTCGGATGATTGCTGAGACTGTAAAGTTCAATAATGAAATATTTAGATAAATGTTTAAGGATGAATTATAAATTATGAACATGAAAAATGCTATGCGAAGTTCATCCTGGAAGATTTGTGCCATGACCAAAAGCTCTTTGGTCAATATATCTTCTGAAATTATTTCAAAAGATCACATTACGAGCCGAGGTTTATGGAAAACATCATCACGTCCAATAAAATCTGCATAATTTCCATATGACATTAAAAATCAGCCGCAATGCATGCATTGAATAACAAGCCTCCTCAAAAAGTAACATTGTCATCAATGAAAAAAAACAAAGAAAAACTCATTCTAATCTTTTAAAAATTAAAGTTGTATTTTTGTCGACTGCTATAAGAGTAATCTACCAAATATTTTTATCGACCTTACAATTGTTATAAAACAATGTATTTATAATTATATAATGTCAGACAGGTTTTTCTTGTAGATAATCACCTCGTAGAATATGAAATAAAAAACTTCTATTAAAAAATACAGAATAAAAATATAAATTAATTATCCTACTATTGTTAACCAAGAACAACTTGACTACCAGTATTACTGTTTCGAACCGCTCATCATCAACGACTGAAATAAATTCTAAAAACAAAATTGTATATACCTTATCTCCATCCCATGTTATGTAACATTCTACAATATAGTATTATTGTTGAAAGCATTTAGTAAATAATAAGTTAACAGTATATGTGTATTATAGTATATATATATATATATATATATATATATATATATATATATATAAGTTTAATCAACAATAAAAGTTAAATAAGAAAAAATATAGATATTTGTAATAATACAATAATTATAATTTGTATAAGTGACAAATGTCTTTATGCGCTGACGTTCCGTCTCGTACTAAACTCCTTGAGTTTAGCTTGAATAGGAAATAGCAGAGCGACTATCTCTTCAAACTCTGACATAAAACTAGATAGACATTTTTGGGTGGGGATGCAAACCAGATATATTCCTTCTGCTAACATCGTTGTAGTCCAACAATTATACTCTTTACTTATATCAGTGCTATCAGAATCGAATGAGCGGCAGAATGTCAGCCTATAAATCAAATTTGGGTTCGATGGAAGGGGAGAAATAAAAACTTGCGGAGTTCATAAGAAGACTTGTAGCACTAGATTGGCCAATGGGAAACGAACGAATGCAACGATATACGGCAAGGGGTACATTCGATTACAGAATAATTTTTTTAAATAAAACTTTCTATCCTAAGTGGACTTCACAGATTCATTAATGATACCATAATTTCAATGGCATACAGCTGGCGTATGGAATTCAGAATCATTGGGCATTTAGTTGGGTACAATAATATAATTAAGACAATAATTGATCATGAATGGAAAAATTTGCTCTGAAGATAAATAAATAAAGAAGTCTACACTGAAAAAAATCTGTTATTAAGTAACTATGTTCTTATTTTGCGCCACATATAGTAATTTATTTTCTTAAATTCAAAAAGTATATTCTTAAATGAAGGAAGTATTTACTTGATGCAAGAAGAGTCTACTTAATTCAAACCACGTCGTCTAAAATTTAGCGAATATTCGCTTAATTTGTGAAAATGATTTACTTGTTTTTCAAAAAAAGTTGATATTCACTTGATATCAGAAAATTTTAATTATATATATAAATGATAATCTTATTAATGTAAATGAGAAAGTGGTCGAGTATAATATGTATAATATAGTGGTGGCTCTGACACCAATCAAATGAAAGCTTATTAATTCCTTATAAACTGTAGAATTTTCTCATGATGGTTCTGTATAATTTGGTCTAGACACAGGTGATTGTCAATAAAGTATAACATTTTTATTGTAATCCAATGTGGGCACAATTAGCTTTTCAAATTTGAACATTAGTTCTAAGAAAAAATTTAAGGCTCATTGAAATTTCCTTATTAAAATTCTTGATAAATCCAGTTAAAAAATTGAACTGATTTATGATTTTACTAAGCATAATTTTACCTTTAAATACTTTCACTATACTATAACTGAAAAGTTACGGCTGTCATTATGAAATAGAGAAAAGATAGACCGATAATTGATCAGAAAATAATATTTTTTCAATTCTGACAATGCAGTATATCCTTCAACACCAGTGTGAAAAATAATTATTTACTTTAGAGGACCTACCTCCCTCGCTTCGCTCTGGTATAAAATATCTCACAATGGAAATTACTTCCGCACTCGACCACTTCGGCGCATACTCCATATCGAAATATACTATAATATAAAGAGAATGAATAAGATTTAGCGTAATTTTTGCATCAATGTAGAACGATTCAAGTCATAAGAGATTCCAATCATATGTATATATTGATAAAAATGAAAATAGTTAAAGCCATCAGTTCCTAAAGAAGCATAAACAACATTTAACGTACCCAAAATTATCACTAATGAGGGATCTACCGGAACCTTGTGGGAAGAAATTGTATTATATCACTTTTATGTTATATGCTTTTATTTAAATTAATATTTGTGTAAATTTGTTAAGTACTAAAATTTACGTTTAGTTTTATTTGCAATTCTCAGTGTATCTGGAAAATAATTCTATTGAAATGTTCAAGAAAACAATTTATCCTACTTTAATACATCTAATGATCAATAAACATATATTCAGCCATAAATATTTATTATACTTTGATTTAATACTCAGATAAAATATAGATAGAGCAATTCGTATCATACCTGTCCAATTTGCATTTCTATTAAATTAACAAATTGATGAAGCCACCTAATAAGAGTAGTTTTGGTATAACAGTATGAAATATATGTGTATATAATATGTATATATATATATATATATATATATATATATATATATATATATATTATATAGACATAGAGACTCCCACTCAAAAACCTTACCGGAATCTACGATAGAAACGTTTTTGTTTTTTCGCTATTCTTTATAATGGACTTATAAACTTAATATATATATATATATATATATATATATATATATATATATATATATATATATATATATAGGTTAAAATTAGAGGGTTCCCCAGTGCGTTTCCGTGCACCTAAGCTATGCAATTATAACTCATAATTTTAGCTATTTAAATTTAACGATCATCGAACGCCTCTACGATTAGACGCGCCGGCTTCTCTCCATCGAAGCCAATACAGGACGGAACCCGTTTAATAGATGAACCATAGGTATTTAGGAATATAGATGGTATTTTCGTATATACGAACTCTTCCATACGGAGCGATCGATTAATTGTGCAAACATTTAAAAACAAAAAAAAAAAAAAACATATCTCGGAGCTCAAAGAATTGATTATTACACAGAATTTAACAGTAAGTGAATTTGCCAACATACAAGATAACGCGAAAGCTTTCCAAAGAGGCCGATGCACATCGTAATAGTGAAGAAGAAAAAATCGTCAATCTTTAATCCTCAGCTTGTTTGTCAATTTCTCACGCGAAAGACCACGCGTCAATTAATTCGATTTCCAAAAAAAAAACAAAGAAAAAGAAAAAAGAAAAAGAAAAAACCGACACTGTCGGGATAATAATAATAAATGAAGAGTGACATTCGAATCGCGGAGGACAGAACCCATCGGTGGACAAGTGGACAAGATTACGCAACAGCTGTGTTTCACGATCGAATCGGCCTTTATACTATTTTACGTATATAATACCTACGCTATACGCACGAGCGGAAGAGACGGGCCTCGCGTTGTACGGAGCTCGGGACCCGATCGGACCAACACGGCCCGCGGGGCATTCTATTATAGGACAAGAGACTGCGCCTACATATATACATACACACACACACACACACACACACACACACTCACACGCGCGCACATGCCGGCCACCTTCTTGTGAATATATATATACATCCATACATTAGATCGGAGCAAGCGATCAAGGGAGTTCCCATTGATCGATCCGCTTTATATACATATAACGGGCAGATTCGCGCGGCAGATGGTTTACGTGGATAAGGCCGGAGGTCGCCTCATTAGGAGGAAAAAAAGGATATACTCCGCGATTGCTCGGACCTGCTCGGACGCGTGCTCGATCCGCTCATATATATATATATAAAATTAACGAAAACTCCGGTCTATATATGTATACGGAACAAAGGAGGTGAAAATGCTGGCGCCGCGCGGACGATCGTTTCTCGGAAGGCAGCCACCGAGCAGCAACGGTATTATATTAAACATTCGGGGCACTTGATGCGCGCGATGATTGATCAATGACGACTATATGTATTATTAATATTCTGTATACGTGTACATCGGGCGACGGGCGTCGTTTGCTTGTAACCTGGACTTCAAATGTCGGACGCCGATGGCTTTTAGACGGTGACGGCGGCGACGATCGATCCGTTCCCGAAAACGACAACATTATCAATGCTGGAAAAGAAATTGCGCGGATACGTGTGAATCGGCTCTTCTTGTTTCTTTTCTTTCTTTTTTGTTTTTTTTTTTTTTTTTTTTTTTTTTTGGGTTTTATGAATGCCGGGCGGTAGATCGTGTCGCAACGATAAGCGCGCGTATATACGAACTTCGTGGTTATAAAGATCGCGAGGGAAAATTGAACGGTCACGTATATGTTGGATGAGGAGCATGTTTGAAGAGTGATTTGCATACGAAAAGTATCCCCTAATAAGATATTTAGATTTTTTAATTTGCTTTAATTATTCGTCCTATAATAAAAGATACGCGTAAATGAGTATCATTCAAAATATATTCTTTGCTAAAAAATACACGAATTATATACAATTGTAAACAAGTAATAAGTAATACAAGTATTTTTTCATATAGTCTAGTCTTATTTTTTACTCATATATATGCTGAAATTGTACAAAGACTAGGGTTCTTTGAATTACGACTAAATAAATAATGAATAATATTACGGAATCTTTTAAAAACAATTATTTCATTCACGATTTTTCATTTGATCTGCCCAAGTATTATGCAATTAGTGTAAAAATTTTTTGTCATGGATAGAAAAAAAAACAAGGAAGATTAAAAATTATTCGATACCCAATAGGGCATAGCATTTTAATTATTAGTAAGATACTAATGTTTTTTTACATTTCTAAATATTTGAGCGCGTATTGTCTGGCAAGTATCGATTCGTATATTAAATTTAATTTAATTTACCATCGCTAAAAAAGTATATCTTATCTTGACAGGCATTGTTTAACTGTAAAAATATAGAAGTAAAGAAGTTCATATAGAGATAATTGCCATGTGTAGTGTAAACTCATTTTTCAAATACTATCATACGGGTTATCCATCTCATCTTATGTTATTTAGTGAATAAAAGATGACCAATGGAATAGGATAAATTTCCCAGAGATAGAAATTTTAGCATTAATTATTATATACTTGTTGGCTTCCATCACAGGAACAAAGCCATATCTTTGATTATGAACATGGAAATTTACGTAAAGCTCAATTCGCTGTCCGGCTTCTAAGTTAGTATCCTCGTAATATAATCAACATTGATATCCTGCCTCAATTAACTTCTCTCCTATCTACTTCTGTAGAACAGCTAATACACTACCTT
This sequence comes from Sycobia sp. Sy_11, assembly GCA_018907035.1. NCBI lineage: Eukaryota > Metazoa > Arthropoda > Insecta > Hymenoptera > Epichrysomallidae > Sycobia > Sycobia sp. Sy_11. The sequence goes on along the minus strand of JACCIC010000263.1, from coordinate 437,488 downwards.
GCACGAAATTAATGTCCCGTGCCTCGTGGAATCGAGACTCAAACCGTCGAAAAGAATTTCTCCATCCAACATCAGCATACATTGGCGCGATAAACTCAACTCGAGCTATAATGCACTTGTCAACACCTTGTCATCTAAAGTTGCACTTGGTCTATAATAGTTATCCAATCCTCTAGTTCCTCGGACCTTGAAGTTTCGGACATTGAATTATCCTCTGGCAACGAGACGCGATATCCATCTCAATTTTTTAAACAACTTTCCCATCTCGACCATCTATTATAATCAATTTTAATGCATGAAGATTGTTAATAATGACTGGTTGCCATGGAAATATGCAAAACGACCTCGACACACGCCCTAGTAGTGATCGCAGAAGCGTATGCAATCGACAAGAACGAAGCAAGACGCGAAGAACAGCAATGTAACATAAACGCACTATGTGACATGTATTCCGAGGAATCGCAATGCATCTGAAACAGTTTTTCTGAGGGTAAGGTAGCAAACTTCTACTCCTCCGATAATAGGGTTATAATGAGGACAGCCTCGATTAGACCGTGGCGATGACTAATGCAATTTTTCACTGAATACGAAAATTTCGTGTACGACTTTCCATCTGAAAGATCGATACGCGCTCATGAAAGCCAGTCTGCAAAGAGAAATAAATCAATTCTCTATGGAGGAAAAAGCTCTATTGAGCAAGGAATATTACCTTACGTTCGAAACGTTTGCCAGGAAAATAATTCTCATAAAGGAGCCAATGAAACTCATTTAAAAATTTCTCGAAGTAGAGAAATGCGATGGACGAGTCTGACCATAGATAGGAATCGGAATTGACGGAATTTTACGGAGAAAGTTTTATGGCAATTATATATTTAGTCGATGTACTTTTATTCCTACGAATCAGTCCTGCGCAGTGGTTTAATTTTAATCATTTGAAATATAAAATAGTGCAATAATGATGACATCTCTCCCGCTAGTAGTCACTATGGTTTGTCTTGGCATCAATGCCAGAAAAAATTACTTTAAGGCTATGCACAGGGTATGTTTATATTCACCACAGGAGTGTGCTGTCACCGTAGAACCAATTGCTTCCACTTCGATCAAATGAATTCAATGTATAAAAAAATTAGTATCTTACCTTTTTCTTGTGCGAATAGACCGTCCTTCCATTTATTTTTCTGGAAATTTCCTAATTCATCTGGATTTTCCCCACTTTTTTCTTGAATCTTATTGGGGGTTTCAGTGTTGGAGCTTCACAATTTAAAGACTTTACCCCGAGCTTTGCAGCCACATTCGAATTCTGAACTCGCGAACAATGTAAATTCCAGCGACCCTGTCGAAAAATACACCGCCAAACGATAACTAAGAACAGTGGTATAAAATGACTATCAGCAGCCACGCATCAGAGCAGCCGATGTCATATATCTATCAAATGACGCAACCATGATCTACCCCAATGACAGCCTGATCGACCCTCTCTCGGATTTCATCCTGCTGTCGATCCACCGCCAATCGATGGTAGTGCACAAAACGCCCGACGATGGATGTTTCAACGCGAGTAGCGCGCGAGCGTCTCCTTTAATCGTTCGGAAGCTTCGCCCATAATACGCATTACCGTTCGAGCAAAAATTAAAGCAACAGAAAAAAAAGAAAGTAACAAATAAGCGAGGCAAAAATTGCCGCTATCTAGTCGGGAGCGCGCAGGCGGTTAATTAAGCAGAACGTCGCGCGCGCTCGTAATATATATATATATATATACAAAGCGCATGTAGCATGGCACAAATAATAGTCCCAAGTTTGGGCAGCTGAGCGTTGCGCGGGCGCGCGCATTCGCGGCCGCATGCAGAGCGCGCGGCCAGACGGAACGAATTATTCTAATTCGCTGCGTATTCGGGCCGACGACGGTGACTACCAGAGGCCATTAGCTCCGCGCGGCGCGCACCCGCGAGTCCGATGCGTTTATTATATTGTGCAGTCTGGCCGAGTATTATGTGTATATATATATATATATATATAGTAGAAGTAGGAGTCTGCCAGACACTCTTAGACGTCTAACCTTATTAGTGCGATATCGCGCGCGTTGTCCGCCTCCCGCGCTACAGAAGGATTCGCAAAAGCTTTGTTTTTCTGCCCGTGACGATGGGCACCGCTTGCAATGAAGCGAACCACAATGGCAATGGGTTTACGGCATTTTAATCAGTAGACGATCGGCCTATTGCCCCAGTCGCAAAATTGCGCCATTCGCATATATTTTTGACAATCTAGAACCGTATGCTTACGTGCGCATAGAGTCTTTAGATTTCTGTAGCTGCGTTGCCTGAATGAAAAAATATTCATCAACCGTAGTGTGGAGTACGATAGAGCACCCGTACTCTGTACGTGTAGAAACACATTTTTAGGACCGTACCGTTGGAATCTCACTTTCACATATATACATGTAATATGGTATTACATCGGAACGGTTAATTATGAAAAAGGAATTATCAATTAATTAATAATATACGATTAACAGAATGTTCGCTAAACACTTGGTGAAACATGTTTAAATATGATATAAATATGAAAAATAGACACTTTGATAGTTTCACAAAATTATTTTATTCATCGACAGCTGTTTCGGCGGTTAAGCCATTTACAAGATCTTATATCAATAAACTTCTTTTTGTATAACAAATTTACATCTGTATAAGATCTTGAAAATGGCTTAACCGCGGAGACAGCTATCGATGAATAAAATAATTTTCTGAAACTATCCAAGTGTCTATTTTTCATATTTAGATCGTAATTAATAATAATTCGTGCTTTACTAGAGAATATAATCAATTTCTTATATGTTAAAAGAATCATTATAATTATTAGGACTACATCATAATACTTGACCATAAAATACATAACAACGCATCATTCGGATAAATCATGTATGTATCATGTGTTTTTTTACACATACATCATTACATTTCGAGAATTTAAAGAATATCAGTGTCGATTGAACTTCTTATACTAATGATCAAATAAAATAAGTAACTTTTTGTTTTTCTTAATCTCGATTATAGTGTCTGACCTAATAATGGCTGAAAATTTTCTTTCCTTTAAATTATATAGTAATTACATTAGTATCGCTTTGAATTGAGTTATACTAAATTTTTATTTCTTAACCTATATATCCTATAAAAATTTGAGAATATTTGAAACAAATAAATATATATAAACTTTATCTTGTGTTATAGTTTTGAGCAATTTTTAATTGCATTCCAATTTGAATGAATTTAGACAGATATTTGGTCCGTGTAAGGATTATTTCATTTTACACAAAGTAAAACGTATATTTATACGTATAAATATACTTTTTATGCTTGGAATAACGCCTTTTTAGATCGTACAATGACATTCAAATGTAGTAATGATACGAGTACAAGGTAAAGAGATTCGAAGCGCGATTTCTTTGAAATTTTAGGGGAAAAAAATGGATAATAAACTGAGCCGATTGTCATCCAACGCCAAGCAATCGAGGAAAAGTCTCTTTCCAATATGAAAATATGTATACACAGAGAGTTCGAAAAGTCCGAAAATTATGCTACCGCCGTCGAAACAAAACGAGAAATAGATAAACAAGAGGACTTTCGCCAACGCACCCGCGAATCATCGCCTTTATTAAACTCGATTTCCGACCGGAGTGACACCTCCCCTCCCCCCCCTCCCACTCGCTCACGCATACACTCGCACGCGCACGCATACGCTCTCCGTCTCTTGCCCCCCGATGCACGCATCTGCATACACGTGTACATACAACGCAATAGTGATAATCACTTTAGCATCGTTCCCTCTTTCGCACGATGTCCAATAAGCTCGCCGTACAAAGGAGTCGCTCGCTCGCTCGCTCGCTCTCCCTCCCTCCCTCCCTCCATCCTCAACTCCCCCCTCGTCACTGGTAGTGCTTTTAACGCGAACAAAAAGAGGAGGAGAGAAAAACAACAAAGAGATCCAATGCGCGCGCGCGCGCGCGCGCTCGCGGTATTTACACACGCAGACCCTCGACCGATCGGAGGAAGTGCCAGCGCTGTCCCTCCGTCAGGGATATACGTGTATACATATCTATAGACAAGCAGACGCATATATGCACGTATGCATAATACATGTGTTAAATATATATGTTAAACGGCATTAAAGCCTCGCGTATCGCGCACTCGTCGCCGTCGCCGTCGTCGTCACCGTCGTCGTCGTGGACGACGTCGCGGCGTTCGACGAGACCGGGGACCGGCCACGTCGCGCGCATCCCATCGTCCCGCATCGGGCAGGGTGACGCAGCGAACACGAGTATGCATATACATGCGCGCGCGCGCGCGCGTGTGTGTGCCTGAGTGCACATGCACGCATGTACATACGTTGTCTAGTGCGTGCGCGCGTGCAATAAGTAGTTGCGCGTCCGCTGTCAGTCTCCGCTCTAATTAATCGTAATTGACGGACGCGCGAAGCCTCGCGCGCGGCGAGCGGGCGCGCGCGTAAAGTGCACGTATATAAATGCATCGGCCAGACGAGGAGACGGCGACGCGGTGGGGATGGGGCGGCGGCGGCGGCGGCGGCGGCGGTGGCGAGGAGGGCGTTAAAGCGATCGGACGAGCTGCAGGAAAATCGACCGACGACGGTCGCTTTTCAGTGGGGTACTTGCCTCGCTCTTGGGGCGAGACATAAGACGACACGTAAATATGCACGTGAGCCGAGGAATACGGAATAGTCGCGATGGGCATGCATATATATGTATATATAATATTTATATAATATTTATTTAGATTTATTTGTTTCTTTTTTTTTCCAGTTATAAATTACAAAAGTAAAATTAATAAAAGTCTATAATAATGTATATGAGTGAGACTGGAAAGTATTACAAGGCAGAAATTAAAAACTATTATAAAACTAATAAGTGAAAAGCCTGAATAAACCCGGCATCGCATTTTATTTTTACTCTTTTAAAATAGTTCATTTAGAAATATAGATTTGGATTTGAGTACGTATAGTCTATTATAAAGAATATTCATTGCTCTTACATAACTATTATTTGAACTATTATAAGTTTTTTCCATTTTTTATTCATATGAAGAAAAAAAAATATATATATATATATATATATATATATATATATATATATTGCATGGGCTTAGAATCTTATTAAACAAATTATTTGGATCAGTGACACTTTAAAACAAAACCTGCAGCACGTTTTTCTTTCACGGCCATGGTAAACGCGAATCACGGTTATAAACCCGCGAAAATTCCCACCAATCTATAACTATATATATATATATATATATATATATATATATATATATATATATATTTATATAGCGGGGAAGTGTATTTAGACTGCAAATTTCCTCTATTTGCTTAATACCAGGACCCGCGTAAAATGTCTAAAACGTTTAATGCTTCGAAGCAAATTTTTAGAAACGACCAGTGTTACATCATCTGTATTTGTTTTCTTAAAAAATTTCAAATTGAGCAATATTATGAAAAGACGCGCCAGTTTCCTATGGGGTGCATTATGGAATGCGCTAATTTTCATCGATACTTTTTGAAATAAGACATAAAAGAAAAGAATAAACAGAAAAGTTCTCTTCGTCTCAATAAAGTACCTCAAAAGTCAAATTATTTTTTACACTGAAAAATAACGTCCGTTATCGGGTAAATATTTTTTTTTTGTACCAAGTAAATTATTTTCTTCTTAAATAAAGGAAATATTCACTTGATTCAAGAGAGTCCACTTAAATCTAACCACGCCATCTTAAATTTAATTAATAATTTTTTAATTCAAGAAAATGATTTACTCTCGCTACAAAAGAAGAGAATGTTTACTTGATAACAGAAAATAATTTTTTTCGGTATAGGATTATTTTACTAACAAAGAATTTTACTAACAAATTTTACAAACTTTGCACTTTACTAACAAAGAATTTTTTCAGCTAATATTTTATTTTCAGATTAGTCTACGGGGTGAATGTAAACAAGGACAGTCTGACTATCATTATAATTTTAATTTAATTTTTAATTTAATTTTTATTTTTAATTTTTATTTATTTTTATTTTTATTTTTTATTTTTAGATTGAATTGATTGGACTGTACGACCAATAAAAAATATTTATTAATTAGGATTATTTTACGTTTTAACTTTCCATTATGTCGTTCCGGACGTGGATTTTGTGAAATTCATTTGCAGATATAATCGATAAACTATCATGATACAGAAACAGATATATACACTATATATATATATATATATATATATATATATATATATATATATATATATATATATTATCCAAATGTAAACTATCCGCAGTTGATAAATGATTCGCTCAAAAAAAAATTTGCCCCGGATCTTTCAATGCCAGGACTGCCCTTTTTCCTTCCACCGATTTATGCATCTATGTAAAATACAAAAGTTTATGTGCTTTATACGAGTATACGTATATATATATATATATATATATATATATATATATATATATATATATACACCTATATACAATATGCATAAAAGCGCGCGAACGAACGAGGAAGTGCGCGCGATTCTCCCGGGCTTGCGCCCGGGACTCATCGCCTCGTAGTCGAATTAAGACTTATAAAAGTTGATTGCGAATTACGCCTCCGCGGGAGGGCCGGCGGGGATGGGGGATTAGGAGGGCGAGAGATAAATTTATGAAGCTTAATTAAAAACACAATATTTCAATGAGGGAACCCGATGGAGCCGGTCCGCGAATTGAGCGGCGGCGGCGGCGGCGGCGGTGGCGGCGTCGTCGGGCGCGCTTACATAATCCAAAGCCGGCCGGATAAATGCCGGAGCGCTCGCGCGGCCAACGCACATATCTATGTATACATTCATGTATATGTATGTATATTTATATATATATATATATATATATATATATATATATATATCTGCACAAATATAAGCAGCACAGCCTAGTGAACTATTTAGATGAGTTGACTTCAATTGGCGTTTTTTTTTTACCGTGAGAATCCCATATTATCCGTTCTCTGCTTCTATTCGTCTATATAAAAAGCGCGGAAAAGAACTTGAATCGTACTTCAGTTTTGATACTATACATATATATATATATATATATATATATATATATATATATATATATATATATATGTACGTATCTTGTTTTCGCACCGATCGCATCTTCGCCTGGTTTCCTTTTAATCCGCTTAATCAATGATTTATTTTTATCGGTCTTTTGTTTTATTCTCGCATGAATTGCAAAAAGGAAGTTCGGTTTTGTTTTTCAAAAGTCGTTCGGTACGGGCGTACGGCTTATCCTTAATTCAATTGGAGGAGGCAAAGGGAAAAGGAGATCGCGTGCATACAGGCCCGAACATGTATAGTGCTTAATCATATAATACCAAGGACTAAGATGAGATTTAGTGTGCAATGTTCTCCTGATATCAGAAAAGTATTGTCTTCGTTTTACAATATGGGTGAGTCGTGGATTTGATTGTCTTCTCTTCGTCTTGGTATTACGAGAAAGCATTCGGTTTAATTTGCAAAATTATGCAGGATTTCTTCAAGCAGTATTATACAAACATTTAGTAGAGGAAGCAAATATGTTAATGTTTCATAGTTTTTAATGTTAAAAAAAAATTGATATCAAATAATAAAATTGCTAAAAAAATTTCTACAAAAATAACGTCCATACGATATAAGAAAACGTCCGAATCGATTCTCCAAAAAATAAATCCTTTAACATCGTGAAATTATCGAAATCATAATTCAAGCCCACCGCATCGTGCTTTTTGTTCCCAAAACACATTAAATGGACCATACAATCTTCGGCTGTTCGATGCTTGTAGTAAAAAAAAAACTTGCGACTATATCTATAAAGGTTAAAGAGATTTTTTATACTGATATTGTTTTAGCAACGGTATATTTTATCAATTCTGTTCAAATCGATTTGTTCAACGATAATAAAATAACGTATATACCATGTACTTTGAAATGAATTCGGCGTATCTGTCGTTTGAGATCATTCGAAGTCGTCGGCATTCGGTAGAAGTCGGTTGAAAACGCGTATAAGATACAAACAAGAAAAAAATTAAAATGCCCCACGAAGCATTTCAAGTCAGTCCCATAAACCGCATATGAAATTATATATATATATATATAGGAAATCCTGAAATCATTCTGATCTTTATACACTTCGAGTAAATAGCCCCTCGCGTTAATTGTGAATAGCTTGCGTCTATATATACATATATGCATGCACACATGGAGGACGCCACGGGCAGACGTATAAAGCGACGGGAACCGGGTCTAATCATGCAAATGCGCGCTTCCAACAGACCGTTCAATTTCTTTTTTTAAACTCATACCGTTGAACGAAAGACAAAAAAATACTTAAAAAAAAAAAACTGGAGATACCCATAGCGCGATTTGCAATTCCAAGTGATATTGTGTTGTACGTATATGTTGTATATATATATATATATATATATATATATATATATATATACGCACACATACATACATACATATATGTGCCGCATGAGGCGCGACTTTCAATGATTTCACCTATCTCCCAGGTATATATATACATACATATATATATATATATATATATATATATATATATATATGGATTCCTCCAAGTTTTCGATTCAGAGCCGATAAAAATGTCTTTATTAATCATACGGAATTTCTCCTGCAGCTTTATATTCGCGCGCCCATAAGCGCGAGCAGCGGATTAATGAGCGTAATTAAAATTTATGATTTCGCAGGAGATACATATATATATATATATATATATATATATATATGTCGTTCTCTCGACAATGACAACCGTATGTATGTATATATTATACACGCGGAATTGAGGAATCGTTCTCGTTTACTCGACGCCTTCTGAAACGATCAAGTATTATTACTTAATAAATCAGTCGCGGGCGACCGGTCGTTACAAAAAAAAAAAAAAAAAAAAAAACAACCAAAACTAAAAAATAAAAAACAAAAGAGGAAGAAGAAGGAAAAAGGAAGAAAGGTCGCCTTCGCGCTCTTGCCGCCGCGCACGCGGGCGACGCGCGTGGGAAAAAATTGTCAAAGTAGCCCATTTTGGTATACGACTCGCGCGCGCTCGGGTTCTGCCAACGGGTCCCCGGGTCCCGGGTCCGACGATTTCAATCGAGACACGCACCTTTGTATTATAATTTTCGGCTCTTTATCACCGTTTAATTTCGCGCCCGACAGTTGTAATACACAAGCATTAATAGTATAATCGAAATCGTATATAAATATGCATATACGTATGGTTCTCGTCGGATAGACATCGGGCTACATGGCAATTCACTTTTATGGGCAATTATCTTACGTTATAGCATATATATATATATTTATGGGTTGGGAATTCTGCTACTATATTTTTAGGGAATTTTACTCCATTTTTTCTTTTCTAAATATTATTATCGAAGTTTTATTGGTGCATCGATAAAAATAACGTTCTAATACACAGTTTTATTGAGATATATCTCAAAGCAGCTGTAATAGCTGTATGTCAGGCCCGGATAAATGGGGAGGGGTGATTAAGGGTGTCTATCAGCATCGATCTCGTCGTTGAACGAACAAGTTTTAATGGCGAATCTTTGTTTCCCGCCAAGCTCTGTTTTTTTTTCTTCAGAAAATCTTTGAAATCTTTGTCTAAATAACACGTCAACTTTATATTAAATGATTTTTTTTTCGATCAAGTGTAATTTATTATCTACCTACACTGTTACATTTTACTCAATTAGATTGATTGTATAAATAATATTCTATAAGAATTAGTTGGATCAGGCAAGCTTAATAAATATATTTGTATTTTATTAGCAAAATAAATGAAAAATATCTGCAATTTCGAATATTCGTCTAATAATAATTGGCAAAAAAATTTAATATACAATATTTGTAAGTTTATCGGGTATTTTCTACGAATCCAATAGCGAATTGCGATGGGAGAATCGTTTTCCGTTCGAAAAATAATAAAGTATATGTATCGATAAACTAGCAATCGAAGAAGATCGATTGAGATCATTAGCTCTTAGTGACTTAATTTCATAATTAACTGGCTGAAAATTAAGCAGGTTTTATTATTTCAACTGTATTAAAAATATTTCAAAAATATTATAAAAAGTATACTCATAAAAGTTATTGTTATATTAATTAGATTTTTTTCATAAATGTGTAAAAATGGCATTTCTCTTTTTTTCCCTTCTTTTCTCTTCCTATTATTGAAGTGATATAAACACGATCATTCGAAGGAGTCTCGGGCTTGTTGGCAATCCCGGGTCTCGTGCCAATCTAATTCAACCCCGTAAGACGTATACTAATGTGTACAAATACGAGTAAGACTTTTCGATTCAAACTTCCCGGGTTTATCGATTCGGGCAAATGTTTTTATTTTTAACTTGGAAGTACCGTCAGATTTATCTGTGCCAAATTTCACGCCATTATCTTCATTTACCGTAGTTTGTGTTTCGTAAACAAAGAAAAGTTATCTCTTCGGGTTTTTGATAATGTCTGAAATTATTCAACAAACAAGTAGCGTTAAATTTTGTGCGCGAAATGAAGTATCGGTCGCCGAAATCCGAAATCATTCAGAATGTTGCATAAAGTCTTTGGTGGGATGTCGATGTCAAGAGCAAGTGTTTTGGATGGGCACAAATTGTTCAAAGAAGATCGTGAACGCGTTGAAGACGAACCACAACGAAGACGACCAAGAACATCTACTTATGGGCTGCAAAAGTCGTCAAAATCAAAGAATTGGTTCTGCAAAATCGTCGATTGACTAATAGAGCGCTTGTTGACGCTGTTGGAATTTCAAATGGTTCAGCCAACACCGTTTGGAAAAATATTTTGTGCATGAAAAAAGTGAAATCTCGATTGCTGCCAAAAACACTCAATTTTTTTGAAAAACAGCGTCGCATGCGGTCTATGATACGATGATATCATGAAAGATAATATCATAATAACTGGAGATAATAACGCATAATAACTGGAGATGAGACTTGCTTACGAACCAGAAACAACCGATCGATCGGTCGGAGATCGAAAAAATCGCGCCAAAGTCGATCAAAAATCAAGGTTACGCTCACTGTTTTCTTCGATTATCGTTATATGGTACATTATGGAATTCCTTCCAACCGGCCAAACGGTTAACAAAGAATGTCATTCGAGTGTTATTCGTCGTTTGCGTGAAGCTATTCGTCTCAAAAGGCCAGAATTATGGAAAGGCAACTCTTGGTTTTTGCATCACGATAATGCACCAGCTGGACACTCCATTGATTTTACGTGAACATTTCGCCAAAATTTCAACCAATATCGTTCCGCAACCACCGTACTTGCCGGATTTAATACCGTGCGACTTCTGGCAGTTCAGAAAACTCAAAAGATCACATCGGAGACATGGTTTTAATTCGATTGAAGAAATAAAAGCCGAATCGAAAAAGGAACTGATGGCCATTCCGCAATACGAATACAAAAAATATTTTCAAACTTGGAAAAATGGTTGGCATAGTTGCATTACATCGGGGAGGCGGGTTATTTTGAGGGGGATAAATTAGATTTAAAAGAATAAATAAAGATTGTAAAAGATATAAATAAATTCATACACAGTAGTATGTCTTCTATTTTAAACTATAAGAATTTCCGCGAGAATATATTATCATCTTTTAAATATAGAACTGTTCACGTCTTTAACGAAGTTGTCTAAACTTAAATATGACACTGAAACCGACCTAGTGAACTATCATAGCCGCACATAAGAATATTAAATCAAAAACATTATAATATTAAAAATATAAAAAAAAAACTGTAAGAATCAATCTTGTTAAAAGTATTTCATTTATAGGGTCTTAACACCTTGCCAACTGTCTGTCATCCCCGAAATCTATAGTTTAATTTTCATTATCGGTTGCCCGGCGCACAGCGTGCAAAAATGACTACGTCAAACGGGAGTTTTTCTCTTTATTATCAATTATATATGAATGAAAGCAAGAAGGTGTATACTGTTAATAAGATTTACTTTGGCACTTCCTTCAGATTTATGGTAATCTATCTTATTTTATAATCTTATTTTTATGGAATTAAACAAAAAAATGAATATGTATTTTTTCCCTTTAATCCAATGGACTTCATCGATTCCTTCATTTTCAAGTCTATATTGTATTTAAGTTTTTTTTTTTTTATCATTTTCATTCATTGCAAACTTTTTCTGATTGATTTGTCGACTCGGAATTATTTCTCACGCGAGCCAAAAACATACTTTCTTATTCTGAAATATACATTACTAGACATATATATTCATAGACTTATAATTTACATTCTACTGTCGTTAAATTTAATAGATTCAATTAATTGTTATTACTTACAAAAATTCGTAAAAATTCATCTGCAAAATGAATATATCTTCAAGTATATGCAGTACGAAATTATCAAGCGAAAGCCATTATCATAAATTACATTGATAGCGTCTTAAAAAAAGAAGATTGTTAATTAAGAAGATCTTAGACAACTTCGAGGATAGTAAACAAATACTATTTAGACAAGTATAACCATTAATTGCTAAAAATACAATAGCAGTTTGGCTTTTAAAATATTTAAATTTAGTATTTATTTTAGATTCTTTAGCAACGGTACAAATTTTGAAAAGCCACAATTATCATCATCTTGACGCGATAGCTGCGTTACAAGTATGTAAATAATGCAACGGTAACGAATTATTGAAATGATTTATCAGATATTTTTCATGGAAGCTGGTTCAAGTAAGTTCTTTTCAATAGATCTTGCCTAAAGAGACAGTTCGCTATCCAAGACATTAGGATCCGTCAAGATCAATTTCGGATAATGCACGTAATCCTGCGCTGCGTATTACGTTAAATTAACCTGTGATATCACGTTGTACATAACGCGCGAGCACTGCGCTGTGCGTGGCAAACAATCCCGTTATCCCGGCCCTGCCCCCCTCCAAGCCGTGCGGAAGAACGATCAGACGAGAGTACCGAAGCAAGGCCTCGTTTGATCTGCTTTCGGCCTGTAATTATCATTCCCTTCCCACGCTCGTGCCCCGACGGGGAAAATTCCGCCCGAAAATTGCTCACCTCGCGCGTGTATAACAATAAGCGGTTAGGTCCGCATAGCGTCGGTAAAAGGCGAAAGGCCAAAATAATCTCCCAGCTTACGGAGATACATCGGTCGAACGTTACGGCCGCGATTGATCGAGAATGTATTATTTCTATTACCGCGCGCGCGCGCGCGCGCGGTACGTATGTGTATCGTCAGCCGTACGCGAGCCGGGGCACTACTACTGGCGATCGCGATTGATATACGCCGCTGTCTGTCTGTCTCTCTCTCTCTCTCTCTCCCTCTGTCGCATGCGGCCGGCGACACATCCGCGACCCGCCGCACGCGTATATAATGCGCGTAATGACACGGTTTTCGGTTTCTGTATTTATATATATATACTGAAACACGATTCTCTCGCTGCGGGGCGCGAGCGCGTGTGTTATATATACGTGATATTATTGCGTTCCGGGGTTGGTTTTGGGGATTGTGCGTGGTCCCTTATATTTTTGCTTTGTTCTTTTATTTTATTTTTTTTAGTGTTTCGTATACAATCCGGAGATGGCCGAGATAACGCGAACTATAGGAGGGACGATCGAAGTCGACTCTGATTATTTAGCACGTGAATTTCATTTTGACAATTTCAATTTTTAAAATGAAATTTATATATATATGTGTGTGTGTATCTATACGTATAAACATATATATTATGGACAATTTCAATTTTCAAAATGAAATTCACGTGCTAAATAATCAGACAAATGCCGACTTCGATCGTCCCTCCATAGTTCGCGTTATCTCGGCCATCTCCGGATGGTTTACGAAACGCTCAAAAAAATATATATATATATATATATATATATGTATATAACTTTTCATCGACACTGTCATGGATACACGTAAGGCTGCAATTGAAGTTTTTTAGTTTCTCATTATACCGAGGAGTTTGTAGTTGACCCTTGCCCGACGCTTTTTTCATTCTTCTTCCGGTTTTCTTCGCCTTCGACACTCTTTGTCTCTCTCTCTCTCTCTCTCTCTCTCTCTCTTTGGCTTCTTATAAAGGTGCTCCCCCTTTCAAGAAACAGATCTAAAGTTACCCATTTTAGGCTTCGTCAAGGTAAGAGCCCTTGACGAACTCTTACTTGCGTTTCTCCCTATTTACAAACACTTCGAAACATCAATCGAACGCTGAAATAAACTTTGTCCACTTTTGCAATAAATTGAAGAAAAACTTGTAAAAAAAATCTGTTTCAAACGACAATTTGCAATAAATTATTAATGAAATCAATCCCATTAGTGGATGGTTATCCCGAAAAATATTTTTTGAACAAAATTCTGGAAGACAACTTTATTGTTTAATCAAACTTTAAAACGAGAAACATCAGTTTGCGAAGTAAGTGCACCTGCTCTTTATCAAATTTTCAAACATAAATTTGCAATCGTTTGCCATCCCTCTTCAGGCTATTTATTAAACATATAAATTTTAATGTGAAGGTATTGCATTTCGGACGTCATGTAAATACATTAAAATGCAGTATTTAGACGTAAGCAATCAACGTATAATCTGTTAATTACATTATAAAAAAAAAGAATTGTATTAAACTTATAATTTTTTATGCTTAATAAAAATAGCTTGAAGAGGAGGAAAAACAGCTGGCTAAACGTGGTCTTTTCAAATTTAATAAAAAGCTCGTATACTCGTTCGAAATCGACAACCAATTATTTATTCTTTCGAAACATTATATCAGAAAGATAATAAAGTATATTTTATTAAAAAATATCAATTGTTGTAAAGAAAAATTAAATCGAATATAATATTTAATTTATTCCATAATTGCTTAGAAACAATTATGCAAGTAATTTTCAGAGAAATAAAGATTAAATATTACAAATAAAGGCTTTATAATTGAAAGGAAAGTTTTGACGTTTAAGTCATGTCAACAGTCTTATTCATTTCGATTTACTGTTGAAGTGTTTAAAAGGCAAAGGATTTGAATGGCATTTCTGAATCCGTATGAATTAGGTAATATTGAGATATCATTGAAGTGAGCTACTACTAGTATTACCGTTACTACTAGCTAAACTTCCCATACTTTTCTTATATCGTATATAAATAGAAGTATCGTATGTAATAAAATGAATAAATATTTTCATCGGTCTTACAGTCTTTATAATATAATATATTAGCTAAATAGGATCTGAAATAAAATAAATAAAATAAAATCGCATGTAATAGAAAAGTTTTCGAAATCCTTCGTTCGAGCGAAAGCAGTGGTAAATTTCGAGTTGCCACCGCCACAAAGTATACCTCAATAATCTCCAATCTTTTTTTTTATCAAACGAGATCTAAAACGGCCTCGCCTCGCGGCAAATCTCGCAATAACAACGATCCGGCGTCGTCTGTCGATACGGTACTGTAAACGTGCATCGTATAATAAGCGCGTATGCACGTGTATATATATATACACACACACGGAGCACAGGCGTGTACGATACGATCGAATCTGTAAATACGGGGCTCGAACGGCGCGGCGCGCGGCTCCCGCAGCGGTGCCGGAAGTCCGGGTAATTCGTCCCCCACGCACGGTATGCAGAGGGCCGCGCGCGCCAGCATACGTGCCGTATGATAAGTAGCGCGTTACAGAGACTCGCCGCGCAGCCACCGCCGGCAGCGGTCGCCGGTCGCAGCGACAAACCCCCTGCGCGGCACGGGGAGGGTTGGCGCGCGTCCCCCATTGGCGGAAGCCCCCGACGAATGGCGGTCGCCACCGAGGATCTCGCGACCTCGCGCTCGTAGGGAGGGGGATACCTTGGCGCCTATACCTATATAACGCGAGAAATGCTCTACCGGTCTCTCTCTCTCTCTCTGTCTCTCGCTCTCTCACCGTGTCCTCCCGCGGCGCGCGAATAATAACAATAATAGGAACGCGGGGAGAAAACAGGGATGGGTATTGGGACGGCAAAGGGGTGCATTGGACGCTGGCTCCGAGGGTTGCGCAGCCGCAGGCCGCCGGGCCTATATAATGCGCACGCACACCAGTGCGTCGATGGCCCTTTCGGAGGAGGGCGGTACGCGCACTTTTGCGCGATTCTTCTTTATGCGCAGAGAGGGAAAGAGAGAGAGAGAGAGAGAGAGAGAGAGAGAGAGAGAGAGAGAAAGTGCGATGAATGGGGCCGTTTCAAAGAGTGACGACGAAATTATTATGATTCGATGGTCGAGGATTCAGGTATATTTATATATATATATATATATATATATATATATATATATATATATATATATATATATATATATATATATAGATGTGAAAAGCCTTAAAGCCTTTTTTTCCTCTCTGTATATATAAAAAGATAGCGTTAGCAAATGAAAGAGGTATGCGGGTGCCAGACATAGCGTTCACAAAGATTCAATAAGTTTACGCAAACGAATCCACAATTTCGGGCAACACACGTTATAATTAGAAAGATGACGTTTTATACTGTTCTTTTAATCAGCGATGTAATTTGGAATTTTTTTTACACGTTCACATTTTAATTTTAATTTTCATTAAATATGTATATAAATCATACATTTGAATAATTCATAACATTGGCCCCAAATAATAAGTAGCATCATTTTTTGGCCACTTACGGAAAACTCAGATAATCGAATTGGTACCAACTTCCCGATTAAACAGTGATATATAAGCAGTTACTGATCATTAATGGAAAATAGCAGTTGCGCGGTAAAAATTAAAGCCACTCATAAAAATTCAGTACATACGTATGTCACTGATTTAATTACAGAAACTAATTAACGCGTGTCATAATTATTTTTTTCTTACGAAAAGATAATGAAATGCAAATTAACGTAAATACATTGTTGTAGAATCGAAATTTTCAGCAAAGAATATTTTTTAGATCTATTTATAGACGCCGATGACATTCAATTCCCGTTGGAGCGACAATTTATCCCCAAACTACAATTATTCATATTAATCTCGAAAATTCTTAATCATTGCTTTGTATCATCATTTGCAATGTACTATTTATTATATGTAATTGTCGAAATTCTAATTACAATATATCCTCCTGTAAAGTGAATACGTCAATTTATATAACGTATATCAACGTTCGTAGCACATATTCTTGTCCATACTCTTAGAAGCTTTTTTTTTTCTTGCTCAGTCACGGTCCCTATTCGACTCTCGTGCACATATATATATATGTATATATATATGAAATAAAGTAGGATGATCATTGCATTATTTACCGCGTCTTATTCCATTATGCAAATGTCAAGAGCACGGCGTTGCGTCTTGGCGCTGTAAGTGCCTAATAAGTGTCACCAGTCCACCCCCGCTCCCCACATACACGGTTAAATAATCGAATATATCGTTGAAAAAAATACTCTTACTAATGCTCCCGCGAAGGGGACGCTCTGTGGAAGGGAGGGGGCGTTAAGTGCACTCTTCGCCGCACGGGCGAGGTATCCCCTGAGGACCTATATATATATATATATGAGAACTTTTATCGCCCCGGTATATCTGCCGTATACTCTTCCCCCACTTTCCGATGGCCAAATAACCGCCAGCGTGCCATAGTTATCTCTGTGTTGGAGCGCTCTACTGCCGGAGGACAATTCGATTGATAAACGTCTTCGTTTTAATTTTTTAGATCTCTGGTAACGGAAGCAATGTATTATACAGACGTTTCTCGCTGGTTCGAAAGTAAAACAAGAACACGCGATGGGCAATGGATTTTTACGTTCGATTTCCGCTTTAATCGTCGACGTTTTTCAATACGTATCGAGATGTATTGGGTAGATTCCATATGCTGATGTATGATTAATCGTGTCTGGAATATGCAGGATGTGAACAGAGGGGCAAAATTTAGATGTGATAACAAGCGAAGTGGATTTCTCAAGGATTTTTCAAATGGTATGTAACTGGCCACTTTTGTCCGCGCAAATGGAAAGCGCAGATATTTTTTCCCCCCCGTCGGTTAGGAACTCGAATCGAGGTTCTTTCGATGGTTTGAGAATCAATTGTTCGCCCTCCGGAAGTATATGAATTTTTCAATTATAACGTTTATGTTTCAGTTTACAAAATTTTGAATTGGTATATATTATTGAATTATAGATTTTGACCTCACGCTTACGTGGTTAAGAGTGATTTTCATTTGAAAAGTCAATTTCATCTTTTAATTGCCCAATAAAATATTATCAGTTCATCCACTTTAAATCCCACAGATTTTTAGATTAAAATATTTTTTGTTCATCTCCCTTATACTTTCCAAGATTTATATTGTGAATTGTTTAAAATTGGACATCCTGAATAGAGTACAGAGTGTTTCGTTTTAATTTCCTCAGGTATATATCTAGAAAAATAGGCAAGGTAGGTAACTATAAACATAAAATATTTGGGGTTAGAAAAGGAACAGCTAATAGGGACCTTGCTGATCATATTGAAGTTATAATTTAAGCTAATATTTCATCATAAAACTCTCTGCTTAATTATTTATAATGAAATATTAGCTTTAGATTAAACTCAAAGCGAAGATCATGATCAACGACGAAATTACTTAATACATCCAAATAACGTATTGCTATATATATATATAGTTCCAACTAACCTAGGTCAAAGTAAATTTTCAGTTACAAAAGTTTTAGCCGATGCTGCGCATTAGACCTATGACCGTTATGGCAATTTCATGATGAATTCCCTTTATCTCATTGCATGAGATATGTAAATTTGTTATCTTTGTCTTTTGTCAATTGTTTGAGGTATGGAAGTATGCTAATGGAAACAATACAGAATACCACCCCAAAACGAGGTCATTCATTCGATCTTCGAAATTTGTAACATCGCATATTCTGACCTACGAACGAGCTGATTTCAATTGTCTAGATAAATCTTTTGAGAAATGACCTTGACCCCTCCAGCCGAAACACAAAGCGCGATGATCCATTGTATTTAAATCTCCTGGTATCTTTCCATTGCTTTTCAAATTATATATAATACGGCTGAAGTGATTAAAATTAATCAAGATTTAAAAATCGATAGATTATGGTATAACAATTATATACACCGGGCAAATAACAGATGTTTGATCATTTACTGAAGTATACGCACGTGCGTACATAAACGATATGTAAAAATAATTCGCTCAAAAATGAGACTGAAAGGCAGAATATCTTGGCGTTATTAATTTAATGGCTGTTGCTATATACGTATAACCAGTACAAGTTTTCTCGTATCCCATGCCATATAATGACGTAAGATGCGTGCTTGTATTATACGGACGCACACATGCAGGGATCTCTCTCTCTCTCTCTCTCTGTCTCTCTCTCTCTCTTTCTGTGTGTGTGTGTGTGTGTGTGTGTGTGCGTGCGCGCGCGCGCGTGTGTGTTTGTGTGTTTGTGTACGTTTATCTCGCCAGAAATTGATAAGATCGCTATTCGTGTAGCGTCAATAATTTGCTAATCGCCGAAAGACTCGACTTCCTTTTTTCCCCTTCGAATTTCTCCCCCCCCCCACCCCTTGCAGAGAAATAAAGTATTTATTTTTTGCGTGCCCCGGCGTTTCGAGCATCCGCGTTCGTGAAATATTTTACACCTTTGTGTCGTTTTCTTATCTATACGGCGTGTATTTACCGCGGTATTTGCAGTGCATACATCTATAATAACTGCGGAGCCGCAAGGGCCTATCGACGCTCGTCATTTTTCAATATAGCAGCTTTGCAAAGCAGCTGAGATAGATAGACAGATGCATAGATGGACGTGTACTTATTTGTATAATCTTCGATACGAAAAGACTATCATAATTTACGAGGTATAAATAATCAATTTCTATATTGGATATATCGTCAATAATTAAAATTTCGATATAAAATAATGCAAATAATAACGACATAAAAATTATATAGATACGCAGTAAGTCGAGAGAGAGAGAGAGAGAGAGAGAGAGAGGCGGTGGAAGGGGAGAGAGATGAAGACAGAGTTCTATGCGAAATCGGGGCGGTCTTGAGAAGGTATTGGTCTGAGGAGTAATTCGCGCGCGCGCGCACGCGAGTTAGGATAAAAATGAGAATGAGAGAGAGAGAGAGAGAGAGAGAGAGAGAGAACGGAACAAGGGAAGGGGCGCGAATGGGTATACCGTCCATATATTGTACACGGGATTATCGTGTGATGCGATCGACTGGTAGTTACTTAGCGCCTCCAGATCGCTATCTCCCTCTCTCTCTCTCTCTCTCTCTCTCTCTCCTTTCTCCTTCGCCATCCCTCGGGGCGAGGAGGAGGGGGAGGTGGGGTCCATGCATGCACGCGCGCGCCATGCTCTCGCTTCGGACGCGCTCCGACGCGCGCTCCCTCTCTCTCTCTCTCTCTCTCTCTCTCTCTCTCTCTCTCTCTCTCTCTCTCTCTCTGCCTCTCGTTATGTGCGCCTTCGTACCCCGCGTAAATTTATCGCGGCGCGCTCTTCGACGCGATAACGCATCAGCGCACAATCCGTCCCCGACCTTCGTACGCGACTTCGCGCGCTGCCAGACGCAACACGGATACTTCTATGTCGTTTCATCTATATATATATATATATATATATATATATATATATATATATATATATATATATATATTAGGGGGAGAGAGAAAGGGATAAAGAGCGCGGGGAAGGGAGGACTTTTCGTATGTATGGAACTTCTTTGTATGAGCGTCAATATAAGGAGTTCTAGCTTTTTTTCATCCTCTTTATGACTTTTCAATATAGTCATATATGCGAAGATACATACGAGGCTCAATCTCTAAATTTCTAATTACGCGTGTCTTGCCTTTATCATATATGGGGGCATAAATCTAAAATGCACTTTCCTACGAAGATAGCGGCGCACGTCCTCAATATTTCTCTTGAGCGGGCGATGGATTCTAAATTCAAATCCTCGTAGCATTTTATTGCTGTTTGAGTTTCGTGCGTCCTGGATTTTCGGCATTTTCTCAACACCTCCGACAACAGTACAGTCCACGAATGGACAATTGAAAAATCACCGCGAGTGCAAGCCCATCGACTCCGTGCCCAAATCCAAAACGAATACCCGAGACATCGATTTGAGTTTTTATCGCGGATGCAGAATGTGCATTATGTACGCGACGCTTTGTAACGGGATTAATCTGAGGAAACGTGAAAAAATGCTTGGCAAGATGGTTTTTGGATGTGTTATTTAAGTCTGAAAAATGAATGCTATATATAGAGGCATACGTGATTGCTCCTTGTAAGAGTCGACTGGTGGAGATTTGCTTTAAGATACATAAGATGATTCTTCAACGTAAACGTCTGTGAGACACTCTTAATCTTGTTATTCGCCCGAAATATCTCATTCTTCTCAAGATTATTTTTCTATTCGTCTATTATGCAGTGAGATTATTTGGTTGTTTGTTTTTTTGTTTTTTTTTATATCAACTTTTTTCAAATCTACACGAAACGATTCTCTGTCGAAATTGAAAAGCACGAGTTTATGATATTTATGTCATAGCAATAAACAAAGAATCTAACCAAAAACAACGAAACGATCAAGAAGCACCAAAATTTGTAACACTTAAAGTCATCGGATATGATTGAGAAAGAAAATATTTCAATGTAGTTGAAGCCAGAAAACTAATAATCCGACGGTAGGTAATGTATTTAATGTTTTTGCATAATCATATATTTTTTTTCATATAAGCTCGATCAGTACAATAACATGACGTATAAGGTATATCATCGGTATTTATCTCTTATATCCTTTTTTCGACGTATACGTATAATTCCAAGCCGGTCCCGGCAAGATTTTCATAAAGAGCGGCTTCGTGCGCTGCCAGTGCACACGCGTGCGTAAAGTAAAGTTGACGAAACAGTGTCTAGACAAACGCGGCCGTTCGTTGTACTTAATGCATGGAAGTCGAGGTGGCGTTTCCTTCTTAAATCTGAAAGCGCAGCTCGAGTCGCGTTCGTGTTACGAGTAATCCTATTATTGAGGGGAATTTTTATGCGAAAATTAATCCGCGAGGGTTTTTTCCGTGCAAAACGCCGCCCAGTGATCCTACCGGATTGGTATATATGGTATATATATATATATATATATATATATATATATATATATATATATATATTCCTTTTATCGAATTTTTCTCTTTTGCATTAAGGATGAGTGTATAGTGTTCGTAACGTGCGCACGTTATAAAAATCATGCGCTGCGCTTGTAACGCTCGGGAAAAGCCAAATCGTTTCGCAACCTACTATCGTAAAAACATATATCCGATCTGATCTTCGTTCCGGGACGAATAGTAAATTTGGAGAATGCCACGCGCGCCTAATGCGAACGATGCGCGATTGATCGAAGTACGAAAATTCTATTACGACGTTAATTGTAACAATGAATTATAAATACTGGATCGTCTTCACGAAGCTATATACGTACGCACACACACACACACACACACACGTATACATTTTCTTCATTTCTCGACAGCAGCCCCGATAAGCGATGCGGAGGAACGATGGAAAATGTCAGCGCGCGACACAACCGGGTCTGCCGAAGTGGAGGAGGGAAACTCGAAGGGGAGGTCCAATTATTCGCGAGATTCGGTTACCACGCGGGCGCATCGCACGGGGAGGCGCGCGCAACCGCGCGAATGAGAAAGAGGGAGAGAGAGAGAGAGAGAGAGAGAGAGAGGGAGAAAGAATAAAGAAGACAGAAAAAAGGAAGTCTACAACGAAACGAGTATAACAGCGGTCGGGCTTCTTCTTCACTATCCTCCTGTCTGCGCTTCCTTTCGGACCGCTCTTTCTCCTCCTCCCAACCCCCCGCCCCCTCCACCGGGTTCCGAGTTTTTTTTTCCTTTTCTTTCTTTTTTTTTTTTTTTTTACCTTCTTCACTGCTGTCTCTCACTTTTCTGCTCTTCCTTTTCTTCAACCTGTGCGCGCGCGCGCGCCGCCGCCGCTGCCGCCGCCGCCACCGTCGCGCAGTTTTTGAGAGTCGGGATATCTTTCGGCCGATTTGTCAGTACCGTTCGCCGCACCCTTTGTCATTGCTGATTTTCCTAGGCGATATAATGTTTCTTGGAAATAAGAGATAATGGGAGATAATTTTGGAAAGCAAATCATTCATGGTTGGAAAAATTAGCCATTTTATGTACGATGTACATGTATATATATATATATATATATATATATATATATATATATATACATACATATACATTTGAAGTGTTTCATATGTTCGAATTTTTTCTTTTATACGTAATTCATTAATAATGCGCTATTTTTTCGTCTATAATTTTTTTTTTCAATTCGATAAATGTTTATGTTAACAATTATAAAAAATATTGATATAAGCGTTTACCTTAAAAGGTTTAGTGGAGGAAAAAATTTGAGAGAAGAAATCTGTATGATTTTGATAGGAGTATTCAACATTAGTATTTACTTTGTCCTTATAAATAATAGGACTTTGAGAGGATTTATGAAGGAGCATTTATCATCGATCGAGATCCTAAAATGAATTATTTTAGAAATCTTTTCGAAAAGTTCGCCGAAAAGATTCACGGAATGGAATCCAAAATTATTTATAAAAAATTATAATAAAGTCCTCTAAAAGAATTCCTGAAAAGATTTTAAAATCAGCGCATGCAAAAATCCAAAAATGAATTCTAAAACGATAGCATTGATGGAAAAAGATATTTAGCATTTTTGAAAAACCTCTCTCAAAAGATTCGCAAGGTCTTAAGAATCACTTTAATGTCAGAAAGTATTTAGGAAAAGAAGTCTCAAAGATAGTTTCATGATCGGACATATGAAAAAATTTTGCAAGGATTTCTGTAAGAATTTGAATCGGTGATCAAGTATCCTTATAGAAATTACCATCAAACACCTTACAAGATCTTGACATTTCGCCATTCTTATTATTATCTCTTCGTCCTTTCGAGAATCCTTCAGAGTTATTTGCAGAAAGAAGCAAATTGATAATAGCGCGCGTGAGTTCTCTTGCTCTTACGGCATTGCATTACCAGTGATAAAAAGGGTTGTGTCATGTGGTACGAGCCACGAATAGATTCCGAAAACTTTCTATTCCAAGAAAATACTGGGATATTTCGGAGAGAATTCCGCGAAAGGATTCTAAAAGTTTCGCATAAATCCATTTTTTTTCCTAGAAGCGAGAATGTCGCTGTCCCTTAGCAAGCTCGCAATGAAAACTCTACGGAAGGCATTTCAAGAATCCTGTCAAAAAGGAAACCTCTAAATGATTCAACTAGGAAAAAAAGTTTACGGATCCCTTCGAGTTTTTCGTTTAAAAGGATTCTCGTATTCTTGAGAAAAAAAAAAAGCTTTCAGAGTCAGGATCCTGAAAGAATACGGTTGATTTTCTTCCGCAATCGAAAACATTACGATTCAAACGCCATAAAATGCCAAGTACAAAACGCCTGCTTTCGTCTCAATGGAAAGCGTACAAAACGTGCCATTCATTACCGGATCCCGGCTTGGTTATCGAGATATATATATCTATATATATATATTCCAATTCTTCGTTATCGTACGAGGCGCGCATCGACGGCGAAACCCTATATTAATTCGCTAGCTATTTACGCGATCGCGTGGATTTTTAGCCACGCGGGCGACACGAGCCATCCCTGTGCGAGGGGGTGGGTGTGGGGATGGAGACGAGAGAATTCGCCGCTCGCCTCTCGGCGCGGATAGACGTTCCATTCGCAGGATATGGATTCAAGTCGTACGGTGGGCTCGTGTGTAAGGTGACACCGTCCGTGACGAGGCGCGATGGAGGGAGGTGGAAGGAAGGAGAGCGTAGAGGGACGGCCCTGTCCGCGTATATAATTCGCCACTTCGCGGAACGGAGTCTTGGGACGCGAGGCACGCGCGCGCGCGCGCGTCCGTCTCGCCCCCGGGGACCGAGTGAGATATATCGCTGGACATATTGTTCCGCGCTGATGATGCTCGCCTATACCCGTTTTCTCGAACAGACGGGGATGGCGGCGGGGGGGGGGGTTGCAACGTTTGCGAGAGCCCGTCGCCAGGAGTACGGAAAGAGATCTGATTTTCGAATTACGAGCGATTATCCCCTTGCAAATGTTTCGTGTACTTTTAGGGGGTGTGTACGAATTCGAACTTCTTCTCCTTCCTTTTAGTTTTTTTTTTTTTTTTTTGTTTGTTTTGGCAAGCGAAGAGTACGGCCGAGCGACACATCGTTAGAAACAAAAAATAGACGTGTCTTACGCAGATCCGTATATCATGTAATGTAATGAGCATTCAATGGTCGAACGATCGAACAGTGTAAAATACCTATCAATTTTTGTTTCCAATGACATGTCAGTATTGAAATTGATACAGATATATTCTAGAGATTCGAGCAGTTTATTACGCTCGAGATTCGCGTTATTCGCGCCTGAGGTGGATTCTAGGTTCAGGTACAAAATCCGCACCAAGGTTCGGAAGTCCAAGCTTTCCTGAAGCGAATTTTCGAAATTTTCAAACGGGGAACTTGATTGATCGTCTGTCTTTTAGCACTGAAATTCTGATAGACGCGGCACTGCGAATATCGACGAAGGGAAAGACAAGATCATCCTGTAGGAGATAAAAGACTTCGATCATCTCCCAGTATTTTTAATGGCTATGTGGAAGTTGTAAGCATGTATATTTTTAAATAAATATATTCGCCATAAGCTATATTAAGCTTACGCAACGATTCTGTCCTCGAAATTAGATTCGAAAGTAAAAATTTGAGCAAAACTCATTGTTCAATTATATTTAATTACAATTTGTCTTTTTGACTTAAAAATTCGCAGAGCAATACCAAGTTCAAGAGACTCAATCAGCTGCTGTATATAAAGCAATTCACAGGTCGACCTTATTTTTGACGTAGTCATTAATAGAAAATCCCAATAACATACAGAAAGTTTAACATAAGTAAAAATACTTATCACGGTCATTTTAAATACAAAAATTTACAGTTATTTTTTTTATCAGATTGTCGATTAATTATAATATTTTTTAACAATGAAAAATGTTTATGTAGACTGAAATAAATTTCACAAAAGATAAAAAATATTGCGTATCATTGGTCTATTGAAAAAAATATATATTCACGTATAAGTTTAATAAAAATCGCTCTGGCTGCGGAGGTGACACGGAAACAAACTGTACTTTACTGAGGGACTACCGAGACTCTTTACTTTAGCCGCAGATACAAATTCATACTAGTATTCGGAAGTTAGTGTGCAAATGAATAATGACGATATTATCCGGACCGCATATTAAATCATTGACAATACACACAGCTGTCGGGAAATTCCTATGTACACCAAATTAATAAGGCATTTCGAGTCTTCGCCAGATCTCAACGACAAAGTCGCACGCAACAAGCCAGATATAATAAAAATGTTACCGATAAATACACGTAAAATAACCAATATCCCTGGTGACGGAGGAAATAATACTCCACTTCAATTACCGCAAACGTACTGTATGCATGTACAGCAAAAATTGTACACACATATCATCGTTTCTAAGGGTACGTAACGAGCATTCAAAACCCCACCTCGTCGGTGATGGTTCGACGGGGGGAAGGGGTAGGGGGGGGAGCTGTTATAATCCGGCGGATTAGAGGCGGCTTTTTCATTGAATATGTACCGTACGTGCGGCGGCTACAGTCACGCTACAACTCGCGCATTGTCGCTCGCATACATAACATAAAGCGGTTATGATTTGGCGAGTGTGTGTGTGTGTGTGTGTGTGTGTGTGTGTGTGTGTGTGTGTGTGTGTAGTACGAGGGGTGGTAGAACGAGTTTGGCAAAGTGAGCGACGAAAAAGAGGAGGGTTAGAGGTGGGTAGTGAGAGAGGGAGGGGGCGAGATGTCGGTGTCGGGTTACGAATCGGAAGCCTCCCCGCAACTATATATATATATATATATATATATATATATATACGCGTTATACACACGACGGACGCTGCCACCCGCCCTTTTCTTTTCCCCCTTTCGCTATATCGCCGTCCCGGTCGCTCTCTTGCTTTTGCCTCTGATGCCTTGTTGTTCGGTCAGCGGCCAAAGAGTGCATTCTGAGTCGAGCTTCCAAAAATGACAAAAAAAAAAAAAACATAAATAAAGAAAGAAAAAAAAACAAACAAACAAGCAAACAAAAAAAAGATAAAAAGACTTCATACGCCCGGCGTATAGGCTCGTCCGCTTTTAATTTTCATTGTCATGTAAGTGAGAAAATTTTGAACGTTTGCATACCAGTTGTTTGTAATAATGCAGCATTGCAGCTACAGATTTCAGTAGGCTGACGGTGATTCCAGAGATTTATGCTTGCGTCAATTTTTTGTAATGCTTGTAAGAAGATACGAGATAATTTTCATAAAATTGTGCCTCCATTATTGACAGATATTTATTTCTTTCCATTATAATAATTGTTTACAGTACAGCACAGTGTAGAGTATGAGGAAGTGAAAATATTAGGCTAAAGAAGGTATGTACTTTATAATAAAATCCGTCCTACTCGAGAACGAAAACTCTCTCCACTAGGACGAGCGTTTGAACCTATCAAACTATAAGCGCTTTCGGATCTCTGTATAAAACTCTATTAATTCTAGGAGAAATTACCTCCGAAATTACGCTCCAGTTCTGCAAGCCGATCGCGAAATGTTTGCCGAGCGGAAAATTGGAAAATTCAGGAGAAACGCAGATGAGTAGATAATCCGTGGGAGTCGGATTTATTCTGAACGGCTGTACGGCGAACAATCCATTAATCAACCGACATTAAAAACTCTATTTACCGCACTGTCTACTAATCAAGGCTTAAAGGGCCGAGCGGTATATCTTGCCAATAAACACCGCCGAAGGATTCGAATTCTGCGCGCTATAAATTATATCGTCAAAAAATTGAGATTCTCCTCTCCAACAGCGAGCTCATTTTATCGTTCATTATTTCGGTCTTTGGTCGCATTAAAGGAAATAAAAAAAAAAAAAAATTCTTCAATGACTTTATATGACCCACGGGGCAAAAAAAACCCCGTATTATTCTGAGATTCGCAACGACTCCAATAACTGCAATTCCATGATAAGACGGAAAAAGTGCCTAAATAAAAACGATAAAAAATTATTTTGAAAATTAATATAAAAAAAAAAATAACGCTAATCGTAGAGATTGCTTTTACGAACTGGCAGTCATTAGCCCGTTATGTACCACTTGCAACTTTAACAAATTTGCCGATAACCGCACTGCCTTATTTAATAAGATCATCGTCTTTGCCCGGCAAGCATTCGTTGCGAGATTATTAAAATCTTGTTTACGCGGTGGTAAGTGATAAAAAAAAAAAAAAACCCACGACTAAATAAAAAAATTAAAATATCTCGAATGCGCGAATGGATTTTTTTTTTTTTTTAAAGCGACCGCCTCCTCCTTTCCCTTCCAGGAACAGATATATAGATATAATAATGTAACAAACACGTTGCGTGGCAGATCTAAAACGCCGCCCACTATATATACATATTATATGTGAGCGCAAAGTACGCGAATTCCCTTATCTCGACTTTTTGCGCTGGACGTGTCAATTACAGCTGGATTGGATGGCCGGTATTTATAAATATATGATAACTTAAGTCTTCCCTCGATCTCGCCCCACTACCGCCACCACCACCATCAGATATCTCTCTATACTTTGTCGAGCCCTGCGGAATTTCTCTGCGAGCGCTTAATTCCCCCCCCCTTGATTATTTCATACCTCGCGATGTAGGGGACAATTTTTAATTATAATGATAAAGATAGCTGG
This sequence comes from Sycobia sp. Sy_11, assembly GCA_018907035.1. NCBI lineage: Eukaryota > Metazoa > Arthropoda > Insecta > Hymenoptera > Epichrysomallidae > Sycobia > Sycobia sp. Sy_11. The sequence goes on along the minus strand of JACCIC010000263.1, from coordinate 408,615 downwards.
GAGCTTAAATATAAATTTATCGAGTGGGTTCTCTTTTATCTCTCTGCGCGAGATATCGGTCAAGCTTCTACCCTTAAAACGCTCGGTAGCATAAAATACGCTACGGGCAATTTTTATCAGGCTTATCGGTTATAACCGAAGATTCCACCGAATCCTTATCGTAAGAAGAAACCCACACTGCTGCGTTTACATAAAATGGACAGCATTGACCGTTACTCGACGCGGAATCATTAGTCCATAACCTTGGAATTTCTCGGATTTTCCAGAAGGAATGCAAAGGGGCAAAACACTGGGTGCATTAAAGTATATACCGATCTGAAGCACAGAGAATCATTCGGAATTATTCCTGAACTTTATCACTTTTACACCGATTTTGTATTATTCGACTCGCGTACCCGCGCTCGTCGTTATATACGCACCGTGTTTCACGAGTATAACTTTCCATCGCGGCTAATTAGGATCGATCAGTGCCAAAATTCATTATTGAGAAGTTGAGGCCGGGGATTTTCGGGCAACGAGAAAAAAAAAACGATAAAAAAAGAAACAACGAAAAATTGAGTTTATAGAAATAAACAGAGCTGGCCTCGTTCGCTCCGCGGTCGTCTCTGCCCTCCCATTGTTCAGCGATAGATCGTGAATAATCTTCGGCTGCCTTTGAGCGTTTTCTAAGGAATCAAATGTGCAGTAATTAAATTTTTGTTTTTTTTTTTTTTTGTTTTTTTATACGCCGATCGATTACAATTAGCGACGGTATATCTGAAACATGGTGTATCTATATACAGGGTGTCCTAGACAGATTTACACACTAGAACAAGCAAAATTCGTAAGCCAGGCTTATTTATGGAAACTGAGGGAAAACGAGCGAACGCTAATTCGGTTCTCGTTCCAGGGATCGAGATTCGTAATTCCATATTTCCATTAGTCACGCGGCTACATCGGCGAGCATCAAGATACATATGCGCGTATCTTGACGTAAACGACTGAATCGTCCCTGGCCACCGTCGACGGGCCCGCGTCCGATCTCGGCTACCCTCTAGATTATCGTTAAATTCCTCCGAGCCCGTCCGCCCGATTGGCTGCCAGCAGCGCGGCGAAGGAAGCGAAAGAACGCCACGCGCGCACCATCGACGTCTCGTTAACGCGCGGTGTAAAAATTCTCGCGACTTCGCCTCGTTTATATTGGCTAAACCAGATGCTGTACCATATATATATATATATATATATATATATATATGTATATATATTTCTTTACGTCGGAGACACCCTGTATATGCGCGCGCGAATCTCGCCCAAAGCCGGGGACGATGCTGTTGTTGCTGCTGCTGCTGCCGATGCTGCCGCTGCCGCTCGAGCGCGATATCTCGGGGGCGTGAGCGCGTGTAATAAAGCAACTTGTTGATCGAGCCACATGCGCGCGCCGGCCGGCTTATCGACGCGAATTAATCATCGGGTGCGCGCGAGCGCGTGCAACGTGTATATATACATATGTGTGTATATAGATATATATATATATATATATATATATATATATATATATTGCACGGCACACGGACGCGCGGGTGGGCGCGAGCGCGCTTTCGAGGCGAATCCGCCGCGCGCCGCGCGAGAGCGGCGCGGTGGTAGAGGGGCGGGGGGGGGAGATCGGGAGATGGGGACGGGGGAGGGCGACGGGAGTGATTTTCGAGCGAGAGGGATATTTATGGGCAGGCCGGGTGAAATTAATTTATGCAGCCGCATAGACTGCCACGTAATTTATTCGAGGTGCGCGCGATCAGTCACTCGCTGCTGCTGCTCCCCTCCCGAGCCCCCTCCCCTCTTTCTCCCATCCCCTTCTTGTTCGTCTTTGCCCCCCTGTTCTCTCTCACTCACTCACTCACTCTCTCTCTCTCTCTCTCTCTCTCTCTCTTCTCTCTCTCTTTCTCGCTCTTTTGTGCAATGTAAAGAAATCCCGTGATGGTTATACCCGTTATAGACCATATAGGAGATCCTCACGCCTAGCGCGCGTGCGATCGCGCCTCCTTTTCTAATTTTTTTTCTTCCCATTTTCTTTTTCATCCATACAGCCCGACGGCGGCGGCGGCGGCGGCGGCAGCGGCGGCAGCGACCGCGGTACTTGGGAGACAACGAGGGGTTAAAAGAGCGACTAGAGGCGCTGCCGCTTTTTCACTGCTGACGGCTGTGGCGTCGGTACGTGAAGGGGAGGGGGGGGGGAGAGGGTACTGGGACGGGCAGTATTTATTCTTCAAGGATGCTCGAAGGCTTGAGTTCTGTATGCGCGTACTTGATGGCGGCATTAATTCGGGCAAGAGTTACATCGAGCGCCGACAACGGCAGATCGATAGAATCGTTTTATATAGGCTAATGCATCGCGAATACTTGGCGTGCAATATGGGCCGTTTTTTCGTTCTTCTTTTTTTCGTATAAGAGATTAATAACAGGACTCTCAACGTTATATCTGCATTATACTGCATAGAATTGTTTAGTCTCTGAATTTTCCCAGCTGCAGTAGGGAGTGAAATAATTTTGCAGAAAAACGTCAACTGGATTTACTGAAAAATTTTTCGATGGTTTCATTGTTTTCAATAAAAATTCTACCTATTTCTAATTTTTATATTATTAAAGTCAAAGTTGCAGATGATGAAATTCGATTTTTGAATACGTAGACGCGCCAGAGTTCAAAGCAGCGAGTGCAAACGAGGGTAAATATCGGTTGTTAAAATCATAGATAACTCTGGATTGCGCCTTAATCTGACACCTGGCACATTATTCCATCTCCATTCGTTTTCCAAATTATGTATTACGTTAATTAAAATGAACTTGATTGACAAATCTTATTACGCCTGCGAAAATTTCCAAAAAGAACGACCTGACACTGGGGTAAAAATTCTTTACTCCATCAATACAAAAATTTGCCACGTCGTTTTAAACGATGGAATTGACGTCCAAATCACTATATGGAATTAGTGGTCAGGTGAACATTAAGTTAAATGTATTTTACTGTAACATGATTAGTTTTTGAAATGGTTGGATTCATTGTGATTCCAATCATCGGCACGATCTCGAGTACAGTCAATGAAAACGGCCATCGTGTACAGAAGGGCAACACTGAATTAGAACAAAAGTGGCCAACAGGAGTATATACAGATAATACACTGTTCAAATGTGAAGATAACTTGTATCTTTATTGAAAAATAGGTGCTTGTACTTAAAATATTCATTGAAATGTTGATTAAATTTCATAATGTCATAACGTATCAAAAACAAAAGAAGAATAATGTGATATAATTGTTTCCGTTATATTTGAATTAAATATATATTAAATCAATAAATATTTTTTTCGGTCTTGCAGTTTTTATAGTATACTAAAATAACGACAGTCGGATTGTCCTTGTTGATAATCACTGAAAAAGAAATTATTACTAAAAATAATATTAGATTAAATTAAAAATTAAAAATAATAAAAAAAAATAAAAATAAGCTTAATGCAAAGGACAACAAAATTTCTCCCGCCACCTTAAATTTAAATTTGCCTTAGATGCTCGACGTTCCGAACGTCCAGGCTTCATCTTCATGGACTAAACTAAAATGAAAAGTCAGCATGCTACTGTATATACCCTATGCCCGTTCTAAATTTATTTGTATAATATTTTTAGAACCCCCACCCGCTTTACTTAAATGTAAACCATAATTTTCACATTAATAAAGAATTCTAAGTATTGTCCAATTTACTGGACTCCCACGTTAAATTTACATGATTCCGATTTTACAAAATATGAATATGTACTTTCAAGAGTATATATCCTTGACATCTACTATTAATTTGTTCCAAATATTTGAACTACAGAAACCGTGAAAATTCAAACTGTTTGTTTTTCTTTTTTTATAAACGCATACAATTACAAGCTTATAGCCTGACTGCCATTATCATTATCTTATGGTTTAGAAAAAAGACTTTAAGATCGATAAGAGCGTCGATTAGCCTTGTGTGTACTTACGATGACATATATTATAAACAGATTTCGATCTAAATACATAAAATTTACTCCTAACATTTAGAACTTATTGAATTACAATGAAAAACATTCTTTGAATAAGGTGGATTCTTGACTGATAAATGTAGAGTGCTGTAATAGTAACACAATAACTCTTGCAGCTAATCACGAGGCTAATTACCAAGCATATCATTCAATCAAAATAAAGAACTAACAGTCCAGATTTATATAATATATATATATATATATATATATATATATATATATATGCACCCATCAGCGGTGGAAATAAAACAGAAAGCCCAGCGGTCAATTACTTGTCAGCATCGAATCGGGCATCGGTCGTTTCGCGCGCGGCATGCCTGCGTCGGGACCCGGCGAGGCTCGAGAGCGTCGCCTCGTAGAAGCGAACGGAACGACGACGCGGGCGACGCGGCGCGCGTGGAGGAGGCCCGCGTATTATTCTCGTCTAGTGCGGCCGTACGCGGCTCGACCACCGTCGACGCGGCGCGCGCTCGAGACGAGGGCGGTGACAAAAAAAAAAAAAAAAAAAAAAAAAAAAAAAAGGGTCAAGCGACCGAGAAGGAGAAGATCTTTCACTAAAATCTATTCTGGCGAGTGTATATATAAAGAGTGAGAGAGAATTCGCGTTGAAGGAGATATTGTCCCTTCAATGCGTTTCTATGGCAATATATATATATATATACTTCGATTCCTTCTCGTCCGGCCTCGTAAGTCGCGCCCTAGATATTTTACGACCCGATTCTGTAGAGATATAGGGTTGAACGTTTGAGGGCTTTTGACGATCTACCGGATACCGCGGAGATCGTTTATAAATTACGAGGTTGAATTTCTGACTTTGTCCGGCGCGCCGCATCGAAGCGTCCGTGAGTAAAAGGATTGTATGGGCATATACGTACGCAGCACATTGTCACGCGATACGAGTCGAAGAAGTTTTTTTTTTTTGACAAACACAGAACTTCCACGCAAAGTAACGTTTGTCTTTATCAAAAACTCGGTCTGTGCTTCCTATGTGTATGCAGAATAGCAGAATAATACTATATTTATTCCGCAATTGAGTCTATAAATTTATGGAACAAGAGCTGCATTATCCTTTGTAAATGTAAAAAAAAAAAAAACATTCAGGTATCCCTCGTTACTTCCGTATTATAATGCTTAAAGATAAAACTTTTGTTATTATTTATTAATCAAACCAAACCGTTTAAACGAATAATTCCAGAGCATGTGTTCGTCAAGGATCGTATTGAGAATGAAAAAAATTAACGCAAGATTCGTCGAACTTATACGCTGGAGATTTACCCTCCCCCATTTTCTTGACGCAGAACAAAGTTGTGTCGTTCCTTTTGTCTGGGCATTTACAGAGCCGTCAACTACGCTACGATCGACGGCTCGGAACAATGCTCCACAGTTTAAAGACGAGGTAATTTTTCGAGACGAATCGCGTCGAGGAAATTTTTCACCAATGAGATGAGTTTTATAATTCAGCTCGGTACAAGTTTCGACGTCCATTATTGTCCCCTTTCCCGAGACACGCCACCCAGCACTCATACGGATTCGACCGCTATGTCCAATCTTGTAGCCTTGCACATTTAACGACTGGACTGATCTGTCTTGATATCTAGAATTTTAATATAATCGCTACTCATTATTGACATCACTGCTGCCAGCTTCAATTCAAGCATTGCCACATTAACGTCTTATCTCAAAGTTGGACATTGTGGCTGAGAATTATTTTGCCACTTAATGGCGAAAATGGCGCCGGCGCACATTGCAGAATGCATTACCAAATTTCCTAAGTATATAAGCGAGGAAAAAGTTTGGTATCAAGACACGTATCTTTACGGCATGTCGATCTTACGTCAAAAATCCGCGAGCGACTGTCCTCTCGCTCGAGACGCGAACTGTCTCTTTCTTCACGAATCCGTATCGTGGGCCAAAAAAAATCGTTACCGCGTGTGTACTGCGTCTCGAGACACTTTTTCCATGTCATTGGCACAGTGTCTGATGTCTGTCTCCCTCTGATATAAGCCAATTATCCTTCTTTTGCACTGGATCGTTATATCCCGCAGTTTGTCGGTGACACATGTGCCGGTCAAAATATGCTGCCAATTTCGAGAATGTTCCCTTTAGCCAAATAAACGCCAAATTTTTTTCACCTTCAATTTTAAATTTCGAATCCACGACATTATCGGTCAATGCGTGTAAATATGCACGATTAGAAGATATTTTTGCAACTATGCATATAATTACATTGATATTTATGAGCGTGCATCTGCAAACCTCAATTTCAAATATAATAAGCATGTCCAGAATCAAGATCTAATCAGGAGCACGGTCCCACGCGTGTGCGTGTGTGTGCCTGTGCGCGCGCGCGTGTGTGTGCAGTTTTAACATTGATAGTTTTCATTTCGCATTTATGCAAATCGAAGCGCAGAGGGGGCGGGGAGAATAACGAGACTGGCGCATTCGTTCAGCGAATGAAAAAAAAAAAAAAATAGAGACGGGGTGAAGAGTGAGAAGAAAGACTTCGGCAACGAACCGATGCAGCGCCCAGATAACCGAGGACGGGACTAATCAGGGAAAAGGTAAAGTGGGGGAGGGAAGGGGGACGAGAGGAAATTCCGCGAGCCTCTCGCGATGCAGAATGACAGAGGGAGGGAGAGAGATAGAGAGATGAGATGCTGCAATCTGATTATAAGACCGAGCGGTGTAATGGACGGACTAATTTGCGAAATTTAAATTCCGAGGACGCGTACCCTTCTCTACTAATACCGTCCCATCTGTGGCACATAGTTATGTATATATATATATATATATATATATATATATATATATATATATATATATATAAATCCTAAATACAGAAATACAAGACTTTTATATAAATTAATTAATTAATTGCATTTATTCACATATACTTTATAATACGTAAATCCAATCGAATCGAACTTTTTTTTGCATTGAATTTAAATATACAACTGATAGTGCGTCGTCTTTTATATAATTATAGAGATTTTGATAAACGAAGGAATTAGCTCAGCAATTAACAAGAGATTGGGTAACGGGAAGAGATAGACTTATATGACGGATCGAAAAGACAATAGACATCGTTGCACTACACACGCACGAGGCAAATTTTCGAATATCGTTCGCGGCCCCTTTATCTAACTCCGAACTGTCGCTGTTTTATAGAATTGTCGCCAATGGAACCGTGAATGCGAAATCGACGGCTTCGAGCGCAATGGAAATGCGGACGCTCCACCGTGCGCTAACTCTACATGGAAAACATGGAACAACGTTCGTGGTGAAGGAAACACAGTTCCACCGGTAAGAAATAGTGTTCAAGTGGAAATTTATATATATATATATATATATATATATATATATATATATATATAAATATATTCGTTTCAGCTCTGCCACACTGCGCTATCCCTTGCCGGTCTCGATTTGCGACGGCGCGGCGACGCCACGCAAAAATTTTACGATATATATATATATATATATATATATATATATATATATATATATATACGTGCAACTTATAATTCCATCCTGTAACCGACTTACAAAGTTGGGACGAGTTTAAAATGCCATTAAAATAAGTGCGTATACGTTCAAGATAAACGAATAGATAAATAGATAAATTACTAAGGATTTCTTTCTCACCCGACGATCGAAAAAATGTATCAAAATACAGAAAGTAAGGATTCAAAAAGCAAAAAGGATCGTAAGTATAGGTATGCATTCAAATGTACATTAAATAAATAACGATTCTGAATTATATAGCTTTATATTCCATTTGAATTAGGCATGAAAAAAAAAAAAAAAACATTCACTAGCAGAATCGAGGAAAAAAAGCCCGTGCAGTTGACTTTCTCATTACAGTTCATTATCGAAAAATCGATAATTTACAAACAACGAAAAAGAATCAGCGAATCGCGACGTGCGCGAAGTGCTTATATCTTCTTATTAATAGAGCGCCCGAGTACGATTCGCGGTGCCGTAATCTTGCAGCGAGGAAGATAATGCCGCTGCCCTAAATATATATAATTGCAGTAGATGGCGCGCGGGCGGTGGCTCGGGTTGAAATTGTAAGTCGAAGTCGCGCATGGTACTGATCGATGGCCTCGATCGCGAAGCGACGATAGGCCGCGTTCGGTACAGGGCGGTCGCGTCGCTGAATAAAAAAAAAAAAAAAGAGGGGGGGATGGGCAGGATTTATCCGCGCCCGAAGGAATTCGGCTACGAGGGAAAATACCAATATTTCCATTTTTACACGGCGGTGCCAGGATAAATTACGGATCTCGGGCTGACGCGGCACGCGTCGTCCTCTTTCCTTTCCTTCTCTTGCTTTTTGAGATGTAGACTCGTGCGATAAATAAAATTCCATTGTTTTCACCGTGTTCGTTTCCTCATGTCTCCAATCATTCGACGAATTGTCATATACTTTATATTTGTTAACTATGTGCTGCGTAGCATTCGTTGTCTACGCTTCGCTCGAAATATATTTACATGGAAAATTGTTATTATGAAAAACAGGAAAATCGATGTGGTCTTATCAATGCTGCAAGTCTGTAATTATTATTCGCTGCTCGTTCGAAAATAACGACGTCGGTCTTGATCCGATCGAAGATGGCTTCGGTCGACTTGACATCTTTTTGTTCTTTTTATTTTTTTTTTAAATATTGAAATTAGGAAGAAATATTCAAGAACTGAAACGCCTTGTGATGGATCAAACCAATCGTACTAGCTCCAACTTTTACAGATTTATCGAAGATTCGCTTTATTTAGATTTTTGACAAAACTGCATATGATTTTTTAATTTTCAAAAATGTCATTGGAAAGAATTGCAAAAGATCGAGGACAGCCCTAGATCAATTCCAACAAAAATTCTTTTTTTCTTTATAAAGTTTTGCCTTTAAAACTTCACAGTTTTAAAGGTATACAATTTTATGTTTTAACTAAATTTTTTGTAGAATTGGCTTAAACAAGAATGATAATATGTTGTTTTTTTTTTTTTTTTGTTATTCAACGTCGCTCTATTTATACTTCCAAATACCGGCGCTAATTAGCGACGGAGGTCTACGATGTGTTTGATAATATGTTAAATATAAAAATCTTATGCATTCTAAGAATATAATTCCAAGAATTATTTTGATATGCAGAAGATGTTTCATTAACAAAATAATAATTAATAATTCATGATTGAGAATCAAAACTTAATTCTTTCAATTCACAAAGTTTCGAAGGTTATTATTACAAATTTATTACAAAGTGGGCTATTTGATGCATACAATTAGCCTCGTTATCTGACAGCGATAACGAAATACGTTCATGAATATTGAAACGAGTATTTAAAACAATCTTTCAATTAAATGCTTATAACGACATAATTTTGAAGCAATTTTATGGAAATGAAATGACATTGAATATATCAATAAAACATACCGCAAGGATATAATCTCACACCGCCTAGCTCTGATCTTCGAAAATCTGTGTGGTAACAAAAGTTCATGAAATAGAAATTTACCGTTAAGACCTATCGTTTCCCGCATCAATTGTCTTGCATGCTTTTTATCTAGGTTAATATATTCAGAACTTTCGCCAAAACCGGAATCCTACATGAAAAACACTTTAAGACTTAATAAATACTATAAGAAATTTATTCTTCATAAATCATTCTTTATAAAAAAAAAAAAAACTTTATTTTATTATTACAAGGGTGAAAAAAGATACGTGTTCGTATAATAATTAATTATATAAATAATATACTTACGAGAAAATATTTCATATAATAGTAAAATGACAAAAAAAGCTAGTAAAACGTAGATCGTTATATGTACTTCGGTGGATGGAGGTTTCAACTCATTAATTAAATCTTGGTAATCGAATACCTCGTGAGCTGTTATTGAAGGCAGGCAGAAGTAATAATACGGCCGAATCAAGTTGACAATAGCTACTATAATAAATCAGAAACATTCTTTATCCATTTTTAAGATTTAATTTTCAATAATAAGTAAAAATCTGATAGAACTCAATAAAAATCAAGCATATATAGAGGCTGCTCGAGTTCTATATGTCTAGAGCTGAAGTATAACTTAATAATAAGACTTATGATCGAGTTTAGATAAAGAAAAGTACAAAAATTTAAAGAGGAATTTAAGTAATTTTTATGAGATCTACGATAGTTCGACCACTAGAGCTAAGGACTATATAAAAATTCTCTGGTCTTATAGTAATTTTATATCAATTCGCTGGTCCAAGGTCACATCCCGACTTCTACCCATTGTCGCTATAAAAAATTAACTGTGCTTAATCGACAAACGCATCGTAGAACTTCGTCGCTAGCTAGCGCCATTATTTCGGAGCATAAGTAGAGCGACGTTCAATAACCGTGCAAAGACACTGCTTTAGATCATATATAAGCTATATTTATGTTTACATTATTTAGAAGTTTACATTATCTCGAATTCGACCGGAAAAGAAGTCGGAGTAAAAATTTAAAATTTCAAGATGAAAACAATTGCTTATAAAAAAAAAAAACACGGTACTTTAATTTAAATCGTGATAATGTCCCATCAAATGGAAAGTCACTAGACCTCATTCGTACGAAAGAAAGTATTTCGTTCTCGAAAGTATGAGTTGTGTTCTTTGCCATCGTGAAGTGTCGAGAACAATGGCGCGTTCGCATACGAAGATCTAAGCCAAGAAAAGAACAGAGTGGATGAACTTGGCTACATTTATACACGAAATTAAAAATCAATAGAAAATTGTAGGATCAACCTAAAAAATGTCTTACAAGTCATAGTCCCAGAGGTTCGACTTATAATTTTGGCGAGTAGTGAGATTGCCGTAGCGAGACCAACTAAATACCCAATAAATTTTCTTGCTGGAGATACTACAATTTTGTGAAATCAATATATCATTTTTATACTTCATCTATGAAATAATTCATGAGTTTTACAATAAATGGGTCGCATTATAATCTGAGGACGAGAAAATTATATATATATATATATATATATATATATATATATATATATATTTTCTTTTATGAAGCAATATCATTCTACACTGTACATTCGTTTAATTTTCCATTTCCAAAATGTTTCTGAAAGCTTTCAGTCTTACATTTTTTTATATTCTGATTCTGAAAGAGGCATCTGCAGGTGTAAGTAGATAATTCATTGAGTAATAATTAATAGACAGTGGAAATTTATAGTAATATAATATTAAAAAAGTTTTTGGCTAATTTCGAAAAATTATCATAAGCTTTTGAGACATTAGAAGTTTAGTATATTATTATATGCTCAATTATTCTTAGTTACGATTTAATCGATTTAATACTAATTCATAAGTAGTAACTTTCGAATATTCAAAGAAATAACATTGCTAACAATATAAAGCTTTTGTTTAATTTATGTGATTTGATTTTGGAAAAGAAAATTACTTAAATTTTGAAAATATATGTCAAAAAAGGATTTCTAATATTTAGACATCAGAAAGCAAAAATGTTTTTTCTTATTTGGACCTATAATGACAAGAGGAAGCTACAGTCACTGGAGAACCAATTGCTTCCACCTTGATATAATGCATTGATTAGAATAAAAAAGAGAATTGAATTTAATGAGAAAGGAATCATTAAATGGTATTTCAAGACAAGAAGGAGATATGCTGGAATTTACGGAGGGATTGCAAAAACTAAAAACCATAGAAAAATGTGTAAATAAGCAAGAAAACTTAATATAAATAATATTTTCACATAAAAATAATTAGAAGGAAGTGCCATTGGCATAAATAAAATATTATTTTTTTTATTATATTTAAGGCATTTTATCAAGATAGAAGTATTAGGTTCTCCGACGACTGTAGACACCGCCTGTGAGCAAAACGTTAATGTGAACAAAACGTTATTTTATTTTCACATAATCGAATTCAGTGAACCTGTTATGTATCAAATAATGTATACATGCCTTACCCTCTATCTACATACCATAGTGCACATTCGAGTAGCCATGAACAATTACATTACAGTTTTCAAATGTTGAAAAATTCCTATGCTCAGCAGCAAGTCAATTTTAGGCCTATAGAGGGTTGACCAATGTTTTTATTACTTTTTTTAGCATTTTATTGTTATGTATCAAACTTTGGAAATAACGGACATCCTAAATTGCATGTTTATACATAATTTATCAAAATAAAATTAAGTGCAGTTAAATTACAGCTAAATGTCGATTTTCGATTTTTAGGTAGATCCGTATTATGCAGAAATTACTGATCATGATCCATACTACATACAATTATCCACTTCGTACATAGGCATTCAAGCAAACTCGCTTCAACCGCTCAATACAGTTTATATGATAATAGACGTAATACAAACTTTGCCGCATGATGCATTGGTAATTTAATTTTTTAGGGATTAATATGTTATATTTTGTAATAAATCAATTTACAATACAAAATTTTACAGTTTGAAATACAGGTGGATTTGGTTAATAAATATACATTAGCATCCAAACGAATATACAATGAAGAGGTAAAAATATTCTCTTATGATGTGAATCGTCATCGTTTACCAGAATTGTGGAAAACCATATATCTGAAAGGATTATCGAAAAGTAAGGTAAATAGTTATTTTTTTATGTATATGCAATAATATATTACAGCAGTATGATTATGTTGCTTGCTCTGTACAATTTCAAGATTTAATGTGACTGTTAGTATGAGGCCAGTATTAACATAGCAAGGTATGGAGAATTATTTCATAGCAAGCATATGATAGCACAGTATGTAATTAATGGCATATCTTGCTATTTTGATTGTCATTGTAGATACAAAATATAAATCATGACACCTTAACATGTTATTATTATAAAATTATAAATTCTATGTAGTACTCCAAAATGCAAAAACAGCATCTCATGAAAATTCTTACCAAGCATAGTCTGCTTATGCCTAAATAATCTTCGTTTAATATGAAAAATGATCTAGAAATATAAAGAATACGATAAAATATTTTATTATACTCATTTATAAATTCTGCTCGTTTTAGGACACACATACAATGCTGGACAGTGGTATTTATGATTTTGAGCCTCTCATCTCTTTACAAGATTGCAATGAGTATCACTATTTTAAAATAAATAATGACATAACCCACAATAAAGCCACGATAATAAGTTGGGAAATCAGTGCCAATTTTAAACAAACATATGCGTAGTTATTATGATTAAGGCCTTCATGTATATTTAAGCAATAAAAATTGGTTCATAAATAGTTTAGTTCTCATTTCTTTTACCGTTATTATTTTGAATAGTTTAAGAAACTCGCACTTTATATTTATTAAGGAGTTTCCATTCAAAAATTTTGACTGGACAAAAATTGTTTGAACTCAAATATATAGAATCGGATGGTATTGTTTTTTTATTTACTTTACATGGAAAGTGATGAAAAAATCGAATCTGAAGTTCGACTTTTGTATTACTCAAAAATGACAATGGATTTAACAGGGAACAGTTTTGCGTCGATAGACGAGATACACGAAACTGTGACAACGAAATTAAAAAATATTCCAATAGAGGAGTTTTTGAAAGGTATGAAAAGAGTGGAAGATCATGCTAACTTGTGTATTACTTCTAATGGAGACTATTTTGAATACAAATTTTGTTGAAAAAAATTTATACATTTATTGTGTGTTTGTACCACGTGTACTAACACTTTTGGGACAAACTGTGTATTTTGGAAAAAATTTTAGTCGATACAAATAAGACGCCGTCAGTAAGACATTGTTGTTGCAGACTCGCTCCCGCCAATGATTAGAGTTTATGCTTGACAATTTTTACTTCTAGAAGGCGGCTTCTTAGCGCTAGATCTGCGTTCGCCCTCTCGGCTCGTAAGATTATAACAATGGTTCTTGTAGTTTTCCCCGAACTGTAAGTGAAATGACCCACTGCCTAAAAACGAACAAGAGTCTTGTCAATAACGGTCGCTTTTATGTTTTGAAATGGAACAAGAGTGAAATCATGCTAATCAATTATAAAATAACATAGATATCCAGACATGTAGAAATGTAACCGCTGTTGCCTATTCAACTTGAAAGCAGCTATTCTCCGTGGCAATGTTAATTTTCTTTAGTTAGTACTGAGAAAGGACTTAGAGGTTATTTGCCCCTAAAAATGAGTTCATTACCAAGCTCTCTTCATGAATAGTTGCAGCCAGTTGAAAGATTTCCTATCTTACGTTTCGAAAATGACAATCCAAAGACATACTGACTTTGAGAATATGAGTTTGTCAGAATAGCCGTTTGGTATATGGCGATTTCGCGATCTTGATTAGAGGAGATATAGAAATATTAGCGGATGATGACGGGTCTAGTCAAATAGTAAGATTCAAATATTCTTCTTTAATGCACGTGAAAAATAAAGCAGCTGTCCTTGGCACCAGCTATGTCAGGATATTTTGTTTAGCAAGCAATTTGCAGAGCAAGTATTACAGACAGTACTGATTCAAGCTCTAGCCATACAAGCAGAGATAACTAATAATAATTCTCTGGCGAATCAAAATATTCATGCTCATGAAAAGCTGGTTATTGTAAAGAGATGGAAGATTTACCAGTAATTGCAGGTAAAATTTTTATCAATAACGTAAGGAATTTAAATATTTAACATAGGCACGTGTTTCAAAAAGTATCGTGAATTTATGAAAGATATAAACCAAGAAGTGAGAATCTATTCGGCAATTCATTTATAACACAAAAATGATAGTGATTACCGTCAAGTATCATCTAATTTACACCATGAACATAGTAGATAAATCTCAAGAAGCGACGACGTATTAAAAAAAAACCGTCGTAAAATATCATTCCACATGTAGCCATTTAGAAATTGCAAGGAACCACACTTAATAACTCTATCATTCACCTTGGTAAAGTTTTATTTTGCCAAAGGTAAAATTTACGTAGCTCTTAGTCGAATTACGAATTTAGATAGCTTGGTATTATCTAATTTAGATGCAATGACAGTTTTTTAGAATCCTGACAATCCAAATACTATGGCATAGATTCAAAGCCTAAGAGGTTCTTGGATAGGACGATCGCGAAATAATCATCTTTCATTTAAAAAAAGTGTTATTCAAATCGATCTTATAGATTCAAATTTACCGCTAGATAAACATAAATATACATACATAAATATCTTTTTAATTTCATGAAAAAATTAATTACATCTCGGATGATGGACCACCGGGCAGGTTGAATAACGCAACAAAACGAATTGATATAAGCTTGTCATTTTTACAATAGGTTAAAAATAAAATAGTATTTACATTCGGCTACATGTAGGCCTTCAGAGATACAAAAATTGGTATATATAAATATAAACAATATAATTCAAAAGTACAAATTTAAAGAGCAAATTAAAGAAGTTATATGAGGTCTACGATATCACGATCGATAGACTTTTGCAAAAATTAGAGAGTAGATCACTAGAGAAATATTCTCTCAATCTCAAACGCGTATTATAACAGAGGTTCGATTTATATTTTTCGTGAGAAGTAAGATTTTCAAATTGAGATACATATATTATGAAAACCATGTGTGAGATGACTGGATGTGATTAATGATGTGACCAGCCATTGGCCGTGCAATAAGGACACATAAGATAACCATGAGTCACAGGTGTTTATCAAGGCTGAGCGGAGTTTCCTCACTAGAGACACTAGTATTTTCGAAGGTAAAGTCAAGAATATATTTATAATTTTTCTATAAAATAATTCATGAGGTTTCGAATAATTGGGTCATATTATAATCTGAGACCAAAACGAGAAGGAAGAAATTAGTAATCTGCATCTGTTTCTGTGTGTATGCGCGCGTGTGCGTAATCGAGTTCACGTGCGTTCGTTTATGTGTGTATATTCATATATATATTTCTTTGGCTTAACAGTATCAGTCTAGTTAGAATTGAAAGATTAGTTTAATTTTCCAAAATGTTTAACAAAGCTTTCGGTCTTACATTATTATGTATTTTAATTCTGAAAGAGGCATCTGCAAGTGTAAGTAGATAATTCATTTAGTAATAATTAACAGATAGTGGAAATTTATAATAACATATTACTAAAAAATTCTTTGAGCAATTTCGACAAATAATCATATTTTATCTATATGTATATTATATCTTTAATTCTTCTTAGATACAACGTAATCTTAATCCATTAGTATGAATTGTGGAACATTTAATGAAATAATTTATTTAAGAATTACAAGTTTATATTTCATTTGTGTACTTTCATTACCATGAACATATGGATATTTATAAAAGTGTCAATTGGCTTTTGAAAATATAAGTCAAAACAGTTAGAAAAGTGTTTTTCATCCTATTGTATATCTAAAATTAATGTACCACTGATTGTATGAATTTTGCAAATGTGGATAATCAGAAAAAACCGGCGTTTAAGTATTCTATTACGTAGAAATAATTTTTTGTGGACTTCATAGAAAGAAAATTAAGATCACAGTTAGAAGAAAAGAAAATCAATGCGTTTTTGGAAATTTATCACATCTACATTCACGAAAATCGGTAAAATTACTTTTAATTTGATATTAAAGCACGTTTCATTCAGCAATTTTAACTTCAAAAAAATTTTCTTTCTATTTTTTTGGTATTGAAATGCATATTTATCGGTAAAAAATGTGTGGATATTGCGGATCATCTTTTAGGCTGAATTTGGATCTAACGAATAAAAGTTGTAAGTGATAAAAACAAAGAGAGGCAGACAGCAGTACAATTAATACAAGAAACATATTAATCATACATTATAATACATAAAAAATAAATTAATCATACATAAAACAATTAAACAATTGAAAAAAGAGAATAAAAGACAATAATAATTTATAGGAAATGATTGTAACAAATCCATTCTTTTTAAAAAGTTTAAAAAAAAATTAAGTAATATGATGATCAAAAAAAGTTTAATTAAGTTGTAGCTCTTAAAAAATTTAGTTTTTCATCCAAGTTTTTTTGGTGGACGTAAAAAAGTATTAAAATCATACTCAATTTGATTACATTTTTCGAATTTGAATAGTCGTACCATTTGTGTAATCAAACAGAAAATTATTTGACTCTTTTCTTCTTTAAACCACAATAATTATCTCTAATTTTACACGCATTAAACCTTTCTTAGATTCGTAAAAATTGACATACGCAGTGACGAGGAAGAAAATGCGCAATGAATTTCGACATTTGCACAATTGAAATTTTTAATTTAAAAGACATATTACAACACGACTCTAGAAAATCTAGTAATGACATCCTGGGCTGCAATTTAAGGTTTCTAGTAGCACTATCGAATTTAGATTATATATCTTGTGAATTCTCAGCGAACAACCAGTTGCCTTGAAATAAACCTTTTTTTCTCGTTCATATGATTTTTATGTAATTGTCAAACAGTGATTTTTCTGCTAACATAAAGCCTTAAATAAATAAATACTTAAAATTCAAGGTATTTTTACCAACTCTTTATTGCTGTTCATTAAAATCAGGTTTTCTGAGATTCATTAAATCTAACTCAGTTCACCTATGCTATTTAAAATGACTTATACGCGCCTTAACCACTATTTATATATCGTACTGCACAATCAAGTAAATATCAATAATTACATTGCATTTATCAAAATTTCTCAAATCCCTCTGCTCATCAGCGCGTCAATTTTAATGCCTATAGAGGGTCGGCAAACGTTTTTATTACTTCTTCGGCATACATTTTCAAAAGTCTGTTGGAAGTAAGAAACTTGGGAAATAATGGATATCCTAATATGCATGTTTATGTGTAATTTTATCAAAATAAAATTAATTACAGTTAAATTACAGCTAAATATTTTTTTTCGATTTTCAGATTAATCCGTATTTTGCAGAAATTACTGGTCATGATCCATACTACGTACAATTATCCACTTCGAGCATAGACATTCAACAAAACTCAATTCGACAGCTGAATTCAGTTTCTATGACCCTGGACATAATACGAAAATTACCGGCGTCTGCTTCGGTAATTTAATTTTTTAGAGATTAATACGCTATATTTTGTAATAAATCAGTTTACAATACAAAATTTTACAGTTTGAAATACAGGTGTATTTGGTTAATAAATATACATTAGCATCAAGATCAGTGTATGATGAAACAGTAAACATTTTCTTTAACGATCGTAATCGTCATCGTTTACCAGATTTGTGGAAATCTATATATATAAACGGAGTATCGAAAAGTAAGGTAAATAGTTATTTTTTTATGTATATGCAATAATACATTACAGCAGTATGAGACCAGTATTAATATAGCAAGGTATGGAGAATTATTTCATAGAAATTATATGATAGCACAGTATGCAACTGATGATGTATCATGCTATGTAAATACTATGACGTGTGCCAAAATAGAAGTATAGCAGTGAGTTTATTTATATTATGAAAGAATCATATAACACTACACTAAAAAGAAAATTTCTGATATCAAGTTTATATTTTTCTTGTTTTGTACCAAGTAAATCATTTTCTTAAATCAAGAAAATATTCACTAGATTTCAAAAGACGTGGTTGTATTTAAGTGGACTCGTCTTGCATCAAGTAAATACTTGTTTCAATTAAGAAGATACTTGGACAGTTCAATAAAATAATGTACTCGGTACAAAACAAGAAAATGTAGAATTGACAGCACAGATTTCTTTTCAGGATAGTGCAGAATAAAATTTGCAAAGTGCACCTAAAAGGTGACGAAAATTCTTATCAATGAATATGTAAAAATGCCTAAATTATCTTCGTTTAATATAAAAAATGATCTAGAAATATAAAGAATACGATAAAATATTTTATTATACTCATTTATAAATTCTGCTCGTTTTAGGACACACATACAATGCTGGACAGTGGTATTTATGATTTTGAGCCTTTCATCTCTTTAGAAGATTGCAATGAGTATCACTATTTTAAAATAATTAATTACGTAACCGACAATGGCGAAAATATTATAAGTTGGACTATCAAGGCCAATTATAAAGAAATATACATGTAACGATTATGATTAAGACCTTTGTGTATATGTAATCAATCAAAATTTGTGCATAAATAACTTAGTTCTCATTACTTTTAATCTTATTCGTTTGAATAGCTGAATAAAGTCTTACTTCATATTTATTATGGCGATTTCTTTCAAAAAAATTGACTGAATAACAATTTTGTTAATTAAAATATAATGAGTCGGATGCTATAGTTATGTTTTGCACTTTATAGGGAAAGTGTTGAAAAAAATCGAGTATTGAAAGTGCGACTTCTGCACTACTCATGCTCTCTCTTATATATTTATATATAGTACTCTAATCTTTTGAGAAATAATCAAATTGATGTATATTTACAACCAATATAAAAGTTAATTATTAAACACACAATATTTACAAAAAAAAAAAAAAAACTAAAAATAAAAGACCATTAAAACAAACGGCTAAGTCCATTTTATATGTATCAGGATAATAATCAGTATGTACGGGATGATTTACAAAAGTCCGAGTTCATTATCTCATCATTTTGTACACCCGGGATAAGTGGGGTGCATTGTGGATTTTTTTAAAAAACATGTTAATAAGATAGCTAATATAAGCGGGCAAATATTAGATAATAAAATTAGTACGGACATGATATAAAATTATGATAAGCAAACGGCACAATATGAATATTCAAGTATTACATATTTAGGTGAAAAATTTGTTATTCAAAATGCTTAAAAATATATTTTTTAAATCAATGCTATCCACGCGCGGCCTCGTTAAAAAGAATCATCGTCAATCATCGATATTTTTAGGTCAACATTCTTCTGATATTTATCCTGGTAATTTATCATTGACAAAAAAAACAAACACATGTATTAACTTGCCAGGCCATTCCCGACAATATTTTAGGTGAACAAGTCTAATATCATACATAAATATATAGTTATATCAGCCGTACACTTTAATAGATTATATAATCTTCATGTAAATTTTTTCATTGACAATGGAATGAACGTAGCCCTCGGTATTTGCAAAGACGCCCTATTATTTGCAAACATACCTCATAAACTGATTTTAAAAGTAATAAAATTGTTTATTTATATTATTAAATAAAATTGCTAAAATTTCGTAGTTATTTCTAAAAATTTAAATTATGTTACTATATGTTATTATATTTTATATGAATATATGAATATATGTATAACTATTTATATATATAATGTGCGCCGCGTATGCTGTGTGCATGCATGCATATACATATATATATATATACTTTACTATCTGGATCACAAAAAATCCTCCTCCTGCTGCTCACATAGATGCGTGTGTGTGTGTGTGTGTGTGTGTGCGCGCGCGCGCAAGCGCGTGTGCGAGTGTGAGGGAAGGTGGGTGGCTAAACCGCTGCCGCTGCAACAACAACGATTAAAAAAAAAAAAAAAAAAAAAAGAAGAAGAAATTGTCGCCTGCAGAGCCGCACGTGATCCGAGCTCTGCGCGACTTCCCGGAAAAGCGAGCTCGCCAAGCGGCGGCGCATTCCTGCGTCCGTGCGCGCCGCGTCGCACATCATCGGGAATTTATAAGCGCGTAGGGCTCTTATCTGCCTGCGTACAGGGGATAGAGCAGGGGAAATGGCGGGCGGGGGGGGGGGTGGAAGGATAAGGCGCCCGTCCGTTCGCCCGTCCGTCCGTCCGTCCTCTGGATGTATAAATACGTGCACGGGGGCGGCGGTCCGGGGCGAGATGGCGAGCTTATTTAGACGTTGGGCGAAGATGAAGAGATTGTTTAGGCTCGCGCGGCTCTGATGCCGCGATGCTGATGCGACTCTTTGATGAATTCGCGGCGCTTAGCATCGTTCCCGGGGCGGAGCGAAGGGCGAAAGACATTACGCGCGCGCGTGCCGCGTACGTGAATTCCTTACGTCCGCCCGCTCCCTCCATCGTGGGGCTCGATAATCATTATTGTCTCACATCGGCGTACAATAAGCTGATTATTAATACGTCGTCTATTGTTCCCGGAACGGATCGCCCGAGAGTCTCTCTCTCTCTCTCTCTCTCCCTCTCTCTTTCCTCTGCTCCGCTCTCCATTCTCGAGGGCGGTAAAGTGAGAAAGAAAAAGAGAAAAAAAAAACAAAGCCCGCTGGCGTATATATTATAATCTAGTAGGTTTCTTTATACCTTGGCGCGCGCACAATAAAGGAGAGATAATATCGAGACGCGTCCAATGGAATTATTTCCACTTCCACTGATACGCCGAGAATTTTTTTTTTTTTGGCTTTTTTTTTTTGTTCTTCCTTTTTTTTCGGTGCTGTTGATAATTTCGATCGTTTTTCGAGAAAATTCGATGGCTCGATTAAGCCGGCGTACGCGGAGAGGTGAGATTTAGACTTTGTCCTATAACTTACCCCAGTCTTAATATGGTCGAGTGGTTGTAAAGCTTTCATAGGGACGTTGACTTTTACGCGATGTTACTTTAATTTTATTAGGATCGATAACACAATGAAACGAGCAATAATCGCTCTCATTTGGAAGATAGATGTCCGATGGACAGTCCATAAATTATGGGGTTCGTTACGTCAAGTTATCTGGGGGGGGGGGGTGAGGCAGGATGGATTTCAAACAAAAACTACGTATTCTTCCTTTCTTTTTTTTATAGAATCGACGTTTTCAAACGTCGATGCTCATTAAACGAATCAACCTCGTGAAATTGCTAAACGAGCAAGACGTCGATCCCGATTCTTCAATTCCGCTTCTGACGATTGCCAATCCAGAGACGACGAAGGAAAAAAAAACCGAGGAAAAGAACGGTTTTCTCGAATCCCTTGATCGTTATGCTGACTTTCGACATAGCGCCTGCGTCGACAAAAGATTCCCCCCGTATCTCAGGACCGTCACCGATACCGGCGGCCGATCGAATCGTTTTTGGTGGATCGACACGGAAAGCCAGAATTTCTTCGCTTCATCGTGATACCGTTCGATCGATTATCGACAGTTCATTTATTTCAAGAAGAAAGCCAATCCTCGTGATGTATTGATGGTTAAAAAAGCACCGCCATTTAATTCGACGCGAAAAAAGTTATTCCAATTTTCCCTAATCGCCGGCGATCGAATAGTGATCGTGATATCGTTGAATTATCCAGTTCTAAGCTTGAAATTTCGATTCGCTGACCGACCTGCTACGTAGGTCTGCTTTTCTGACCGGCTCGTCGACTCGCGCAAATAGAGCGAAAACTGAAGGGCAATTTTACCAAAATTTTTCCTTACTTAATATATTTAAAGCCTCGTTTATTTATATTAGGCGTCGAGGCAGAGGAAAGACATTCTGTCGACCGTTCGCGTAAGTACAATTGATGGTCAATGAATGCACACCTCGGAGAAATATATTATATAGATATATTGTATATACGAAATATAAGATAACAAAATGAGGCGTTCGTTACAGCGCGTGGCTTGATAAACGCGTAATGAATATCTCATTGTATAATTGAAATACGATTTAAAAATTATATCTATATATCTTTAAATTTATCTATGTATCTAGATAAGTATATTATTAAATATATATTTTTGATATATATTTTTTGTCGTCCCCAATTCAATCATTATTATTATTATTATAGAGTCTTAATTTCGTTTTCCATCTGGATGTTGAATCGATGGCTCCGATAAGTCGGCCCTTCAAGCCAAGAGGATTTGCCCGACGTCAAGTGCGCCATAATAGCCCGATTATGGTATGAATGCCTCGTCGGTTCTGAGGCAAAGAGCCGAGAGAGCCGTTCTCGGTACACTTAAGTTCTCATCGTGTCCTTGCGGCCGCGCAAAGACGCTGCGATAATATTTGCGCAATGGCAGGGCTAAGGTGCGCGGGCGCGTGCGCGAACGACGTTGAACAACTGAGGCCAACATCCGTCGTACGCGTATACGTACGGGCGAGTGTTCGCACAATGCATTTTAATAGCCGTTCGCGAACATTTAGAAGAAGAAGAAGAAGAAAAAACGAGATTGCTAGACGGAGATGTTAAGCGAGTATAGGATCGACAAGTGTATAGCGTAAGCTTCAGTAGTATTATGTATGCTTAGACAGGCAAAATACAATAATGTCTATATAAGCCTTATTGTTTACTTCTTGCAAGAGGGTTACTTTGATTGATCGTTGTTAAACGCATTTACGGAAAAAGATTATATACTCCATCTTGGTCTCCAATCTTGGGCAAGAATTCTGGTGTATGACTACATTGTCTATTTAAATATGCGTTCAAATATATATATATATATATATATATATATATATATATGGTTGTACTTTAGAACGTTTCTCCATTGTACGTAGGCGAGAAAGGAAGAAAAGGTTCTCTTAACCTGAACTTTTATTGTACCCTTTGCCTGAGACCTATTGGTAGACTATAGTCAGTCCAGTGTGAGTTGATCCTCTGCGCAGCGGGCACGTCCAATATATATATATATATATATATATATATATATATATATATATATATATATATATATATATATGGATTATTTTATATTCTGAATTATTTCTTATATTTATTTCTTTTTATTTTTCACGTGTAATATTTACATTGTTTTTAATTAATAAATCTTCATTAATAAATATTCCAGAGACTTCCATCGATCACTCCGTCTCTATCCAACGGATTTTTCAAATTACCAAGTTACCATTTTCGTTAATTAAGTCGCTCAATTCATTCTCTTAGCGTGGTACAGTCACTGTGCGATCATTTAAAACGCAAGAGTTTTCATTCAATTGCCGTGCGTAACAATCGTCGTTCCCGGCGTGGCTGAGACAGGCGGCGATCGTACGCGTACTACTTCGGCCGATAGGCTTTTCGACAACATTGAAAACGAACGTGTAGATCCTGCGAGGGCAGTGCCTATTGAGAGCTGTAGAAATAAAAAAATAATAATAGCCAAGACCCTGGGCGACTGCAGATTTGTGGAAAAAAATTCCAAGGGTCCCTGGTCCACGGATTTGCGAGACACTTGTTACTATGTTGCCAATACGTGTTGAATTTTCTCACATTTGCTCTTTGCACTTTATTCTCCCCGATCAATTTCACATTCGCAATTTGTCATTCTGTGCTTCGATAAAATTAATAGAGTTTTTCATCTTTGCTTTACATAAACGTCGATCCGCGCTAGATTTATCGGATTTAAACGAAAATAAGCCCTGGGAAAGTGCCGAGTAAAAGTGGCGCTTGAAAATTCGGCGTTCAGCAAAAATTTATCCGTTCGAAACGAAATTCGATTAGACGGCCAGATCGTGAAAAGCCGCGTAATTATATTCCCATTAAAAAAAAAAAACAAAAAAAAAAAAAAAAAAAAAAACACGACGCGCCACGCGACGGAGCACGCGTGCGGCCGAATCAATGCACCGCATCTCGATACGTACTCGATATACGCCTGCCTAAATATTTTCCATGCATATGCACTTACGAGCGACGGTACTTGGTGTCGATCGATTGCACTTGCTTCGAAAGCAATCGACTCGTTCCCGCGATGTATGGCCGTGACATAGTTACGCCGTGCCTGAGATGCATTTAAATATTTGAATTCGCCAACTTGAGTTCTTGTGTCAAAATTTCAATATTTCTAATATGTATGAATAATTTCAGCAAGGTTTTGGCACAAGACGTTAAAAAATGTCCGTCTCGACAAAAAAAAAAAAAAAAAAAGAAGAAATTTCAATTATCAATTGTCGCAAATGTTCAAATTCGTAAACTATATATTACATATTTAGAATCTTTTCAGAATTCAGAAGATATCTTGAACCATCTGCACACTCGCGCGCGTGTACACGCACAAACACATACACACACTCGCGCCGTCTTTCCCTCCATCCCTTCGACCAGCCATCCTATAAAATTGAACCATACACTCCTATATATATATATATGAAGAAAAAAAGACAACTCCTCTGCATCTATATACTCTACGTAAGTAAGTCGTCTTCTTAAGAAGCCGTAAAGAAGCGCAGGGAAGAATGGAACCGCGTGAAAAGCCCATCTCTCGGCTCTCTTCGTATAGTAGCGGGACGCGTCCATTGTTGTAATATACAACGACGTGAGATTATATATATATATATATATAGTACAAGTGGGGCCCATCGCACATGCACGACCGGCCCATTATACGCGCGACAGTATATACGTATATACACGGGCGAGGAGAGCGCGACGAGCCGCGCTTATATGTGTATACGTATACCGTCAAGTATATACATTTATTATAATACAGTAGTTCGTCTTGACGGGCGAAGCGAGCCCTTACCCCCCCCCCCTCCCTCCCCCTCTCGGCAACGGATTCCCTCCTGCGGATCCCTTCGCTTTTATAATATACGCTTCGAGTGTTCGTAGGTAGGGGGAGAGAGAGAGAGAGAGAGAGAGAGATAGAGAGAGAGAAAGAGAGCATCGCACGCCCTTTTCATATTTACGCTCCGTGCAGCTCCTGTATAGTGGGGCGATACCTTGTCCGTTTATGTGTGTCCGCGTGATGGAGTGGAGTGGAGTGGAGTGGAGTGGAGTGGAGTGAAGTGGAGGGTCGCGAGTGTACACATATCGAAGAGGGCGACTTTTTACGCCTTGCCGCGCTTCCTATATACCGAACCCTTTGATACCTTCTGACTGATTCATATATATATATATAGAGGTACGCCTGCATGCACTCGAGAATAAGATGCGAGATGAGCTCTTTCTTATTTTCATAATGTACGGTGGGAAAAAAGATTCAGCGCCGACGAAGGGGGGGGGGCAATGTGGATAAATCTAAAATATCGCTAGATATAGCAAACAAATACCGGAGTAACTATAATAATGTATCGATAAATATCGAATACCGAAGGTAATATTCTTGTTATACTTCCGTTCTTCTATAATGCTTTACGCCTCCCATTCCAAATCCTCAATAAAATCGCACGAAATAGTCAAGGTAGGGACAATCTTTACGGGCACACGGATCAACGTCTTATGCACATATTATTGCTAAGTATATACACAGAAATTCTCACAAAATTAGACTTGCCAATTTTAGGAGCCGATACTCTTGCATTTTTTTAAATACTTTCATGTGTATATATATAGCAAAATTAGTTTTTCTCCCTGTTTGACTTGGATATACAACACAAAGATATCTGGAAAACAAATGCAAACGTATTAGAAAAGTTTTCCTCCATTTTAAAGCAAATGCTTGCAAACGCAAATTACGTTTATTCCTAAATTATTTTAACAAATAATTAACATTTAAAGCATCTAATTTTTCATTACACATATGCGTTCTTGTCGAATAATTAAATCATTGTTATGGTCTTGGCAATCGTTCAATACGAGATTAATTGTCTAAGAGTCGGAAAAAGTCACTCGTTTGTACACGATCCTGAAATCCTAGGAATTGATTTCATAAGTTTTGTTATAAGAAAAAGGAACGAGTGTGTCTGCAATTTTCGCCTCAAATATATAAAGATATTATTATAATTAGAATATTAGATAGATTATTGAGATTACTCAGAGATATTATAATTCTCAAGTACTATATCTTGAGAATTTGACGTAGAGTCAGTCTCCTAAAAATCCGCAGGAGACATTTTTGTAGTTAATCCAACATATACGCGTCCCTCGATCCGGACCATTAAACGTCACAAAAATGCCGCGACCTTCTCATCGTGAAATTTTCGTGCACGGCACACTTTTCTGTACGACGTAGATGCAACACTTTGTGTTGGCTTTCATAGGCTATATTTTGAACAATCAAATTTATTTCGATAAATTTTCACTGTAAATTATGCTGACTCTCAATCTGTATCAGGGTAATGTCAAAATAAAGCGTTTTATTAATAATTCGAATTGTTTCAGGTACATTTAAAAATACTCAATTTCTTTTGAAAAACTGTAATTTAATAGTGACGTAAAAGTCTCGCTATAAAAATCATCAGAGTCACATAGATTTATTTTATCTTATTTCTATTAATCTTCGTAATATACCTCAATTTTTTACGCTACTTTATTATGGTTATTTTTATTAACGTAGTTTATCAAAAACATTCATTCCTGGTCATCTGAAACCAACCATGCCAAGCACTCTTGATTTATGATGGAAAGCATCTATTGTAATTTTAATGGTCATGATAATACAAACTCATTTTTAACCCAACAACTATTATCCACCGATATAGATTTCGCAAAGATACGAAGCCAACCGATTATTTTATTCTTCTCAAGATGAAATATTTCGATATTATATATAGCCTGTATTTTCACGTCCACTTGTCGCCGTATTTCTACCCCCCCCCTCCATCATTTTGAAGCGACGGACAGCTCTCGCTTACACATCTCCATCTCCTTCGTACAAAGAGGAAATCACTTCCCACTGTCAAGAGTCCCGCTCCCCTCCGCGATAAACGATCGGGCTTACACGTATGGAGAGCTCGTCGAATACAGTCCTTCAAAAGCCATTTATACGCCGCCAAGTGCGCGCGTGTATCGACCCCCCCTCCCCCCCAGCAACCCCTGCCTGTCCACCAAACAACTTCAAATCTACCACTGCGAATAGGGAGGAGTGAGCGGGGGGGGGGAGACCTGAAGGCAGCGAAAAGAAAAGAGAAAGTGGTGGGAAACAGAGAGCGACAGGGAGGGAAAGAGGGGGAGAGAGAGAGGGAGAGAGATTGGTCGGGTTCTTTACATTAGCGCTTGATTTGGGCTACCGCTCAATACAAAATTTTCTATATATATATATTTGAATGATAAAAACTAAGACGCTCGAGCTCCGAGATTTTGCCGATATCGTACGCGCGTGCGCGATCGCATATGGGGACTTTGATCGCGCACGAGCATGCGCCCTTGTGCACACGCATGCGCGCGCGCGCGTAGCGAGGAATCAAAGATATCTCGAAAATTGAAAAAGCGCATCTAAACGGTCCTTTTACTCGCGCTCGCCGATTCTTTTGTGCACTGCAGGCCTCCCTTCTCGCTCGCGCCCGCGGCCGCGGCACGGCGGAGGCGAACGAGAAGCAGTAGGAGGAGGCGATCTGTATAGATAGATTTTGAATCTTCTCCCCGGCCGAATGGCCCGATGCTTTTTCATGTGTACGTAAGCGCCAGCGATCCGCTTTCGCTATATATATATAAAAGATAGCTCGAGAGGGCTGCATATAAGTTAGGCCGATTTTTCAAAGCGCCAGCTTAGCGAAGTTAATCGCTGGATGCTTAAGTAAAAACGAGTCGTATTATAAGCTTTTGATGTACGATGCGTACGCGCGTATTAGGCGAATTTGATATACGTAAAGATGGTGAAAAAATTTATTTTTTCGATAAAAATTTCGTCGAAGCGATTGTAAATTAATAAAATAACCACGATTATTCAATTATTAACATTGGTATCAATGCGTGAACGCGTTGCACGCCCGGTCGGACGTTAACAGCGAGATAGGGATTATGAATTCGTTGTAATATAAATTTATATTTTTAATTATTTTCATTTAATTTTACGGAACTGCCAAAAATTAAATTCCGGCGACCAGTAAACATTTGCAGGAAATTATCTTCTTTTTATCCTGATTGCATGCATTATCGTTTATCTGAGAAATCGCGTGAAATTCCTTGGCAATTCGTCCCATACATCCGAATCGTGCTCAAATGGTCTATAATTCCATTTCGGTGAATCGAATAAATCGACCCCCGCCCGTCAAAACAAAAAAAAAAAAAATTATTCCAAAGAGGACGAATTCCGCACGGGAGACACGATTATAGAATAACCGATTATCCATACGCAGGATTTTAAGCGCGCGTACGCCTCTTGGCAGCTTATTATTGCCCTCTTGACCATCGCCCCCCCCCCCCCATAAGTCGCGCGCGTGCACTCGCTCGATTATTATGCAAAAGCGGAAACGTGCGACACGTATTACGGGATAAGACAGAGAGAGAGAGAGAGAGAGAGAGGAGGGGAGATTTAATTTAGCCGATGAAGGAGGAAAACGGACAGAGATAGAGAGCGTGTGTGTGTGTGTGTGTGTGTGTGTGTGCCGAGCGTCCTGGTCGTATAAACTGGCAAGGAGATTACCTAAGGAGATTTCGTGGAACTCCCGCGGCATCCTCTCTTTCTCTCTCTCTCTCTCTCTCTCTCTTGCGCGCGCGCGCTTAAACCGTTAAGACTCTCTCGAAATTAGGGAGAGACGCGCCTGGGCTTGGGCAGGTGAGGGGTCGCGAGGGCAGGGAGGGAGGAAGAGGAGGCTTAAAGAATCAGGCCCTACGCGGAGCCTCTCCCTTCCCCCCTGGTCCTCGATCTTCCGAAGAGAGTTTGCTCGCTTTTTTTTCCTTTCTTTTTTTTTGCTTTTTTTTTATTATTATTTTTATTATTATTTTTGACCAAGGGCACCGTGAGCGGCAGCAGCCAGACGGAATAAGAGCAGTCGACGCGTGCTCACCGGTCTGTTATAATTTCGGCTATTATATATATATATATATATATATATATATATATATATATATATATATACACACACACAAGCGGGCGCATACATACACACACACGAACGCTCCCCGCCCTGCGGCCCAGTTCTATACGGGATGATCCATAAAGTTTAAGAGCTCGCGCCTATTATACGGGGATACGGTAGGTACGATCTGGTACGAAGCGCGACGGGCTCGAAGCGCGCATCTCGATCGTCTCCGGGATCTACGCGTTCTCCCCGCCCTGTCGCGTTCCGCGACCTCGCGACGTACCCCCCCCCCCCCAATAATACACCAGTGATTAATGCCACGGTTAGAGTTCACGGACGAGGCGTCCTTACGCCGCGAAGAACTCGATTAATATTCGATTATTATTCGATTGTCGCGGCTCGTAATTTCCGATGAGTTCACGATTCTATAGGCGTACAGACAAATTTCGGGACGTTTACGTGTGTACACTAATAGTTTTACGAGTTTCTCTTGTGCATGAATAAGAAGAGAAGAGTAATAACGGTCACGGGGGTCAATTGTATGACTGTTCTATATAAACATATAGATGTATAAGTTTATGAATTCGTCAAGCAGCTTTACTATTGTAATTGTAAAACGAAATCGGCGAAATTGCGAGTGGCCCGCGCGTCGTAGAATTGAAAAAAGTAAAATCGACAAACGAAAAATGCTCTTTGAAATGCATAGCGTTGCTCTTTATCGAACTAATCGGCGAAAGATTTTTACGAAACGCCTCTGGCTCTTGATATTTATGCCTTCAGCCCTGTGCAGGCGTATCTACCTTTTATACGATTTCTGAAATGTAAAAATTATTATTATTGTTGCTATTATGATTAATCTGTGGGAACGTCTGCGAGAAGGAAACGATATAGTGCTCGAAAAAAATTCGAAAGCCCATGCAGTACAGTAGTATCTCGATCTAGAAGAGAGAGAGAGTGTCGAAAAATTCTAGGTAAATATTCTAAGATTCGATTTAAACGGTACTGGACTTTATTTATGATCGATAAATTTTAGTAGTTCAATGGTTCAAATCCTATTTTATTTCAAGCGTTCTAATGAACGATTTTAGAATTTTCGAAAATATCTATAATAAATAAAATAAAATCTATGTATAAAATGAAGAAAATAAAATGATCATACGGTCATTTCGAGATTTTGCATACAATCAATGTAATGAAATGGATAAAAAGCATGGCAATTTTTACTGCGAAAAAATAAATTTTTATTCCTTTCGAAAAATCAGTAATTATTTATTTATTATTTTATTAAATAAATATTCATTTAAATATTATTTAAAGTATTTATCTGCAACCCATTACTCGATATATTACACTATGCATGTAATTCTTGAGAAAAAAGAAAACCTCCCAATCTCCTGAAAACTTATGCTGAAAATATGTATGATAGACCGGAAAATCGACAAAGTATCGGTATTTGAAAGATGACGTTAAAACAATAAATAAGAAAGTCGTTAAAAGATTAAATTTTACAAGAATACAATATATTTTTAAAATAATCTTACATTATACCTCTACCAAACCTAGATCCTCAAAAAAAAAAAAAAAAAAATACATGGAAAATATTGAAAACTAAATAATAATGGAAAGTTATACTTACCTCTAACAGTCGGCCCTGAAAATTAGTTCCATATGAATCGAGTATATAAATGTATTAATAACCGAAAGGATTATTTTCATTATATTGTATACAAATACATATGCATGCAATTATTGTTAGCATATGCTATAACAAACAATTAAATAAATATAAATGTAAATAAAAGTAATAAGCAATAATAAAATAATGATAAATTATTCGCCTATGCAAATATAGAAATTTATATGGGAAGCGGGAAAAGGCATATGCAATTATATTGGGTAAATAAATAAAAAGAAATCGATTAAATGTTTTTATCTTATTCGTCATTGCGCGATACTCTTTTTATTAATTTAAATAACATCAACTTTATTCGATAGAATCTTACATCGTGACAATCTTCCTTCTCGCGCTCTCTCTCTCTCTCTCTCTCTCTCTCTCTCTCTCTCTCTCTCTCTCACTACCACACACACACACGCGCGCGCGCGCGCCTATACGTACAAATACACAGATACAGACACTGTGCCTCGCGGCCGCAGCATTTTCTCTCTCTTTTTTTTATTTTTATCAATATTGTGCATCATAATATTGGGCATTTCTTTTTGTTTTTGTTCTTTTTAGTTTTTTTTTTTTTTGTTTTTTAATTCCACGCGACCGGTTATATACTCCTGCAGTTCGTATTATTTTGCTTCTATATGTTTGTTTTTATACAATGAGCGCACGGGAGACGCGGCAACGATCGCCATGTACTTTCGTTTTTTTTTTCTTCAATAATATGCTCGCGTATACATAATATATATATATATATATATATATATATATATATATATATATATATATATATATATACACACATACGCGAGATTGAATGTATGTATTCACTTTCTATATATATATATATATATATATATATATATATATATGTAGAAGAGTTTTGTGCAGGAGCCGGAAGATTGATTCTCTGTATTAAATTTTTTAATATATATATATATATATCATTCGGTCACATACATATTTTTACTATACAATTTATATTGTAATGTTTATTATATGTACATGTATAGCTTACAGCTTTCGCGGAGATTCCGGACTATGTATACGTAGACGCGCATTCGGCGTTCTCCTTAATTATACTTAATCATAATCTATAATAAAACATGTACAGTTCGCGCGGATCTGCGCCGCAACGGCCTAATAACGCGTTGGCGCTGCGCACAATTTTTCGTCCCTCTCGGTGCGTGCTTCTTTATTCGTCCACTCCTGATTTATCCCTCGGGTTGTTCTCGGCGTCATTGACCTATATGTATATATATATATATATATATATATATATATATATATATATATATATATATTTATATATATAACGCCTGTACTTTTTTGTGGCACTGCGCTATTGTACGTTTATACACAGGCAGTCTTGCTCCTCCAAAAATAATATATATATATATATATATATATATATATATATATATATATATATATGTACACACATACGTAGTCGATTATACTCATTATACTCACTTTTAAATGTAATAATATAATAATTGATGTGTATACACCTCCGTGAGTTTTCTATATAGTTGCGCTTGAATTCTTTATATGTATAATCATTCTTCTTGAAAAGAAAAAATTCTTTATCTGCTTATTATATCGTGCGTTAAACTTAAATATGTTTCTCTTTCGATTTTGTCTTTATAGATATATAAATGTTTTTGAGCTTTCGGAGTTTTGTAGACATAGTTTTCCTTAAATGTTGTCATTTTTTCTTTTTCCTTTCGTATAATTTAGAAATGCACTTAAAAAAAGTGTCCATTGACAAGTAAATATTTTCTTGTTTTGCACAATGTAAATTATTTTATTAAATTGAGAAAGTATATTCTTAAATGAAGGACGTATTTACTCGATGCGAAAAGGGTCCATTTAAAATCAAACCACGTCGTTTTAAATCTAGTCAATATTTTCTTCATTTAAGAAAATGATTTGCTCTCGGTGCAAGACAAGTAAATCATCATTACTTGTGTTAAATACTTACAGCTGAATAAATAGATAAATTCACAATATCAAGCAATAAAGTCGAATAGAAAAAAAAAAATTTAATTTTCCCGAATTTTTAGAATTTTAACAATAATTTGTCGCTTTAGAGAAAACATATATCAATCGACAAGCCCCGAAACTATTGCTCATAATTCGTCACCTGTCGCACTAGGCCGAGTCACCGGAATGTAATTTGGTGTATGTATGTTTGTGTTTGTGTATCTATTTGCCTGTATATTTGTTCGTATGTTACCTTAAAATTTTCCTGAAAAATCATTTTCATCGTACACGTTGTTTCCTCCGTACTTCCATCCAACATTGTGCGTCTGTGAATTGTTTGAAACGCGCGGAAAAGCCGTTTCTTCGGTTTTTTGGCTTCTCATCATCCGTTCGAGATTAAAATCGAAATTCTGTAATGATGTACGCGAGATAAAAAGACTGAATATATGGGTAAACGCGAATTAAAAAAAAAAAAAAAAAAAAACCGACGCTGTTTTACATCACTATACAAATAAATAAATCGTGTATATATATATACAGTAAAAGATGTAAAAAGACGAACGACAAAGTACATTTTTTGTCGACGTTATTTATACAGCAATTATTGGCGAATAATCGAGAATCACTTGAGTGCCCGGCGCTGTCTCGAGCTTGGCAAATAATTGAGCGTGCAATATATATATATGTAATATACTTTACGGATGTACAGTTTATTATTATTATTATTATTACTGTTAGTATTAGTAGTATTATTATGATTATTATTACTATTACTATTACTTATTACAATCCTATATATCTGTAATTGTGATGGGCGCGAAGCGTTCGGCACTGGGAAGCCTCGGGATTCTTTCGCATAACTTTTCTATCTATACATACATAATGTACAAGAAGTGATACAATTAACGCAATAATGAATAGCCATCGGAGGGCCTTGCCATTTTTTTCATCTTATTATATCAAGACTCAATGCTTTCACCCCGCATCGAGACCGCTCCAAACGACGAATTGATTTATCTCTACATTCTTTGTCTCTGCGTTTCGCTTTCTTTCCATTAAGTTTCCTTTTGTCTCGCGTCTTGTTAATTTATTCTATTTCGACACATCGTACATTTTTTTTTTCTAAATATAAGAATATAGGAAAGAGGTAACTATAATTGTGGCAGAAATTCAGTCCATTTTGTTTGTTTGTTTGTTTTTTTTTTCTTCAATGATTTCGTTAACTTTAAATTGATAAAACGACGATGATGTATAAGTTTAAAGATATTCGCGAGAAAAGAATATTACTGTACGGCTTTTACTATTTACAATGACGCAGATAAACAATAGCATTCTATCCATCGTATCATTACCTGGACATTTTTTTTTATCCATCTGTTCAACTTATAAGATCAATGTGCAATTTATCCTAAAGTTTTGAAGAAAAAAAGAAAAATTTTTTAACAACGCGAAAATTGATGTATCTTAGTATATAGAAGGTAGAAAAATTTTAGATTATGGATTATATATATTTGAGACTGTATTATATATAAGTATACTAATTTTATAGCCAAGAATTATTTATTGTAGTTCTTATTGATCGACTCGTTTAAATCGCCGTTTAATCTTCTAACTTTCATAATAATTAAGTACAAAGATTACAGAAGAATTTTTTTCTCCAATTTTACAAAAAAAAAAAAAAGATTCAAAGCTATAAATTGGAAAGCCCAAATGAAAATAACCTAATCCAGCTCCAGTTACTCACAAATCCTCTATTTTCTAAGATATATTATTGAATTTTGATTCCAAAGCCAATGTAACCATTGTATTGATAAAAT
Source organism: Sycobia sp. Sy_11 (assembly GCA_018907035.1). Taxonomy (NCBI): domain Eukaryota; kingdom Metazoa; phylum Arthropoda; class Insecta; order Hymenoptera; family Epichrysomallidae; genus Sycobia; species Sycobia sp. Sy_11. The sequence goes on along the minus strand of JACCIC010000263.1, from coordinate 373,648 downwards.
ATTGCTTCTGCATTTTTAAAATAGTGTCAACATATAAATTTGGTTCTGTCATCGAATATTTTATTTCTAATTGACCTTTGAAGTAGATGACTTCTTACCAATGAGTTATTCTATGAAAAAGCCATTGCGGGCAGAATGATTTCTGGAAGTTCGGCGTTTATATAGGAATTTAAACAGTGATCGCTTCTAACATGAGTTTTGACGGCAAATAGAAACATACTTTTACTATGCTGTGCGATAGGTTATTTCGCAAACAGTGTGATAAAAATTCAACAAATAACTTTAATATTTCAAGATCTAGTGAAATAATTTATAGCGATTTCGGTGTAATAATAAAGATAGGTAGACTTTCAAGTAATGCTATGATCTGTATATTATCCTGTATTAAAGAAGCACGTTGAAAAGATTTTTGATTTCAACTGGACTGATTAAAAGATCGATCGTAATTTAAATTTGCGATACTTTTCAAAGCAGAACAGGACTTAGCTTACATAGTAAAATATAAGTGAAGCTCATCGAACCCACGAAAGAAGCGAGTATACGTGCGTTAACATTCAAAGCCACTGGGCAAAATCGTCTTTATACATTTTTCAGATAAGAATTTACAAGATTTACACTCTAACTAGGTTTCTTACAGATCCCAAGATAAAATCACTTTCATTTGCTAGACTTTCAATAACTTGTCCATCTACTATATTTCAATAACTTATTCATCTACTATATATCCAACTACTATACGTAAGCTCGAATAGAATAGTTGAACGAACTATTGAATGTTATTATACATAGTTTGCCCGTCGAAGACTCGCAGAACTTAATCAAATTAAGAAAGATCCACGGTTATATCTAGACGGTCGATCTTTCGTATATACTACATCCGCGAAGGAAACCCTGTTACCGAACGAATATAACAGGGAATCGTGACAAAGTAATTTACATGTGCAATAACGTGATCATTGCCCTGGCAGTCGAGCGGAAAGTGGACCAACAGCGAATCGTGCGTCCGCGCGGTTAATACAGAAAAAAATTTATTTCTTTTAAATAATACTACTCCGCGAGACAGTAAATTCGTGCCTGAACAATAGTCACCGGCTTGTTTGGGCTGGAACGTTGCTGTTGGTTCGTCTGTTGCTGCTGCTGCTGCTGCTGCTGCTGCTGCTGCTCCTGATACACGTGTGACGGCGACTGTACCGCGGGCATCAATTGCTGATACTGATCCCAATCCTTGTCCTGATAACGATGATGAAGATGGCGATGATGCTGATGAGGCCGATGAAGATCGTGATGGGGATGAAGATGGTGATGATGATGCTGGTGGTGTTGGTGGCTCTGGTGATAATGTTGTTGCTGCTGCTGCTGCTGCTGATACTGCTGCTGGAGCTTGCGTCTTGGGCGAGCCCAAGGTCACAAGGAATGATACTCGCCGAGGACTAGACTGGCGCTGTGGTAGCCCGCGTGGCCGCCCGACATGCCCATCGCCCCCATGCCCTGATGATGATAGGCGCCCATGCCCATACCGTTCATCGACATGCCGTTCATCGTGTGATTGACGCCCTGCATCGTCGAGGGCATCATCGCCGAGTGGCCCATCGGGCTGAGGCCGCCCATCGCGGGCGCTATCGGGCCCATTTGCATCGAGGTGGCGGTGTGCGGCAGCGACTTTTGAAGATCGGTCGCGCTCGGCGCGCCAAGCAGGTAGTCCTGAGAAAACGCGAATCGGAGATTTGGCGTGGTGAGTTTGGGGTGGCGTGCAATGAAGAATACGAAGAAAAGATGAAGAAGAGGAAGAAGAAGAAGAAGAGTAATAGTAATAGTGGTAGAAGAATTAGAAGACTGTATATTTGGAACATCGATTGATCGACAATTTTACGTACTTTACGTATTTTACGTATTATTTATTTCATGTATTTCACGTACGGAAAATACGCACGTAATACTAACAAAAAATCTTTGATTTGCATTTGACAGAACGATATTTTCCATGTAATTATTATTGCTTTGTTTACTTCGACCCGGTATCATTTTACTGTAATTTTTTGAAAAATAGTTTATCGCGACAACTTATTTTTTCAAATAGTAATAGTTTTATTACATTTTTACTTTTATACTCTGACCAAATCAAATTTATTTTCGTGTCTGAAAATTCATTTTACTACCCTGGGAAGACATAAACAAAATCTGATTAACTGTTACAAAACTTTTCGATTTAATCATCCGACTGCTGTATTATATAGGCTCTGCATATATAACTTATACAAAGTTTCGCATTGAGAATAATATTTTGATACTAAAGAAAATATAATCATATGCGCAATGAAAGTTTTCTCGTCATAATGCTAGGCGATTTAAAGTTTATTTCAATTTTAATAAACTGGTTTGTTCCTCGTTTTCGATTTCGACTCTTTCCATTTAAATACATTTTATCCCGTATCTTTTATAGAATTTCTACGGCCCATGAAAAGTTTTATTATACACTAACGACAAATTTTTAATAGTCGCCGCGAATTATTGCTTATGAAGAAGTTGGTAAAAAGTTTTAATATTAATATATATATGCAAAGTCTCTTTTATATATAACTCCTGTTCCAAGTTATTAAATTATACATATAAATATAAATATAAATATAAATATAAATACATATATTTATATATATAATTTAATTATCAGAGATAAAAATCAATGGGCACATCCTTTCTTTATATCCAAGAGAAATAACCAGTAAGAATATATATACTTCTCTTGGATAGAAATACGTGATCATTGATATTTATCTCTGATAATTAAATTTAGCGATAATAATTGAGAATTCCTTTCGTAAAAAATCTTCTATGGGCTTTACTTTATAACACATGTATTTATATATAGCACACGAGATAAAACTCGGAATATTGAGAAATTCCCTTATCGCGCCCGCCATTACTTCTCGGCCATTACTACTGATGTTCGAAACATTTTTGCGATCTACGCTAAAGCATCGCGCTTCGCTTTACTCACGTTTCACCGCACAAATTTTATCACACCTCTGTATAATATAGCATGTAATTTTTCGCACGAAGCCGGAAGTTATATCAGTATATGAGACCTCACGAATGTTCTCTGCACATCATCGATCTTTTTAATTATTTTTTCGTTAATAAATTTGAATATTATTTATAGTCTAAATGTAGCATATTCTAGGAATTTAGGAATGTTATTCATTCTTGAATGGAAAAGACTGTGCCGTCAAATTAGATGAAGGAAAAATTTAGAGAATTTTTATTGAAACTAAAACATTATAGTATCTGTTCATGAATATTGACGATTTTCGGTTGGAATTTGTCATAATCTTTACTATAAGACATTACACGTTCATCAATACTAGTATTATATATACCGCATGCTTCAGAAAAAATTTCCAGACTCTTCCAAGCATTGCTTAAACTTTGCTAAGACATATAAGAGTCCGACTTTTCAAAAAAGGGTAACTGTTGGTAAATTTCAGCAAATACCGGCAATATTTAGCGATGTCCAGTGACGAAAATTTTATTGCTCCCTTATATCGTTTGTAATTAATTATTAGTCTAAGAACAACGACGCGTGTATTCATATATAAGTTTGTCAAAAATTTTCTCTTTCAAAATAACAATACCATTCAGTATTTATATCAAATATGGTAAAAATCTGAAAAATTATTTTATTTACCATTTACCATTAATCCACAACGAGATGCATTAGAGACTATAGGATCTTTTTTTTTAGATTATACAATACTGGACAGCATTGTAATTTTTGCGATAAAATTCTTCTCGATGCATAAATCCGACGCCGTGTTTAAATGATTGCATTAGATATCCTCTCTGCCATTTTCGCCGCGCGACTGCTGGCCAAGACGCGACGGAAAACGTACACTTCGTGGTACTTCACACTGATTTTCGTTCAATTCGCTCCCGTCGCACAAAATTTATCGCGAGCTGCCGATCCGACGGCATTATCCAGCTTGTCAGCTCTTTCGAAAACGATACATACGTACTCGGAATTCACCACAACAAAAAAAAAAAAAAAAAAAAAAAGAAAAAAGAAAAGAAAAAAAGAAGAAAAAAAACCCTCCCCAACTCACCTGCGAGCTGTAGTACTGCATGTAATCGAGCTGGCTCTTTTGCTGGGCGCAGCTCGACTGCGGCGGCAGGGTGGCCGTCGGATGCACGAGGCCGTGGGCCGCGCTCGCTGCCGCGGCCGCCTGCAGATGATGAAGCTGATGATGGAGATGCCTCTTGTCGTCGCCGCTCTCGCTGCTCGTGTCGTGGTGGAGGTGATGCTGCTGCTGCTGCTGCTGCTGCTGCTGCTGCTGTTGGTGCTGGCTGGTCGTGGTTTGTTGCTGCTGCTGCTGCTGCTGCTGCTGCTGCATATGATGGCCGAGGCTCTGCTGGTGGTAGGAGTGGGGGCTGCTCGACGAGAGGGAGATCTGGTGGCCGGGCAGCTGGTACATGCTCGAGGCCTGTACAAGGTGATGATGATGATGCTGCTGCTGCTGCTGCTGCTGCTGCTGTTGGTGGTGGTGGTGCTGTTGCTGCTCCAGCAGCTGATGGGAGGTTTGGACCGACTGTTGCTGCTGTTGCTGCTGCTGCTGCTGCTGCTGCTGCTGCTGCTGTATGGAGCACGAGGCGGCCGACTGGGACTGCTGGCCGACGGACTGATGGCGCTTGGTCTCGTCGCCGCTCTCGTAACTCGAGTCGCCGGGGTCGCCGCCGTGGCACTTGTCGCCCTTTTGCCCGCTGCAATCAGAGACCGCGGGGAGCGGATCGATTTACGGCGCGTTCTAGATACGTGCATGTGTGTGTGTGTGTATATATATATATATATGTAATATAGTAGAGTATATAGGATACCACGGTGGACGTGGGAATCTGGCGTGGGGCGAGCGGTCTCGGGAGGGGGAGGGGAATTTGTCTGCACGCGCGGATAATTTTTCTCGGATGCATGCGAGCGTTGCGGGAATTTTTTTCACGATTTTTCTCTCTCTTAAATTCGCGTTCGCAGTTGCGAGAGGATTTTTTGTCTGCAAATGTTTATTATATATATACACGATGCATGCGTGAATTGTCGCAATGCATGATTAAGTTTATTACGAAATCATTGTATGTTTTTTTCCGCAATTGTGGGAGAGGTGAGGAGAGGTTTTTTTTTTTTTCAATCATTCATGGGATCATTTTTCAGAACTCAATATATAAATGAAAGATATACTTATTACGAGCGCGAAGTCATTTTATCGAAATTCGTATGAAAAATGTTTTTGCAAGTTTTTATAAAATATCGTTTCAAATAGCGTACTCGAGGTGTTTAGTTGTAATGGATCGTTCACATTTTTAATCAATCAATTTACCATCCGGCGTTTATTATAGCCCCCTATTCGCTTAGATCAATTACACGCCCATTTCACGAATAAAAAAAAGGGAAAGGGGACGGAGCGCAAAACATTTATTATGAGAATTGCTTGTAAAATGAACAATTTTTCAGCAATAATAAAACGACCCGTATGTGGTTCAGTGGCTGGTGACCGTCGTAAAACACCAGCCAATTAAAACGAAAACTGTCGTGGAAGCTTATTTACGTTCCTCGCGAAAGTGCCGCGACTCAATAATAAAATTCTCAGTAAAAATACAACAACAACAACAACAACAACAACAGCAAGAACAGCGGCAACAACAACAGCAACAGCAAAAAATTGCCTCTTTAGAAAACAAGCACGGTCCAGTATGCTCGAGCTTACAATAATAAATCTGTTGTATCTGTGCTCAATACCGATCGTTAAGTGTCAACGGTAATTACAAAACGCGACCGAACGCGCCGTAGCACCATGCGTATACCTGCGCCCCGGTAATATAATATAACGTACAAGTGAAATGCCAATCGTTGCGCGCGTGATAAGGCAAGAACCGTTGAGGGGCGGGGTCGATGGGTAAAAAAAAAAAAAAAAAAAAAAAAAAAAAGAAAGAAAGAAAGAAAACCATACGAACGGGCGTCGCGCCGCTTCGACAGCCACGTATCTATTAATGATGTATAAATTTTGGAATTTCGCGCTGAATCGCCGACGGTGAGATCCTTGCGTGCACAAACGAGGACTTGTTCCATCCACGTGTACATGTGAACGAGCGGCTGTAATTAATGGCCGGGCGCTTCGCGCGATGCGACGGCGCGTGAGGCAAGCTTTAGTAGCGAAATTAATAAGCGCCTCGCTGCGCGGCCGCCCCGCGAAAGCGCCCTGGCACGGCAGCGACAGTCGTCGTTTAATAACGTCGCCGGGAACGAGATGGGAGGGAGGGAGAGAGAGAGAGAGAGAGAGAGAGAGAGGGTGAAGGGATAGGCAGTCGGTCGCCTCGTAAACGTAAACTCGATTCCGCATTATATGTGTACAGGGGACCTCCGAGGTATCCGATAGATCCATTGAACACTAATATATATATATATATTTCTGGTGGCTAAAGTCGCCGTGGAGGATATTTAATATGGTCTTGAAGAACGCTGAGGGAATCGACATGGCCGCGTGGAAAAGCCGAAAGTCATTTATTCAACGAGAGTGAGAGAGAGAAGAGAGAGAGAGAGAGAGATGCGGGTACGTGCGCGTTTCCATGTGGAAGAAACGCTGAGCACACTGTATACGGAGCAATATAAAATGGTGGAACGAGACAAGTATGGCTGGATCTGACGTATATAAGTATTTATTGTACCTATTGATATTGGGCTTCGGCAACACGTTTCTTTTTTACAAACAGAAATCGCACCTGGGTGGGGGGAGGGTTACGAAGAGTGGGAAATAATGTACATTTATGCGCAGCGACAAATTAAAAAGAAAAAATTGACGAAAACAATCCCACTATTTTTTCGGTGATGCTACGTTCATATCCGTTTTAACATTTCAATATAAAGCGTCAAAACTTGTTTTTTATGCAAATGCGCTAATCACTCCGAATCCGTTGATATAAGATATCGAACACATGAATTTAGCATCCTCAGAAATATATATATATATATATATATATATATATATATATATATATATATATATTATTCAGGAAACATGTCATTACATTTTGTAAGTTTTCATTTTAATTCGTGATCCTGTGTTTAACTATCATGAATCCTAATTGGAATTGTTTAAATCCTTGTTGAAATTGAAACCTATAATTTTGCAACTATATGAATCAGTGTGTCAAAGACACTTTATGATGAATGAATATGTTATAAATACAGTCTATACACTTCAGACAGAGTTAAACGTAATTTTTTATTATTTCTAAATATCAGTATAGTTATAAACAAAAAATGCATTGCGCAATAACGAATGTCACGTTGGCAAAGTGTTTTTCAACAAGCCATTGCTATATATATATATAACGCGACGGCTCCATCAATCGAGGACCATTAATTTATTCGCCAGCCGCAGCCGCAGTAGCGCGCGGCGTCGCGTCGCGAGTCCGAAAAACGAGCTTATTATCTGGCGCCGTCTCCTCCCCCCCCCGTAATACTCTTATCGGCCGATGTCGTTAAAGCGCTTGTCGTACAAGCTGTTCGACGCGCCGCTGTTCGTTAGCGGCGTTATATGCACGCGCGGCCGAACCGGTCGCTGTAACCCTCACCCCCCTCCTCCCGCCCCTTCTCTTCACTTCTCTTTCTTTTCCTCCCTCTCGATAAGTGCATATGCATGCTGAGTGAGAGAGATAGGATGATGTAAAAAAATGTGTCGAAAACGGAAGTACATGCTCGGCAATGTGCTTGTCACCGATAAGAAAAGTGCTTCCGAGAGCAAGGGGAGATCAGGTATATATTACATATATATATATATATTCACTATCGAATGTGTAATTTTGAAAAGGCAAGGGAAAGCCAGTGCTCGTGGAGGACGAATATTGCTCTAACGTCGTTCAGAATTTATTGGTTCCTGATCAGTACGATGCCGAGGCGGAAGGCCCATTATTGTGTTGTACAGTTTTGTTAATACTGGGACTAAACCGAGCAAGTATTTGTGTAAAATATAAAATATCGTGTATAAAGTTTTTCCTAAGTCACCTGCGTAAATCGTTGGTATAGGAACAGGTGACTCAATCCTTGACGTACAGATAAGTTTGTCCAATAGACGATATAAGATGATATACTTTACTTTGCTTCACCAGAAAAAGGTAATTCTACATCGCATCCGTGTAGTCTCATTTAGTTTATTCATTCCGATAACAGATTTGAATTGAAAAGTATTTCTATGTGTATATTTTTGCCAGTTACATTTTACGTTTTATTCATATAATAACGTTCTCGCATTGAATATAAAAGTCTTAATTCATGTCTCTCAATTACTTCCAGATTTAGTTTAATTTTCATAATGATCAGTCGAGAAGGTGTTTTATGATAAAATCTATAGAAGAAATCTTCACAGTTGCATTATTAAGCTTATTTGCAAAAATTTCTATTTATAGTTTAAAAATTGTATTTTCAATACAATAATGGTTTGAGCCGGAAAGAGACGACAAATTAGTTGCTGATGAGTGGCTCAAAAATTCACATCTTTTGGCGATCATTATGACTGAAAGATTTTTTTATGCGAATATTATTATATTTACTATCAGTGTCGCGATTACGAATACTCGGTATTCTAAAATTTTATTCTTACATAGTTGATCGCGAAATCCATCAGTAAATTCCATTCCATAGTTTATTCGTATAAACTGAATTTCTTCGCTTCTTTTTCATACTGGTGACATTCGCCGATTTCGAAGTAAGGATCGGAGCATCCAAATTAATGCGGACATTTTTTTCTGTCTCGCAGTGATTTGGAACGTTTTTTCAACTTTCGAGGAACGAAGAAATGGCTTTCAAAACCTACATATTTCAAGCACGGCAGTCGCGAGGAAGATTTAACGATGAATTGTTATTCGAGACAAATATTCGGCCAGGTATTACCTAATGACGAAGAACAACAGCTGCCAGCAAATATACGTTCGACTCGGCGCTTATAGACTGCCGTGACAATATAATTCGACTGCACGCTGATGCTAAAAACATTCGATTCTCATGGTCTCGCGTTTCTTCTTCGAATAGAATGAAATATTAAAAGCAAACATCAATGCTAGATTAGAAATATGAGCACAGCCAACTGATCCTCGTAAATTAACTACACTAATGATGTTTTTGTGGTTTGATAATGGTCGATCTGGCCGTTTAGCTTATCTCTGACTCCAAGTGATTACGGAAAAGGTTCTTAGATTTTCAATAGGAACGATTTCATTCCAATTATGAGTGATCACGATTTCCAATCCAAATAATAATAAAAAAAGATTCTAACTCAGATTTTAACCAGATATTCAAACTCATGTATTGGTTGGAGACGATTTCAACAGCAATTCGTAACCGAAAAGGTTCCGACTCAGATCTTCAATGAAAACAATTTCATTACAATTTTGGATAGAAACGATTTCCACTCCAAACGATAGCCAAAAAAATTCCAACTCCAATTCTTAACGGAGACAATTTTACTTTTGAGAGGAGACAATTTCCACTGTAATTGATAATCAAAAAGATTACAACTTCAGCGAACATTATTAGAAGTCCACTTTTCGGTGAAGACGATTTCAACTTTAATTTTCAACATTCCGACGCAAATTTCTCGAATGGAAATATTTTTCACGAATAAAATTCCGACACGATCGAAATTGGAAGGGAGAGAGGGAGTAATGCCATTCCAAGCTTACAGACAGTTAGTGACATATATAGCATAATTCTATTATAGTTTCCGCGAAGCAATTCCGCACGTATCCCAACTCGCGTTCAACCGCGATGTATAAATATAGTTTAATTGACGAAATGAAAAGTCTAGACCGAGGTCTAGACCTCGTATCTACATAGGTTGTAAAATAGTTGCGAGTTGTCCATTACACGCCCGACGCATCTAGGCGTGGGGATTGCTCGGCACTATCGTAATAGATTTTATAACTTTATGTAACTTGCGCGCTCTGGCGCGTAAATCCCGCGTTCGACCGTCTATACGAGTGCAAAATAAAGCGACGGATAGCAGTAGGATGGAAAACGGAGAGAAAAAAAATTTTGAGAGAAAGATAGGAAAACGGCGGAAAACGTATAGAAAGAGAGGAGGAGAACGAGAGGCATTTCAGAGGACCGACCGCGTGCGCGTATAATGCATATGCATCAGGCTTGCTCGCGACGCGCTATAATGGCTCTCTCTCTCTCTCTCTCTCTCTCTCTCTCTCTACGCTGATATATATATATATATATATATATATATATATATATATCCGCCGAAGAGTTATTTCCGTGAGACGCGATCTCGCACCTACGCGCGCTCGACCTATAAAACGCGGCGGTGCGCACACGTGCGCTAACGCGTTATAATAGTGCGACCGCGCGACCGCCCGCCCGATGCCCGAGACAATAATGGGACTCGGCATTTTTGGACGGCGAGGCGCGAATGAGACGTGCAGGGGGAGAGAGGGGAAGAGAGAGAGAGAGAGAGAGAGAGAGACAGAAAGCGAGAGAGAGAGCAAACAAGCAAGCAAGCATGCTCGGACAGCTGATTTATGGGGTGGCTTTTCTACGAGTCCGGTGTACTTTGCGGTATATAGTATATATTGAACGCTCGAGCGCGCGCCCCCGCGCCATCCGCGTAATGTTCATACGTGTGTATATGCGAGTGTGGGTGGTTGTGTGTGTGTGTGTGTGTATGCATAAATGCGCGCTGCTGCTGCTGTGGCCAGTGCGGAAGCGCGCGACCGACGCGACGGCGACGGCAACGGGCTTTTCCAAGAGGGACGGAGAAAGAGAGAGCGAGAGAGAGAGAGAGAGAGAGAGAGCTTTTGGAGCGCGAACGGAGAATCAGCGCGAGAGATTGTTTTTAACCCTTTTTGAGTAACGGCGAAACGCGTGTAATTATGTTGGACACTTAAAACTTGCCCTCTTTCCATGACAATATATTTCCCGGAATGAGATTGTATTTTAAATGTGCAAATTATGCTCAATATAATAAAATTAAACGTTGGAATCTAATTTTATCTTATTTCGTTTTTTTTTTTTTTACGATATTTATTACGTTAATCATACACGAAGAATAAGAATGGAAAAGAGCTACTAATAAAACATTTTTATTTTTCATTCGTTGCCGGAACAATTTTACACACTATTTTTCTTCCTAAAATTGAACTTTCATAGATGGTTTCGGCCATTAATTTGCTTTCCTTTTTTTTTTTTAAATTTTAATTGTATACCTTGGAAAAGGGCTGTTAAGCCAGAATTCGAGTTTGTCTTTATCTGTACAGAATACGGATATTCATCTAGCGACAATTCTCTAGACGTGGACACTTCATTCTTTTCGAGATCGTACGAAATGTGCGAATTGTGTACGATCTGTCATTTTCGATTTCTTTTCGATTGAAAATCCAACGCCGTACTTGAACTTGACGATCTCGATAATCGCAAAATGGGTAAAAATTCGATCAATTTTTTAATCGCGCTTACTCTAGTTGCGTGAATCAAATGTTTCGGAAAATCCCGCGTCATGGATAATGTCCAAATCCTTCCTCTCTTTCACCTTTACTCCATTATATCGTTGTAAATCGAACGGTTCAGTCGACGAGCAGCACGAATCCATAATTATACGTACAAGGAGCAGTGCGCTTCAATTAAAGCTCGAGCTTTCGAAAGATGTTTTTAAGTATAGTCCATATGCAAATGCAATGCAACGTTTGCGTCGTTCATTTCAAGTTCTTTTAGCCTTAACCCTCTGATCAGCCTTGATAATAAAGAGAAACATAAGCTGTACTCGAGGCGAGAGTCGTTTCTCAGAAAAAAAGTGACATTTGCGCCAAGTATCGAGTGACAAATTTGACTTAGGGTAAATTTCAACATACCAGCTAAATTATTACACAGGCAGATTTACAAATTTTTTCGTGCCGAATAACGAATTTCGCAATATGTTCGATCGATACTTGTGCAATTCTATTCGGTGCAATCCACTCGTAAAAATGAATTACGACGAAATAGCGAAAATTTAACTTACCGCGTGCACACGTCCCCCATACGGACGCGACAATCCTGGCGCCTTTCGCGCAGATTACGAATAAGCGACGAACGGTATTGCTTTGTCGAGTGACGGGGGCGTCGCTCCTTTTTTTTTTTTTTTTTTTTTTCGTCTCTCGATTAATCTATCGCGATATCTCGCGACATATTAATAGCCGCGATAGAAGGCGCTCTATTCGGTTCATCCGTTCCGTACGTAAATAGAGACGACTCGAGGCGGATGATTCCCGTTCGGCGTTTGGTTGAATTCCTCGTCGTTTCGGCCGTCCTATCTCGAGAATTTAATTCCATGTATATAAAAAAAAGCGCGCGGGCGCGCATGTATTATAATGCGAAGACGGAAAAAAAGACAATTAAAAAAAAAAAAAAATAAAAAAAAAAAATAAAACTACATACACTGTATAAACGACGCTGTATACGTTGTTGACTATCGCGTGCAATGTTCTTCGATTATACTCGAGTGCCCCAAAGTGTCTCGTAAAATTTTTTTTTTTTTAAGTTTCTCTCCTTTTACCGGGTTAAAAATTTTACTCCACAATAAATACATCGGAGCTTCTCGCCACGAATGCGTATGTTATAATGAGAAATTTATATATCGAAAGAAGTGGGGGAGAGGGGGAAGGGGCTTGTTAAACGTCGACGCGCACGCGAACTATATATATATATATATATATATATATATATATATATATATATATACATATATATATGTGTGTACATATACTACTACGATTGGTCGCATCCTCCAAGAGCGAGAGAGATATCGAGATATAGATGAGAGGCGAGACCGAGAGTACACAGGCCTGCAAAACGCCCTCTCCTCGGACGTACAACGGCAGCGCGAACGGCAGCGGAAGGCAGAGAGAGAGAGAGAGAGAGAGAGAGAGAGAGACACAGGCGTCGAACCGACTCGGCACGCGGTCCGGCCGTATTAACGCCGGCGCGCGCTGCTCCGCGCGACCGTATAATACGCCGCTGCGCGGGCATTAGCATAATTCCTAATTTAATTTCTCGATAAATTCGATACGGGGGAATAGGTGGCGGGTGGGGAGGAGGGTACATTTGACGGGTCCCTTGCCGGTCGCCTCGGCCACCACCTCTCTCCCCGTAATATATCCCGACAAACCCCGCCCCCACCCCTCACAGCCCTTCCAACGCCCCGAGAGGCTCATTCGCCGATGTCGATGCTATCACCGAGCGCGAGCGCGCGCGCGCGCGCGATTCTGCTAATTCGCGGTCTAAGTTTATCGTTCGTGATAAGATCGCGTATCTCCTCCGTCCTCTTCTCTCGTCCCCGTCCCCCCTGCCCTCTCTCCCGCTGAACATCCTGCGAGCGCGTAAAGAGACGACCGAAATTTCTGGCTTCCCTGCCCCCGTGTGTGTGTGTGTGTGTGTGTGTGTCTGTGTGTAAGTCAAGTCCGGCGAGTGATTTTTTTCGATCCTTTTTCGAAACGCGTTCGCATCAGGCCGCCAAGTTCGACAATCGTACGTCACTTTAATGCTCTCTCTCTCTCTCTCTCTCTCTCTCTCTCTCCTGCCTGAGTGATAAATACTTAATTTATATATTTGTACGCCCGAAGACGGCTACGAGATATTTGGGTGGCGGGAGGGGGAGATTAAAATATTATTTTGTCGAATGCGTGTTCCTAACCGCGCACAATAAGGAACTAAATATCCTCTTTTTATTTGACCCAGAAACTGATATTTCGTAGCTTAATCCGTAACCTCGAGGTCACTATACATGTTTAATCCTCTCTATATCTTGTAAAATTCATAATCACTATTTGTCATTTGTAATATGTTTTTTTAAATATTTGCCTCGAAGTCGTTAAAATAGTATACCTTGCATACGTATATGAGATTCGATCTTTTATTGTGTTTTTTAGGGAGGGATTTTTTCACCTCGCCTCCTGAAAACGAATCCAAAAGGTCAACTCTGCGTTAAGATGGAAGATATAGTTTAAAAAAAAAAAAGAAACAAAAGAAATTATAACATCCCACTAGCAACGAATGAATAGCTTATTGCGATAAAAAGCACGATAATTAGTGTCTATAATTACATTTAATAATGATATTAAAAAACAAAATCTAAAACACGCACTCTATAATCATTAGCAAAAATTAATTTATTATAGACCGCCAGCGAGTTTTTTGTTAAAAAAAAAAAAAAAACAACAAAAAAAATGAACGTAATATCGTCGAGATAATTGAACGTCTGATTAATTATACTTTTAAATATAAATAGTCAATTAATTTACCGTTGAGTGCATATAATGTTGCAATATACGATATTGCCATTAAAGCGAGCCCGCCGCTAAGGTAAATAATATAATAGCGTACTTTCGAAGATTTATCGGCAAATTGTTCGCAATTTTATGTCGATGCTGATTTGTGTAAAAAAGAAAGAAAGAGAAAAAGAAAAAGAAGAGAAAAGAAAAAATAGAAATATTATCGTGGACGTAAACGCTTGCGGAATTTCAATTAGTGGAGTATGCTAAAATTACAATAAAATTTACTGCAACGTTTTATAATAGAATAATAAAAAGATTGATCGAACTCTCTCGTTCAAAGCGTGATTTAGAGTGTCGACCGTATATGACGAAAATGCGTAACGGCGTTAAATTTACTGTTTAAGAGAAGCAAGTAATTGTCTCTCTGTCGCGTAAATCAATGTGGAAATAAATTGTAAAAAAAAAAAAAACAAAAAAAGAATAATTTAATCTCAAAAGCTGCAAACTTAACTGTATAAATTATTTTTTTGAAGAAGAAGTCAAACATAGATATTCATTCGTGCATAACATTTATTTATCCAAATTAATGATTGATCCATAAAATACAAGAGACTAATTGTAGAACGACGGATTAGAAAAATTTCGATATAACATGCGCGTAGCGTAGTAAATTGTTTTGTATAACGTTAACAGGTTCACATTGTGAAATGTCTCTTGGCAAAAAAAAAAAAAACTATTGTCGTTTAATGCACGCGAAGTTTACATTATTTTTCATGATTTTGATTTAATTGCAAATTTATTATAAGAATTCTATAATCCATTTGCGGGATATTAATTGTCATTAGAGACGCGTCGATGAGATACGCATTAAATAAAGTATCGAATGGAACCACGGCATAATTATAAAAACTAATATAATTAAATCTGCACTGAGTATCGCGTACATTTACGACTAGTTAGACTATGAAGATGATGAATACATAAATTATTCTGCAATGATAGATACATACATATATATATAAACTAACATCAATATTATTAACAATAATTCTTGCAATTTAAAAAGATTTACTATTAGAAATTGATAGATTATCGCAGAAGTGAATTTTTGGCGTCCTTTCAATTTCAAGACGTTCGAGCGACAGAGCAGGGCCGGAGCAGGCGAGAAAGAGAAAAAGAGAGTGAGCGCGCGAGGGAAAAATTATATCAGTCCACGACATCGCAGCCCCATGATCCCCCCCCCGTCCACCCGGTCGCGGGTCCCGGCTGTCTACATACCCGCACATACACACACGTACACCTCTATACATATGCTGTATCGGAGGCGAAAATTAAACGGCGCGTTATAAGCGCCGTGAGAGATGGCCATAAATAATAGCCGATGAGTCACACAAATCCTAATCAAAGTAAATGCTCGAGAGGGGGGGCCCCCCTATCTAGAGGCGTACCTCCCTGCCTCCCGCACCCCCCCCCCCACCGCGCCCCTACTCCTAACGCAGCGCGCGCGAGCCAACGTAATTTACTGCCCGATCGCCGGGAGATAAGACATACCTGGGAGACACCTCTTTCGGTTTATAGGCCCGGGGTATACGTGCAGCGGGTGGCCCCATCGACAACGCGTCGACTGTGTGTAGATATATATATATACAAGCAAAAAGTTGGAGAGAGAGAGAGAGAGAGAGAGACAAAAAACAGTGCGTGATTATACGCCAACGGAGAGAGGAAAAAAGAGGGAAAGAATATAAGACAGAAAGAGAGAGGAAAATATCGCCACTCTCCTCTCATTCCTCTCTCTCTCTCTCTCTCTCTCTCTCTCTCTCTAACTTGTTTTTATTTCCTTATACAGCGGGTGCGAGAGGTCCGAGAGGGGATCTGCCCTCCTGGTTCTACGTTTTGTGAGAGAGACACTGGTAAAAATTTGTATTTCGGGAAAAGATAAGGCTGGCAAGATAAAACACCGACTGCAAGTGAGTTTATATGTGGTACATATATATATACACACACACACATAACTGTTTCATATGGAAAACCACGGGGTGTTTGTTTCTTTCTCTCTCTCTCTCCCTGTCCCTCTCTCTCCCTCCCTCCCCCCCCCCTCTCTCTCTGTCGCTGGAGCGATCACCAGCTCGGATAAAGTTTTTATTTTCGAATAAATTTCCAGTTATGGCGTTTTCAGGTAGGAGGTCACCTTTATATGATTTTTGTTGCTTTTTCGAATTTAATGGAGAAAGAGAGCGGAGGGAAGGAGGGGGCAGTTTCGTCTCGTGGCTTCGGAAATCTCCCGCGTTCCGTGCGCGCGCAACACTCAAGAGAACATCAGGACGAAATGTCGGAAAGAGTTGAATTTTTGCCTCCGAGCGTAATATAACGAAAGTGTATATATATATATATATATATATATATATATATATATATATATATATATATATATATAATATTGGTCGGAACTTTATATGCGATTCTTATGCGACGGTTAAACGCAACGGACCGGCTCTTTACTTTTGCCATATTTAAATTATATATTCAAATTGTTAGGCAAATTGTATAAACCGCGAGGGGCGCGAGTTTTATGCTTTTCGCACGATTCGTTCCCATATAGATGCGCGGGTGTGTTTATGTGTGTGCATGCGTGTGTGTAGGTGTGCGATACGCGTACTTCACAGTTTACAATCTATAAGCATTTTATTTCGCCGCTGGCCCAAAGTCTTGTATATAATAAAGAGTTATAAGCGTACGTCTTGGAAAACATAGCGCGTAAAGCGTGATGGGTGCTCGAAGTTATTCTATATACTATACACTATATATATAATTCACGTGGTCAATAAAATACCAAAGCTATGAAAATCAAAACTTAAAACGAGAAAAATTATCATTTAAAATGAAAAAAATTTCATTAACACAACATCAAACATGTAGGCACTTCGATATATTTTAATGAAGAATCTAATGCGGAAAAAAAATCGATTTCCAAAAATATTACATATAAATGATATTTCGTGCAAAAAATCTGTACATGGACGATATATTTTAGTCTCTATTTTTAATTATACATACACGTTTAATTCGAAAAGACCGGCTCAGAATTTTAGGCTCCCACGAGATTTACGACAGAGTTAATTTGAAATTAAAATTTTTTGTAAACTATAGTTATTTTCAGAATAAAAAAGAAATCATCCTTTCTTCCTTCTTTTTTATGTGTCTGAAATTTTGTTTTCAAGCGACATTTGGGGTGTCGTAACTGTATAGATTATTCTACAATACGACATATAGATATTTATCTAAAAGTCGTATGTTTATACAAATTTACGATAATCAGTGGTGTTGCATGAAATATAATTGGCAGAACCAACTTTTACTATGCAGAGAGAGAGAAAAAACAGAGAAAGAATTCAATAAACCCTTATCAAACAAGATCTTTCGAAAGTTGCGCCGCGTTAATTATATTATTATTATTATTATTATTATTATTATTATTATTATTATTATTATTATTCTGCTCAATAACACGCGACGAGGGGGTAAAATATACTATTTTCTGGCTTGTGCACAATTGCTTTTTTTTCTTCTCGCCCGCGTCTCCCCCCCCCCCGAGAGTGTAAACAACAATGGAGGGGGTGGGGGGCGAAACGACGCAATAATATAACAAGAAGCCGTAAATTTCGCGAACGCGAAAGCGCCTCGTCGGGCGACAATCGAGGCGAGGCCGGGCGCCCCTCGGTACGGCGCGGACCGGCGAGAGAAGCTGGCGGGATGAGGGAGGGCCGCGGCCGCCGCCGCCGCCGGCCGGCCGCCAATGAGGACGTTTTCCAAGTGTTGCGCCAGAACGCGAGCATCGGCTCGTAATCGCCGATAAACAAAATCTTTTACGAACTAACGAGACCGTCCAACAAGTTTATTATTGTTGCACGGATATATTTGCGCCGCCGCGCTCGGTAGGCGAAGGCCCTACCCCCCGCGCCCCCCCCCTCCATCGCGGCCCGTCCGACCGCCCCACCTCGCGCGCCACACCTAGGGTATCTATATATGTACATTAGACGGGTCGTCGCGCTTCAGGACTCGCGCGCTTGAATCGCGCAAAAGGCATAGTGGGATAAATATATTCGACGATTCAGTTCTCCGTTGCTTTGAAACGTTTTAGATTGGATTCGTCTTAGATTCTGACATTTGGCATTTCGGAAAAAATCCAATAAGAATTTTTACGTGCGGAGCAATGCCGTGGCATCCTCGATTTTTCATCCAGACTTTTCTACGTGCAAAAAGTAGCATGAAAAATGAAAGTTACGCGTACTCGGTAAGTAAAACGACAAAATCAGCATTTCCATTATTTTGGACAATCATTGTAGTGGATCGACCTGCCTCCCTCCCCCCCCCCTCATCGCGATTGGTTTGTCCTTTGCAGGACAAGGAAAATCAGAACGAGACCGATCTTGCGGTAATTTCGTCTGGGACCCGTTAATTTATTAATGTTACATAGGGACATCCCGACACTTGAGCTCTTAAAGAGCTCGATTCTTACGGCCCATCGTGCACAGCGAATAAACCTCGCAATAAGGTCCATTTGGACTTTGGAAGAAAAAAAGAAAGCAACAAAAAACCTATCGGGAGGCCTCGGTAAGTACCGAAAACGAGGCCAGTCGACCAGAAACCAGAGGCTCACTCGTTCCGGCTAACACATCGTCGATTATCCGAGACGTTGATATCTGCTGACTTTTTGATATATAATCAATTATACAGTTTTCGCGATTTTTCCCAGTACAGGGCAGTTCGGATAAAATTTGGACGGATCGCGAGGACACTTCGAACGGCAGTTCGAGAAAAGAAAAAAAAAGAAACCAAACAATAGAAAGTTAACGGCTCGATAGAAGATAGACGCCGCATCCTCTCCCCTGCCAAACTCGATAATTTTCCAACTTCCGCAATAATCCTCTATAATAACGATGGATCTCGACCGATCGTGTTGCCCGGGTACGATCTATTCGTTGTAAGTGTAATGGACGCGGAACGATTGCCCGTCATCTTGCCCTAGCGCGTTGCCGCGCTCGTCACCTGCCTCTCCCTCCCCAGCCCCTGGACCCGGAACTCTCTCTCTCATCACTCGCGAGCGCGAGGCGCCACCGCGGCGTTCGTTAGTATTGAAAAAGTCCTTGAACCCCCGGAAAATATCCCGAGGACTAATGACGATATATAAAAAGGGAACATACGCCGTGTGCGCGCGCGTGCGGTGGTGCTTTCAACGAAGAATCCAATAATACCCTTCGGATTCACCTTTAACCTCGAGATTCAAGATTATTTCAAGAACAAGATTATTTTGCCTTTAAAGGAATATCCGCAACATTTACGGCAGAATTGAAAAAACGCGAGCAAAATTTAGACATAAACGTTCGGCTCTATAAATCAGTTATGCCATAGAGCATGTGGATTTTAATTAAAAAAAAGAGATAAAGTTGACGTTTTGACGACCTGGAATTTAAGGTTAGAGGCCCTGATTGAAAGTTTTTTAGTATGACCCTTCATTTATAGCGTGAAAAGCCCTTGAAATTTTGAGAGGTTTTTATACTTTTTGCTCAACCAACTTGTATATATATATATATTATATAATTCCATGCCAAAACGCGCTCTTTGTACATACGCCCGACTATTACACTACGCGATGCCGACTGTACATACAGTTCTACTTTTATATATATATATATATATATATATATATATATATATATAGGAAAAAGCCTTGGGGTCGTATAAATCTTTTGTGCTCTGCTCGGTAATTTATTTGCATATCTATCTGTGTGTGTGTATGTATAGCGAGCGCACGAAGACCGAGCGGCGAGAGAGAGGATCGAGCTCGCCGATTTTAATAGAGCATTGAAACTAATGAACGCGCTCGTTCGAATCCCTTTCGTTCTCTCTCTCTCTCTCTCTCTCTCTCTCTCTCTCTCTCTCTCTCTCTCTCTATATATATATATATATATATATATATATATATATATATATATTATATGCAAGTCAGCGATGCGCGGCTCGCAAATGAGTCTAGCTCGACATAGAGTTTAAAATACCAAAACGAATAAATAAAGCTTAACACGCGTACCGCTTGACAGCCATTATACGAGGATTCGAAAACATACACACGCGCGCGCGCACGCACACATCTTTGTTTACATGAAAAAGAGAGAGAGAGAGAGAGAGAGAGAGAGAGAGAGAGGGCGGAGATAGGGAGTTGCAGTCTCGTCCCGATAAAATATTAGAAAGTCGTTTTCGCCAGTGCGCTTCTTGTTCCGCACTTCTCTTATATTACATATTACAATGCAATCCAGAATTATTGGGAAGTAATGCGGCGTCTGTGCTGGGCGATACGCGCGCGCGCGTGCGCGCACGCACACACACACACACAACACTGTAGTATTCAAATGTCTGACCCACTTCAATATTTTATGAAAAATCGACAATGGCTGGTGAGCAATTAAATATTATGATTTATGAATTTTCTTCGGAATTTAGGTACAGACCATAGTCCATATTCAACTGAGTAAAACTCTTATCGAAAAGAATAGTCTACTTTATCAGATATAGTCAATTATACCGTTCATATGACAACTTTTACGATAGAAATATCGCATATAGTCCCCTTGAATATAATCGATCCCATTCGAATCAGCCGAATCCTTCTCAAAACTAACGACGAAAGCAGTACAAATATGATTAAATTATCAACTTCGTCTCAAAATCGACGTGACGACGAGCTATCGGGCGCCGTTCTTATTTTGATCCTTGTCACATTTTGCCGTCCTTCCGAAACGCGCGGTGCTGCAGCCCGTTACCACCGATATCCGCCCACCCTCAGAACGGTTCTAGGCTCGTTTCTGTGTAAAAAAAAAAGAACAAAAACAAAACAAAACTCGCCCCGCAGCAACCAACACCCCCGCTGTCGACGCAGCTGATTCTTCAAACATATTCAACGGACCTTAACGGGCGAAGGAGAAATCGTGCGTGGCGAGGATGCCTTCTCGAAACGATGCGCGCGTGTAAGGGGGGGGGGTGGCAGGGGGTAACGCATCAGGGGGGCACACGCTGATCTCGGCAATCGACTGCGTAGGGCAACGTAATTTTTGAGGAGGGGGGAGACCCTGCGGCCAGCTCGTAATGTCCCGGGGCGCGTGTCTGAGCCGGTCGAGTGCGAAGTCGTGAATGAATTATATATATATATATATATATATATATATATATATATATATATATATATATAGGGTATATACGCGAGGTTCGGCCTATCGAGAGAATCGATCGCTATTGAAATGACGGCGCGGTATATTTTCTTCTCGTCTGATTGTTGCGCCGAACGATTGATCGTTCGGCTTTTGTTCCGACGCAAATTAGGAGTAATGCGCGGCAGTGGGCGGAATCTTCAACGCTGAGACTCGTCAGCTTTGACGTGGGAGGGAGGTGTCCAACGGGTTTCCAATTTTACGAATAAACGATTTTCGTCCGTGCTCCGCATCTAATGCACTATACTAGAATTTATAATAATAATAATAACAACAACAACAATAATAATATAATTTATAACAATTTAATCATTTGCATATGGATTTTCTAAATTTTCTATAATACATTCATATATATTATATTTCGGTTTTCTATTACATTCCATTTCGGTTTTCCGTGTCCCTGTTCTTATGCATATTCATTTCTAGAATTTTCATTTGAATAATTTCTCCTTGTATAAAAAACTTGTTAATTCGATGCGATAGGGCCTACAGTGCGCAAACAAAAACGATGCCGTCATTGTGACGATATTGAAAAATTAAGAAACCGCCGTCAGTAGAGGGTTGCGCAAAATAAAATTGACAATATACTTTCGACCTCTTCCTCTCGATTTTCATCATTCTCCGATCAGATAATGATTACCTTGTTCGTAAATCGTATGCAAGGGGGAAATATATCGGCCGTACATAGGCGAGTGCATAATGTACGAAATACAAAAAAAAAAAAAAAAAACATTTAAATACCAGAATCAAAATTTAACATACGTATATAGCAGGCGATTAAATATTGCGCGAATAATAGTTCGAGATCTGGCGTATTTTCGCGCTGAGCGCGATTAAACCATTGTGGCGCCGCGCATTCAATGGAAGCAGCATTTTAAACAGTTCGCAATGCGCTCGCTCTTGCATCGCCTGCAGTGGTATACACGTATACACACACACACACACACACACACACACATCGATCGGAGTTGATCGTCAGGCTATTCTCGGTATATAATATAGTTCGGGCAATTATCCGGCGTGTACCCGTCAAACGATCGCAAGACACAGCGCGCGCGCGCGCGCGCGACGTTAGTTATTTTGAGAGCCCTCGCCGCCCCCCGCCCCCCCTCCCACCCCAACCGGCAAACCGCGCCAGGCGCAAATCTCCTATAATTTTCGCAGCGCTCGCACGCTCTCGTGGCTTTTTCTCCCCCGCGCGTCGTTTCGCGTCGGTGGATCGTTCCACCTATTCCTCTCTTCTCTCCCCCCCTCCCTCCCATCTCACTCACTCTCGCTCCTTCGCCATCCCCGTCTCTTTCTCCGCTCTATCTGTTGCGCACGAGAGATGGCTTTCCCATTGGTATAAAAGTAGATCGATATATATATATATATATATATATATATATATATATATATACACAAACACGGCGGTGTCGAACTGGCGCTCTGTCAGTCGCGTCTGCCCGTCTGACAGGGGCACGCGTGCTTTACCCCCTTTTCGCCATCCCTCCCCCCCCCTCTTTCTCTCGTTCTCTCGCTTTTCTACCTCGGTCCCTCGGCCTCGGTGCGAACCTCAATTATTTCCCTCCGCGATCGCTGGCGCAGCAGCGCGACAGCTCTTATTGCTTTGGTACACGACGAGGGAGATCGGTTTTCGAGGTGGTGGGAGAGGCAGCACGCGCGTAAAAGAGACAGTCGAACGGCGCACTGACAAATTCGCCGACATAAACGAGGTGAAAGAAAGGAGCGCGTATTAAAGCGATAGATGAAGAGAGAGAGAGAGAGAGAGAGAGAGAGAGAGAGCAGAGAGAGAGTGAGAAAGCAAGAGGGAGGAGGGGCAGAGGACAAGTCAATATTTTGCTGATGAGTAAGTCTGGAGTGGAATATATCATAAAGTCTGTTCGCTGTAACACTTTAAATTTCTTAAAACGATTTCTTATTAAAATTGTAGTGTTGTTTTTTTTTTTTGAAATCCTTAAATTCACTATTTTTGCTATCATTTCTGCATTCGAATAGAAATTAAAGTATGAAAGTAAGAAAATGTAAATCGTCGATATCCAAGATTGTGAAATGAAATGAAAAAAAAAAAAAACCTCTCATCCAGTGTTATCAAGCGGGCATCGGGGATTCTTTCGTTTCGAGACGACTGAAATTGACAGTTAATAGTAGCTCTAGAAGAAAGTAGCTCGAATCCTCCTCGCGATCCTCGTCCTCGACTAGATCGTCTCTCGTAAAATCGAAGAAAGAAGCGTGAGTGAGAGACAGACGGCGAGGACGGCGGGGTGGGCAGAGAGAATGAGAGGCGGGATGGGAGGGGAGGGGAGAGATAATAAAAGCAAGAACTACACAGATCGAAGATAACTTATGATAAATCTCGTTCGCGCCGCGCACACATCCATCCCGTTGCGCGAGTCCCGTGCGCGCTGCCTGCCTCCGTCCCCCACTCCCCGACCGCGACGTAAACACCCCCCGTGTCGCCAATACGAGAGCCCGAGTACCTTGTAGCTACAAAACGTCTCTGGCAGTGTGGACGGGGCGAGGGGCAGGAGGCGGGTAGGAATAGGGAGGGAGGGGGGGTTGGCAGCCGCCCGCACGTCGCGCGCCGGAATTATCGACTCTTTAAAACGCTTTCGCTGTTACGCACGATTATTACTACTATTATTATTATTATTATTCCCGGCGCATCCGCGTGATCCGGATTATCGTCCCGCGCGCGCGCGCAATCGACCGAGCGACCCGCCGACGGCAGACGAAAGGAGAGCAGGGGGAGGGAATCGAGATGAGACGAGGTCTCGATGGTCCGGTAGTTATTATATAAGTGTGTGTGTGTGTGTGTGTGTCCGTATATTTAGAGTGTCGGTGTTATGGCGCGTGTTTCGGCAGGTGGCCGAGCCAAGTTGACTTTTGATGCGGGGACACGTGAGAATCGCACCGCGCCACGTCGCCCTCGTGGATCGGGCACCTACGCGTATATAATATATATATATATATATATATATATATATATATATATATATATATATATATTTATAGTATCTGGTGGACGGATGCATATTATATATAGATATATCGAGGAGCGAGAGCGGATATGCAAATTTACGGGGAAGTTTTAATGCCAGTAAATCCTTTCCTTTCCCTCGCTCTATCGTCCTTCGTAGTAAAGGGAATAAATAAAATTTGCGCTACAAGTGTCGAAAGAATAATCCATCCTTCTATATATACGAACTTATATATATACGTAATCGTACGGATCGTGAACTGATCCGCAGTTCTAATTTTTATCGATTTAGAATTGATGGCAGGGGTGGAGTGGTCGATTCGTTCAATCGCTGAAAACAACAAACTTTTTTCTTGTTTTCGTTTTATACAAATTATTGAAAGGCACGATAAGATATTAAGAAGCGCGTCAAGCCCGCGCCGTGCAACTATTGTAACTAATCAATATAAACAGTATATATATATATATATATATATATATATATATATATATATATATATCTTCCACAGATCCAAACTCGCAATCCGAAGGCTTTAACACGAGTTTTCGCGATTATTGACATGGAAAATTATTTTTGCACTTCTTGCGGTGCACTGAAAAATACTGCTATACCTACTATAAAAGAGAATCTAAAAAAATACGTTAAAATTGAGATTTTTAAGTAATTTTTCCCCTGAATACTCGCTCGTACACGCGTGAAGCTCGAGCTGTCGAAAATCTAATAGAAACTCGCGGTAAAAGCTTGGTAAACGACTCGTTCTCGCAAGCTCGGCCAAAATGCGCAAAACGACCGTAAAACATTCCCAGATATATGGGATCGACCCTTATTGCGAGCTTGAAATTCTAGCTTAGATAAGCGTCCCGTAACGGAGCGCAAATTAGCCGAGCTCGTCGGCGTGCGCAAATTGAGACTTGTCGCGCGATTGCAAAAAAAAAAAAATCCTGCTCTCTGTGCTGTGCAGGTGTACATTATCTTCGATGTCGAGACACAGCACTGCCACGCGCCGCCGAGATACCAGCTCGAACGAAGCACGTACCTGTTTATTATTCAAATCGCGCAAATTGCCATTTTCATAATTCATTTTTCAATAACGATTCTTCCTTCAGATTTTCATTTTAACGATTCTTTCTGAACTAAACCGAGAGCAAGGATTTGCCAAGAATAAGCCATTTTATTTCTTCTATTTAAAATAAATGAAATTTTCAGTTCGGTTATCTATAAAAATTCCTATGTAATGCATACGATAAAATTACGTTTACGCATATATATATATAAAAAATTTTTTTCACCCCCCAAGACCAATGAGTGTAACGGGCGCGGCAGCGGATACAATGCGACAAAAAAAAAAAAAAAAACGAAAAAGAAGAAGGAGAAACGAAGAAAAGCCCGCAAGACCGCGCGAGGGAATAAAAAAAGCGATCATCGCGAATCCGCGATTTCCCGGTAACGTTCGGTGGTTGTACCCCTGCGACGCATCCGCGGCCTCCCGATTCTTTCCTTACGCGCGTATGATGTACACGTGCACATACACCTGCCGGGACTTGCGCCAGGCGGCGGCGCGCTCTGCGTCCATTGGCAGTGGGTCGGACGATTATCGAATTTGCTGCCGGCTCGGGGGATTTTCTCGCTCGCCCGCACGGGGTCCACGGCAAGGGGCTCCGCGGTGAGGAGGAGAGGGATAGGGAGAGAGAGAGAGAGAGAGAGAGAGAGAGAGAGAGGCTCGAAGACAGACAGACTGTGCATAATGCGCGCCGGAGGGGAAAAAAAGAGCAACAACCCGGCGCATAATACGACCTTGCGCGCCACCCACGGAGGGGTCCAAATTTATCTCTCTCTCTCTCGCTATCTCCCTTCATCCCCCCCCCTATCTATCTGAAATTATCCTCCACACTCCTAGCTGTCTGCCCTCTCGATCGTCTTTTTTATCTTCCTTATATATATATATAGTTTCTACAAGACACGCGCGCCGTGCGCCACTTCTAATACGCGTTCTTCTCCTTTCTTTCTTTCTTTCATTCTTGTTTTTCTTCTTTTTATTTCGACGGCCCTTCAAAAAAAAAAAAAAAAAAAAAAAAAACGCATCGGAGGAGCGCGCGCGCGCGCGCCCGCGTATTAAGGTAAACGAAAAGCATACGGTCAAAAATCAATCATAAAGTTATTTGGGTAGAAGGAGGCAGCGGGGCGTGCACGCGCCCGCGCGCACCTTTTCGACGTCGGCGCTGTATATATACAGTACCCGCGCGTCTTTTTGTCGATCTTTGGGGAAAAATCTCGGGGTGAGAGAGAGAGAGAGAGAGAAAGAGTGAGACTAATCGGATTCGAATCACTGGTTTTACGTTCTTGTTTTTTTTTTATTTTTTTTTATTTTTGTTTTCTTCTTTTTTAGAAGCGCATGTCAGAAGCAGAGGTTCTTTAATGCGGTCGACCGCAGGAAAATGTGTATTTGATGTAAGTAGCCATTGTGTGCCCCTCTCTCCTCTCTCTCTCTCTCTCTCTCTCTCTCTCTCTCTTCCCATATACATATATATAATCATTGTGCAATTTACAATGGATTAACCACCCGAGCGGTAGGCGATCGAGGCGCCTCTTTCGATAATCCTCTTCGCCCTTTCATCGTTTCCAAATATAAATTTGACAGGCTTTGTCAGGTACTTCAAGCGCGCTTCTTAACGCAACATTCCTGCGTGCTTCTGGACGATTTCTGATTTTTATTAAGAGATTATAATGTATATTGACTGACAGGATCGATAGGTTCATTCATTTGCGAGTACAGGATCTAGTATACGTAACGATTGCAGTTATTGTTTTTTTTTTTTTTGAACATTCTAGAATCCAGAATTATCATATTTTCAGAATAATGTCGTCGTTATTATATCTTGAATTACTAATAATTATATAGACTCATATTGCTAATATTATTCAGTTTTCGCAAAATGCGTTATAATAGTTAAAATCAATTTTTTAACTATTTTTTAATTATATATATATATATATATATAGATAATTGATACAGAAATACTTTTCAGATCTTCAACCTAGCTGTACCAGAAATATTTAACTAATATTAAGAGATTTTTTTTTCATTATGCCGCACAATTATCAATCTATGACAATATTTGCCGTAATTGACTATTCAATTTCGCATTTATGCATTTTTCAAAGCTAGTTACCCACATCTGTACAGATCAATGATCGATCTAAGACGCACGAGAAACCCGAAAGCCTGCTGGGTGTGGAGAGGGCGATCAAGCAGATGCTCGCCGTAAACACAAACCATTTTTCGTTCGTGCTGCACGAGTTCCCATTTTCTTTGTTTCTACATCCGATAAAGCGCCAACGGTCCTATCTGAAATCTCCCAGTTGCGGGGAAAGGGGGAGGGCGGGAAATACCTCGTTGCGGTGCACTTTTTCCATGATTCGAGAACATTCTGCGTGAATCGGCGCTTTTTCAACGTTCAGTTCGCGTCATTCTTCATTTATATATATTTATGTAATATTATATGCATACATACATTCGTACATACATACATACATACATACATACATACATACATACATATATACATAATATATATATATATATATATATATATATATATATATATATATATGTATGGATAGTATTGTCGAGCATTACGCTGACTTGGTTGTTGAGTTGTATGCTGATATATATATACAAAAAAAAACCACAAAGAAAACAAAAATTTCGACGACTTGTGCAAAAAGTTTTATTTGATTTCGAAAGAACGCCGAGGCACGTTTTTCGAGACGGATGCTGCGCGGGCAAGAGCTCGCGACTGCATCGCCGTGGAAACGGGCGTTTTATTATTGCTCTGTACAATATACACGCGCGTGCCACAAGACGATCGGGGAGAAAAAAGTACGTAGAAAAATCACTGTGATAAGACGATTTGTACGGACACGTGATCAGGACACGGTGTATGGGAAATGCAGCTTCTATATATTCTTTCTATATACACGAGTGATATGAAAATAACATAAGATCGCATTGGCCAATGGGGCGAGAAAACCAAAATGCAGTTTATGGATTTTTTTTTAATCGTTTGATAAATAGAATCGATCGAAAGGAAATTTTGAAAGAACGATTCTTATAGGATGTAAGAACGCAAGCGAGGATTGGTGGTTCTTAGGTTTCTGTAATATTTGGGATTAAGTATTGGTTTTTGAGTAGGCTTCAAGTGTGAAATATATATATATATATATATATATATATATATATATATATATATATAATTTTTTAAGGTTTAAATAGCGCAACTGTATAAATATTCGATGAGTAACGAGGGGTTAGATTAATTTTCTTACAAATACATCTAGAAACACTTTAGATACGCGATGGAGCAAAATGCTTCGCGGACTTCGAAATTCAGCACCTTATAAAGCATATATGTATATATGAATTTAACTGAAGTGAGATTTGTACTTATTTCACGTACGTAAGTATTCTTTCGAGGATCTGCTATACGGATCCGCGCTCAACGCCCTAAATACCATTACGAGGTTTGCCCCATTTCATTTTAATTTGTTTTTTTTTTTTTTTTTTTTTTTTTTCGTAAAACGTAACGCGCGAAACGGCAAATAGTCAAGGACGTGATCAGTGCCACTCGTCCCACCCGCAATCGTAACTGGGGTTCGGGGCGAAATAAAAGAATCCAAAATAGAAGAATATTTTTACATGTATACACGAGTATACATGTATATAAACGCAAGTGCGAATCGCCCGCGCAACCTTACCGCGTATTTACATAAGTCTCCGAAGGTGGCGAGGGGCTGGAGAGGTAGGAGGAAGAGGGAAGTGCGAGCTAACGAAGTATAGAGAGAGCGAGAGAGAGAGAGAGAGAGAAAGAGACGCAGCGCGGTATGTAACTCGATCTATATACGTGTGTGCTCGCGCGCGCATGCATGAATCTACATGCAAACGTACGCGTGGCAGCATATATATATATGCATATAGTTAATGCTCGTTACGGAAGGCCGCGCGACATGGAGGACGTATTGCGACGCGCCGCAGTGCGTGTGCGATACGCGCGAAGGGCAAGCAAAGTCGGGGGGAGGGGGAAAGGCCAAGCGGTCGGTTGACGGAGGTTTAAGAGTAAATTCACTCGGTGTACATATTATAATTTCAGGATCGAGATTTCCGCGCGCCGGGGTGGGCTGGCCGGACCCCCCCCCCGCCCCCCCCCCAATGCGGGCGCGGAAAAATAATTCTTTCAGAATTATCAACGTGGGCTCGCAGGAATTTCATACGCGCAAGAACGTTAACCAAGTGATATTTTCGAGGATAAATTATTTTGTCTGCGTGTGTGTGTGTGTTTTTTTTTCGTTTCACGAACTCGTTGAAAATCACGAGGGTACTTTTTTCTTTTGGTATTTAAAATGAAAATCAGAAAAGCTGTTAAGTAGATTATTTGTTCAAAACAATGCAATCTTACAAATGTGTAACAGCAAGAATTTCATTATGAATTGGAGTTCTTGGGGTAAATTTCAGTATCGGCCATTTAGAGATGCGTCGATTTTATATATATATATATATATATATTTTTTTTGTTTTGAATATGATAACGAGAATTTACCAGTCGCAATTCGTTGATATACCAGATCTTCTCTAAAGCACAGCTCGTTTGGAATGACCGACAGATCCCCCCCATCCCGCTGAATTTCTCGGAAAATTCTCCTTTCAGCTGGTAGACTCTATACGTATCGCGACTGATCTGATGACGCGCGCGCGGGGGAGGGGGGTGGGGGTGACGCTTGTTTTTTGCCCACAGCACTTTCGAATCCTCGATTCGCAGTGTCAGCCGGAGAACGATGCGAGCGCGCGTAGAGGGCAAATATTTCGTGTAAAATTTGTAGAATCTCCGGGAGACCGCGGCAAACGGCATCGCGTCGACGGCAATCCCGCGTACGTAGCCGCCCCCCCCCACCACCCATCGATGACCATCGCGCGAGCAAACATTGCCGAGCGTGGCCTGAGAAAGCTCTTCTCGTAGAATACAATATATAGAAGCGCATCTTTCCCCATCGCGTCCGACGTATATTATGCATGCCCAGCTTCGTTTGCGCCTACGCACCTACGTACAACTCGTCCTATAATGCGAATCACAACGCAGCACCGAAGCCTTCCGTGCGCGTAACCTAAACTTATATACGTCAGCGGCCGAGCGTCCGGGTAATCTTTACTCGTCGGTCGCCGCTTGCGATTCTTCCCCCCCCCCCCCCGTTCTTTCGGATGCTGGCAAGATCGACACAGCCGGCACCGCGTGCTGTTCGCGGGCGCAACCGAGAAGGAACACGGGCGGGCAGCAGGCCGGGGACACTTGGACGGGAGCGGAGGGAGGGAAGCGCGGTCCCGAAACGAGAGCGCGCGCGCTCGCGCATCGGGCGAGAAATTGCGCGAGCGTGTAGTCCCTCTGACCGTTCCCCTTCCCCGCGGCTTGCTCGCGCCATTGCTCAGACAACCACAGGAACGGCTAATTGCCGCTGATATTAATGGCTCCATTATGTAACCCGAACTTTAAAGAACGGCGTGTATACGCATATAAACTTATATATATACAGCGTCGCCGATGCGGGCATCTGCGCGGGGGAGGAGGGCAGTGGTGGTCGGTGGAGGATAAACCGAGAAGCTCGCGAGACGAATATTTCGCGCGGAGGGTGCGCTCCCAAAAGTATCTATATATATATATATATATATATATATATATATATATAATATGAAGTATAAGTCAGAGTGGCCATTTAGATAGTGCCCCGGAGACGCCACCGTCTGCACCGACTATTATAATGCCTCTCCTCATCTGCGCTGCGCCAGAATCCGACGGAATCCATAAAGCGCGCGTACGCGTGGAGATTTCGCCGCGCTGCGAAGGAATGAGTGAGTCAGGGTAAGAGAGTAAGAGAGAGAGAGAGAGAGAGAGAGAGAGAAGAGAGCCAGCACGAGGCAAAGAGATGGAGTGAGTTTATTTGTATCTGCCTGAGCGGGAATTCGTAACATGAAAATGCTACCTATAATGACAGGAATGTGTAGTAAAACAATTCTGTCGTCGTTTTTTTTTCCATTTAAAAAAACGAACAGTCAGTAAAACGATTTCAACTGTACACAATGATTAAAGTAAAATAAGACTGCTGTAAATTTCCATTGGTACAAGATACAAGCATTATATGGATTAGAATAATAATACAAAGCGAGGATAAAGTGGATTTTTTTCTTCTTTTAATCAGAATAAATTTTCGACCGAAATAACTGTCGATCGGAAACAATTAATGCACGTACATCGATCAGTACGAGAATTAATTTATCAAAAAATTACGAAAAAACGTCTATAGACTGATCGATCGATATCCGGCAGGGGAATTTCAAAAATGCTCAATCTGAATTTGAAAGGATCGCTCATAGGTTCCGTTTGTAATTCGTTTATAGGTGAAAGTTACCTTGCACAGAATCACTATTGAAATATCTTTAAGAAAGAAGATGAATTAATCTGTCTAAAGGTGTACAATATTGAGATATCGGATTTTTTTTTTATTTTTAATGATAACACTTTTTTTTGGCACCCCATTCGACAAGAAGGTTTTCAACAAAGTGATAATGACATAAGCACAAAATCCATTTTTGAGGAGACTCATTCCAACATTTTTACTTGTAATGCTATTATTCTTGCATTGAATCCACTACCAAAAGTAGCGATTTTCTTTTAAAAATTCCATGTGACTGCACAACATTCCAATAATTACTAATTGTATTACTAACATAACTAATAATAATATCCTGCTAAACTTTGGCATGAATAAATTAGCATGGGCTTTCCGCGAAGCGAGAGAGAGAGAGAGAGAGAGAGAGAGAGAGGAAGAGAGCAAAAGTTGAATATATATCGGTCGTCAATGCTTAAAAATGGGACGCATTTCAATAATACTACGACATTCTTCCTCGTATTATTCTAGTATAATAATAATATTAATAATATAATTGTCTTGTCCCGCGCGCCAGCTTCAAATTACATACATATAAACACACTCGTCCACACCCCCGTTGACGTCAGAAATACGCGTAATTTGCATTTCAATCATGCTGTGTATATATAAATATTTATACATACATACATACATATATATATATATATATATATATATATATATATATATATACATACACAATTGGAATTCCGTTCGACACAATTTACTAGGCTAAATCTTGTGGATGGTTGAAGCAGGTACAACAATAGAAATTTCGTTTTGGCTAGCAATATATACACGTACATAAGAATCGCGAAGGCAGGCGAAAGCATTAAGCTATGCAGATCGCCTGTGAAATTCGCGCTCCAACGCGAGTCCCCGGCGCGGCGCGCGCAACCATGTGTTTTAATTCATTGTTCGCACGGAGAGATAGAGAGAGAGAGAGAGAGAGAGAGAGAGAGACGGAGATGGGGAGACCACGCATTCGTATATAAAGCTATTTAAATTAATGGGAAAGAGGCACGAGGGAATTTGCTACAAGTTAAGTCGAGAGCTAATTACTTGTGATGTTGATTCGCGCGTTGATCTATATATATATATATATATATATATATATATATATATACCATGATGCTGGCACGAATATGCACGCTGTCGCGTTGAAATTGGAACGATAATTGTATATAATCACACACGCACATATGTATACATGTCGTTCTATTTGAATTTTTATTCCTAAATATATATAGATATATATATTGAGCGAGAGTCACAAGGCGCCTGCGCCGACTTGTCCAGAAAAACGGACGACGCGCGCGCCGTCGCGCCTTGTGCTCGATACTGTCCCCTTTCCCTTACCAGCCCGCGTCCTCAAGTCGCTGTAGCTGTTTGCTGGTGGGACGGCGAGGTTAGGTCCTAACCTCTGCCACTGTAGGGACGGAGTACAGAGATGCACTCACGCTATAAGAAAAAATTTGGGATAATAAATAACAAAATGAATGTGAAAATTGAGATGATTAACAAGAGAGAAGAAAGGGGCAAAGTATGAATAATGATAAAAAGGAGAGAAGAATAAAAGTTAAGAAAAAACGAGAGAGAGGGGGAAAAGGGACAAAGTGAATGTAAACGTTGAGATAATAAAGAATAAAGTGAGTGTAAAGATAACACAATAAATAAGAAAGTGAACGTAAAGGTATATGATAAATAATAACAGACAATAACAAATAATGATAAAATAAAATACAAATTTTATGAATGAAAAAGAAAAGAAAGAAATGAATAATATTAAACTAAAGAGGAACAGATTACAAGGAATGATGATAAGATAAAGAGAACAGAATAAATCATAAAGGACAAAATTGAATAGTTATAAATTAAAGAGGATAATGATAATAATGACTGATGATAAGGTAAGGATAAAAATAATAGATGAAAGGGACAAAGTGAAAGTAAAGATGAAATAATAAGTAGAGGACAAAAAAGGGATAGTGATAAGACAAAGATAAAATTATGGATAAATAAATGATAAAGGACAAATTATGCATAGTGATAATATGAATAGTGATAATAACGAATAGTGATGTTAACGATAAAATATAAATGATAAGTTAGTGAAAAGAAAAAAATAACATAATATATCATAAATAATACAGATAGACAAACGGATAGTGATAGAATCAACAAAATAAAATGAGGATAGAAAAATAAATAATAAGTAACAGGATACAAAGTGAAGTAAAGATGAAATGATTGAAAAAGTGAAATAAAGATAAATAATAAATATGAAAGTGCAAAACGATAGTAGGTATAAATTATGGACGCAAACAATTCAATAATTGAGGCAAACATAAAGGAAATTTCCGACTAGATTACATAAAATAGCGACGATCACGCTGTATTATACACTACTGCAGATGGCTACCACAATCAGTTAGTAATATAATTTTGTGACAATTATATTATCTGCAACAAATACTGTACAAAAATTGTAAAACGATGAACGATGGTATATACAGATATAATTTTCTTTGTGATAAGCCATCGCTGTACGTCCTATCGAATTCACGCTTATACTATTATTGAAGTTTACTCAAATCTTACTTTATATTATAAACCTACTATAAACTGACTGAATCTGGATTTGGCATAAAAAAAAAATTTTAGTTTCACGATATTCAGCATCTTAATAATACGTTCTCATTAATCATAAAAACATTGAAAGTCATTCCTAGTCAATTACTGATTTTGCTACATTATTAATATGATATTCTTTACAAACAAGTCAAATAAAATTTGTATTTTTTTCTTTGGGGTTTGGTAAAAAGTATAGTTAAGAGTAGAGTCTTTGTAGTTGTAGACTACAAACCCAATACTATCATATTGTTGCGTGCAAGGGGCCGTGTTCGGTACGTCCCGATCGCGGTCGGCCGTCGTCGGCCGCCGCCGTATCTTCATCCCCCCCATGTCCAGTCCTTCCCCGGCGAACTGCGAGATGCGCGGCTCTCTCCGCTGTCGGCCACCGAGGAAATAGGTTGTAGAGCGCAGCAGAGAAAGAAGACGGAAGAGAACGAAGGAGAGAGAGTCCTTGTTGGCAGTCCGAGAGGAGAGGTAGAAGAGCTTGAGTAGAGAGAAAAAAAACCAACGAGAATGAGGTGAGCTGAGGGCGAAAGACAACGACGAAAGGAAGTGAGCTTGAAAAGAGAAAGGACAGCAAGAAGAACAAAGTAGGAAAAAGGAGAGGAGAGTAGTCAAGGAAGAAGAAGGGAAAGAGGGGCCCATCAAGAGCCGTGAAGCGAGGGAGACGTCGGCAACGGCGAAGGGCGGCGTGAACTCGCCCGAGAAGCCACAGGCCAGTAGTAGGTGGACGGCGGCCGCTCGGCGGACGCATCTACTGCCATCCAGGGCCCGTCATCGGCACCTCCCCCAGCGATCGACGTCGCGAGTATTCATCGCCCGGTGACGAGCTCTGCGGCGCAGTTCGGCGTGATACCGCGTGTGTGCGGTGACCGGGTTTCGCTTCCTTCCTTCCTCCTTCCTTCCTTCCTTTCCTCTGCAAGGCGAGCGCGCCAGGTCGCGGGACGTGGACCGTGAGTAGGATAGTTGCCTGGTCAGGGTTATTGAGTGCGCGGAAATTGAAAAAATGTTACAGAGCAATGCCTGACATTAATGATGGAATAGCAACTTTCCTTTCTGGAATTGGAACAATAAATACCAAAACAGAAGCTATGGCAAAAGGTGACCATGATGCAGATATGAGCTTTATAAGAAAGCAATTCATGATCATTAATTACCTAGCAAGAAAGGGAGCTATTAAGTCCCAAGATTCAAGGACTACCAAGTTATCGTTCTTATAGTTCCCCTCCGATTTTGGAGGATTAACATTATCAACTTACTTGACTCACTCAATAAGAGGATATGATGACAAATTATGTTTATGGCTGTCCATATACCAGTATATCAATAAAACTGATACTCCTTTAATGAGAGCAATATCTCGACTTGTAAAGTTTAAAAAAGATGAAAGAGTACCGATGAAGAAATTAATTGAGGATATTATGAGCATGAGAATTAAACCGCTAGACTCTGCTGAGATAGCATGCAAAGACTTAACTGAACAATATCTGAAATCTGATTTTGTCACAAATTCGGAAGTTCAAGTGCTTTATGATCAATCAGCATCACTAACTGAAGAATTTTTGTTAGACAAAATATTGTCGATAAGGCCTATGTATCTTCCAATAGCACATGAATTACTTAGGAATTCGAACAAAGGAATCTTAGATCAATTGAGAGAAAGATTTACAAATGTAAGCACAATAAGCCATATATCTGAAGCTCTTATGGGAGAGATCTTTCTAGAAAAGACAAAAGAGAAAAATAAAAAAATAATACGTAACTTAAATTTGATAACGGATAATATTTAGTGCGCTATATTGCTTTGTGGAATTAAATTCAATAATTAAAATATATTTCTAAGAATATAATATATATTCATCCTTGGATGATTCCACAGATTAAGCGATGTATAACATCGACAAATTTATCTCTTCGACGATTAAGTCATTTGAGATTTTCTTTCCTTGATATGTGTAAAATTTAAGTTTTAATTTTATGAAGAATAAATTCAAATCATTTGCAGAAGATATATACTATTTGTACGTTTCGCCCTCGGTTACCTGCTGGGCTCGTCATAATTGTGAAAAAATTATATTACTAATTGATTGTGGTAGCCATCTGCATTAGTGTATAAAGCAGCGTGTTCGTCGCTATTTTATGTAATCTTGTAGGAAGTTTCCTTTATCTTTGCATCAATTATTTGTCAAGATTAATGCAAAGCCTGTCTATTTATTTATAATTTCCTTTTATGATTACAATAATTTTACAATCTATTACGAATACCATTCGAATTTCTACTATTTTTCAGTCAATAAAGCTTACTGCCCATGAATTTAATGTCACTGCTTAAATTTGGCATTAAAATACGTATAATTTACTCTAGTCAACAATATTTGAATACTGGTTTAAACCACGTAAAAGTGGAAACTATGTTTTTAATTTGTATAACGGTTAAATGTATAAATAATAATGATGACTAACTTATAGATTTACAATATTGAATCGAATTGGCTTAAAAATATAATAATAATAGTTTATAACTTGAGCAATTAGCAAATAATACGAAAAGTAACTTAGAAATATATTTCTTCTATGTAATACGGTGCTTGTACCGTGTAACCCTCTTTCAATTTTTTTCCTCTGTATATTTTCATTATACAATAATCAGTACATTTATCATTCAAAAAAATTAAGGATATTCGATTTTTGTAATAATTTCGTTTACAATTTCGTGATTGCCTAATGTAAGTTATTTTCTTACATTTATATGTCGTAAATATATAAATAATTCCAATGAACTTCAGCGCACTATAAACGCATAGAGTTAATAACTATCCGATATAATTATTCCTAAGTATTTTATAAATACATACTAGTCAGGGTTATTGTTACAATATTTACAATGATGAGATACAATGTAAATCAGCCTGCTATAACTATGTACAAATACTTATCCACTACAATCTTATAACTATAATATTTGACTGATTTTGTGCAATTTATCTATTTTTACATTTCTATTTTCCTTTTTTTTGGATTGTTGAAGCTACATTAAAATAAGAAAATTATTTAGGAACAAATTTTAAAAGATATTTATTTAATTTATCAATGTTTTTGACTTAACTTTTCGCTAAGAGATTTTGACTTGGATCAAAGAAACAATTCTTGAATTGCTTTCGTCCAATAATTTATACCAATAATCTCTATGGTTTTGCTCTTTCATATTTATTATTTATCTTTATTTCACTTTTTCTATCGTTTCATCTTTACTTCACTTTGTATCCTTTTACTTATTATTTATTTTTCTATCCTCATTTTATCACTGTTCATTCTATCACTATCCGTTTGTCTATCTGTATTATTTATGATATATTATGTTATTTTTTTCTTTTCACTAACTTATCATTTATATTTTATCGTTAACATCACTATTCGTTATTATCACTATTCATATTATCACTATGCATAATTTGTCCTTTATCATTTATTTATCCATAATTTTATCTTTGTCTTATCACTATCCCTTTTTTTGTCCTCTACTTATTATTTCATCTTTACTTTCACTTTGTCCCTTTCATCTATTATTTTTATTCTTACCTTATCATCAGTCATTATTATCATTATCCTTTTTAATTTATAACTATTCATTTTTGTCCTTTATGATTTATTCTGTTCTCTTTATCTTATCATCATTCCTTGTAATCTGTTCCTCTTTAGTTTATAATTATTCATTTCTTTCTTTTCTTTTTCATTCATAAAATTTGTATTTTATTTTATCATTTGTTATTGTCCGTTAATATTTATCATATACCTTTACGTTCACTTTCTTATTTATTGTGTTATCTTTACACTCACTTTATTCTTTATTATCTCAACGTTTACATTCATTTTGTCCCTTTTCCCCTCTCTCTCGTTTTTCTTAACTTTTATTCTTCTCTTCTTTTTATCATTATTCATACTTTGCCCCTTTCTTCTATCTTGTTAATCATTTCAATTTTCACATTCATTTTGTTATTTATTATCCCAAATTTTTTCTTATAGCGTGAGTGCATCTCTGTACTCCGTCCGTGGCAGAGGTTAGGACCTAACCTCGCCGTCCCATCAGCAAACAGCTACAGCGGCTCGTGGTGCGGGGCGGTAAGGGGAAGGGGACAGTGTCGAGCACAAGGCGCGACGGCGCGCGCGTCGTCCGTTTTTCTGGACTAGTCGGCGCGGGCGCCTTGTGACTCTCGTCACAATATATATATCTAATTGCAACCAAACTATATTGGCAAATTTAACCCACCATTCAGCTGTCATTTTATAGCAACTGGTCTGCTATAAAAACTGCATTTTATTGGCCAATCCTAAATATTCGATAATAGAATTTTCAATACGCATACACACACATGCGCGCGCGCATACGAATTCAACTAGCAAATAACAATGGCATTTTATTACTATCTGTCGAGTTATCTATTCGTATACAAGGTTAAAAATTGCATGACAAATAGACGAAAACATAGTAAATGCTTAGATTGCTTTTATATATATATATATATATACGTAATAGCTTAAATAGGAGTATTCTTAGATTTAGAACAATATCTTCACAGACTCAGAGTCATTAATTAAATTTCTTTAGCGAAGCTTTACGAAATTGTGGGGCGAAGATTTGCAGTATTTACGATTTAGAAGAAGAAAGGGAAAGGTAAAAAAAATGTAGGGAGAATTTCTGAGATTGAAGGGACTGCCAATGTCAAAACTTTACCGACCGAGTAAAAAATATTATTTCATATTTTTTAAATTATATGAGGTGTGCGTAAACATTAAAATATTACAATCGATCGATTATCTTATGATTTATTCACGTATTGAGTATACCGCGGAAAAGTTTAACAGCGTTCTTGAAACGAGAATGATTTGAAAATACAACGGACTAAAATTACATCCCGAAGTGAGACTAGAATTTTTGAACGGTGTTCGACGATTTAAGTCACAATTCGTATTTCAACTTAGTATACGACGGACCGTACTGCGATGTCATTTTTTTTTTCTTCGATATCCGATTGTGAATATGGTATAGTCAACGTTGCGTATTGCATCTCAAATAAAACGTTTCATAATGAACATAAAAACAGATGATTAAAATACGACTCTTTTGCCGCTTTCAACGGTCTTGACACCGTTTCTTTTTGGCGTTAAAAAGTATTGCGTTGTAAAAATTTTACATACGCGAATTTACAAGAATATTGACACGAGCTGAAAATATCGGGTTGGCAGAAAGAGATTTACGCAGCGTACTTACGAAAGGCATTTTTTTGTACGATTAAATTGCGACACGTCTAAAATCTTATCTCGTAAACTAATAAAACATTCTGGGTGTAATTGTGCTGTTCTATATATTGTAAATGAAATATTCCAAATGTCATACGACTTCGTCCACGAAGACATACGATTTTGATCGAAAATTTGCAGTATCATTTAATGTATACACCTGTAGTAGGTTTTTTTTATTATTTTTCATTTTATTCAATCGCTAGAAAGGAGCCAGATGGTAGCCCGTTAAATTAACTGCATTCTTAGGATACGGCTTAATTTCTTGACCCCTTTGCGAGCCGCAAACATGACCAAGAATACGCGTAGAAGCAGCCATAAGAGCCAGGCCAAAATCTGCGGCAAAAAAGAGGCGGAGAATGACAGAGAAAGGAAGAGAGAGAGAGAGAGAGAGATGTGCACACTTTTCCAAGTACGCGCACACAGTCAGCCATGCAGACGTCTTATCCTGCGCAAAGTCCTCTCGCAGGCGCGCACGTTCGTGAAAAAAAAAAATCACAAAAGAAATCTCGTCGACCGAGAAAAAATTTTGGTATAACATATACATGGCACACAGGAAAACGATGAAGAGAGAAAGAGAGGTTTTTTTTTAATGGAAAGGAGAGAGAAAAAGGGAGAGTCAGGCAGAAAGAGGGAGTACGAGCGAGCGAGAGAGAGAGAGAGAGAGAGAGAGAGAGAGAGAGAGAGAGAGAGAGAGTGAGAGAGAGAGAGAGAGATACGAAAGGCAAGAGGGTCGCCGACGCATTTATTCGCTCGCGCTGTTAGTGTGTGCGTCTGTATGAACGCGAAGCGCGCCGAGCGCACTAGCGCACGCGCAACGGAGGCGAGGGCGAACTCGGGCGGGCGCGAGCGCGCGCCTACTCTGTATGTATATATATATATATATATATATATATATATATATATATATGCTTTCCGGGAATG
This sequence comes from Sycobia sp. Sy_11, assembly GCA_018907035.1. Taxonomy (NCBI): domain Eukaryota; kingdom Metazoa; phylum Arthropoda; class Insecta; order Hymenoptera; family Epichrysomallidae; genus Sycobia; species Sycobia sp. Sy_11. The sequence goes on along the minus strand of JACCIC010000263.1, from coordinate 332,787 downwards.
CGCGCATGAATGAAAGGGCCCCTCTGATGGCCCCTCGACCCATCGCCCTCCCCCCTCCCTTTCACCCGTCCACCCACATCCACCACCAGCCAGGGCAGCCGCCATCGCGCGGCCACGCCACAGGCCTCGCCGCGACTGAGAGGAGAGGATTGTTCGTCTCGGTTACTTTTTCTCTTTTTTCCTGCCCCGGTGAACGTCCCCAACGCGCGTGTACGTGAGCGTACAAAGCCCACACACGTGTGTGTGGTGTGTGTGTGTGTGTGTGTGTGCGCGCGCGCGCGTATGCATGTTTGTATACATGCGTGGTAGGACCCGCAGAGGCCTTCCGAGAGACAGGAGGGAGAAAGAGGAAGAGAAAGAAAATGAGAGAGAGAGAGAGAGAGAGAGAGAGAGAGAGAGAGAGGAAGACAGAATGGCACTGATTGTGCGCCAAGGGAGTGAGGAACATTGGAGAAACAGAATGAAGCGCTCTCTCTCTTTCTCTCTCTCTCTTTCTCTGGCTACCGCGCACGATGTATACGTACACGCGGCAAGGACCGGCCATGTCTGGGGATCCCTCCGACAACCTGTCAAGATTTGACAGGATCTTTCCCTCTCTCTCTCTCTCTCTCTCTCTCTCTCTCTCCGGGCGAGGTTGGTACAAAAAAGGAGGGAGTACTGCAGGGGGGAGGGGACTTCTTCTCGGCGGCCTCGCTCTTCTTTCTCCCCTTCTCCCTCCCTCTGTCGCTCGCGCGCCCTCGCGGCTCTTTTCTCTTACGGCCACGCCGTTTCAGGCTCTCACGCAGCGCGGTTCGCTCCTTTAATAATGCGGTAGGATCGCGGCCTTTTTTCGCGCAATATAATATACAATGTATATATATATATATATATATATATATATATATATATATATATATATATATCCGAAAATGGCCGCGCGCGGGGACGAATGAGCGACAGGGATCTACGTCACGGTCGGGTGCAGGAAATTCGCTGTTTGTTCTACGCGCGCGATGTATGTATATATATGCACACGTTTACCTTTAATCATGAAAATGGTTAAATATAGGCTTATATAAAATGTGCGGAATTAATAAACGAAAATAATGATGTATACGAGTGTCTAGATTATATGCAATCTGTTCTAGATTATGTGTAAAACTTCAATGAAGTGTACGTATGCAATAAGGTTTAAACTATGCGTCTAACTTAATAGTACAGACATATCGTTTCATTCCAGTTTGAAAATGTACATACCAGATCGATGAAATTAAGATAAAAATCTTTAAAATAAAAAAAGTAAACAAAAAATTTATTTATTTTTCGACAATATTTATACGTTTTTGGTAAATATCGGTTTGGAAAAATTCTTTAAAATTCTGGAACGAATTCTGAAAGCAGTTTAAAGGATTTTCGAAATATTGATGTGGAGTTACTTAGGATTCATTGGTGCGATAAGGCCTCGGCGTTGCGAAAAATGTGCGCTTTCCATAAGTTGAAGATGTAAAGGAGCCGACCCGGGGGACACGCTTAACGCCGTTCCTCTCGCGAAACAAGCGGCTGTTATGCGCGCGATAAGCGCACTCGCTACAGTCGCGAATCCGATCAATTATTCCTTCGACAATAATAATCGGACCAGATTCTAATTATACGCGCGTTGAATGCGAGTCCAGCCGGCGACTCGGGGCGTTTTTCTGGGAAAAGCGAGGGTTGGATTAGTCGAACATGAACGCCTCCTAACAATGTATATCCGTTTCTTTATATGTGTATATATGGAAAAAGGTAAATTTTTTTGACTGCCCCCAATGCATAATGCGTGCCTGCATATAATTTATACTGCGAAATTGGAAAAGATAAAAGTACTTTACGTGCATGTGCTGCGTTGGGCGACCCCCTCGTTCTTTCTGCGATATGTGTCTACAAAAACAAACGAACGAACCGACACACAAACGAGCAAAACAAACAAACAAACAAAAAAGACAGAGGGAAAAAATCAACCCCCCCCCCCCGAGGCGAGTAGAGCGAGTATAGGTACGTGCAGACGCGCCCGTGGTGCACAGATCAGTCGCCGATCTATCCCACGGGAAATGCTATAAGCTGGCGATCGCTGCGCGGCTCCGAACTAAAAGCGACGGTTCGCGCGCAATTGTCGTTCACCGCGCGAACCTTTGCCGACCTTTCGCCCATTTTGCCCACTCTCGCGTTTCTCGTCTTCCTTGTCTTCATCTTTTTTTTTTTGTTATTTTTTTTTTTGCCCACGATTCGCCTTTTCTACCTCGGTCGGACCAGTTCCGACGGCTCCGATCGACAATAATCCGCGGGGCAGAAGGGGGGGAGGGAGGGAGGTGCGGCTATCTTGCAGGACAGGAAGGACGACGCGCTTTGACGCCGGCCGTCGCCCCGAGGTTCCGTCGCGGCCGAATCCTGCCCGGAACTTGGATTTTCGCGATCGGCATAAAAACGCAAACGAGGAAATTCCTGGCAACGCGATTGAACCCCTCCTTCTCGCCGCGACACTATCTCAAACTTCGAGAGCCCGTATGAAATAAGCCTAGAGTGGCAATTATTGCTGCATTTAGAATTCTTTCGTTGATCTTTCGATAAGAATGAGGTCGATTTATATACCATTATAGCGTGGCTTTATGTGTTGTCGAAATAATTTAACGTTAAATATACGTACGATTGGTCGCATTCTTATGATAATTATAGTTTATTAGGATCTTCAGGATACGATGGCAATAACGCACCCAACTTGACAACATTCGAACAATTCATTAAACAATTATGGTTCATACATACATACATACATATATACATATATATATATATATATATATATATATATATATATATATACACACACATACATATATACATGTCTACACGATCGTTTAAAATCGTCTGAGATCGGTCATATAAACTGACACAGTTAATACTTTATGAAGTCGTTTCGTTGATTCACGGCATCGAACAAATTTTCTTACAACTCCTTCATAGATGCACTGTGGTATCGGAGTTTTATACACACATCAACCATAGACTACGCACTCAATAAGACATTCGAGAATTTCACCCTCACCCCCCCTGCCGCCCAATCGTTGTATACATTCGTAATGCAGTCGATCACTTCGAAATATCGAGTCAATTTAAAAGTTACCATAACAAACATCCCGCCCCCGCCTCTTAAGAGCTGTTGGTACAGCACTTTGCCGGAAGCCTGCGAATGCAGATGCTTTAATATTATATATATATATATATATATATATATATATATATATATATATATATAGACGTGTGTGTGTGTGTGTGTGTGTGTGTGCGCGCGCGCGCGTGTTCGTACTGCACGGTATACAAAGGAAACGAAATCCACGCGCGCGGTCAAATACATTTGCTCCGAGCACTCCCCCACGCCCCCGCCGCTCAGCCCCTTTATCGCACAAAGCGGAGAAATAAATGAGCATGAAGAAGCATCCTTTCTCCGAAAACCGACGAGAGTGCAGCACATATATATACACACGTATCATATATATATATATATATATATATATATATATATATATATACACACACACACTCCCCATCCTTATACAATACTCATATAGATATATGCAGCCGCCATCGAGGTCTCCATCATCCAGAGAGGAAGAAAGATATAGACGTGCCCTCTTCCAATAAGGGCTGAAGCCGGCACGCAGTTGGGCGGTAAGGAGCGGGGAGGGGGGAGAAGAGCCACCCCAAGCTTTGCTCCGTTCCTCCCTCTGTCTGCCTGTCTGTCTCTCTCTCTCTCTCTCTCTCTCTCTCTCTCTCTCTCCCTCCCTCTCTCTGTCACCGTGCCATCCCATAGTGTCAATATTGGCGCAGCCATCTGACGAGCTTCCCCAATGCGCTGCCTCCGACCCGCAATATAACGTTTCCCGTTTTCCCGTTCCCCTCCTTCACGAAACGTCGCCCCTTTCGCTTCTGGGGAGCAAAGGGAGGGGAAGGTCGCTACGACGTATACCCCCCCCCCGTCCTCGGAGAGAGAGAGGAGAGAGAGAGCGAGAACGAGAGCGACTCCGCGCAGCTGCGCCGCGAAAAACATCGATCGCGCGCTGGATATACACACACACACACACACATACACACACTCCCTTTTTTCGGAAACACGTCACCCGTTACTGCGACGCGACGGCGAGCAAACATTATTACACATAGCGCCCCGGAAAAATTTCGACTTGGAACTAGCTATGGCGGTGGGGGGGGGGGTATAGATGAGCATCCGACGGCTTTTCCGGTGTGGACTGGAGAGAATGCCGTGGACCGGAGTAAGAGGAATTGCGGCTTTTATAAGTCAGCATATGTTTTGGATTCGTTATATGGTGGGTCGTTGGATTCGCCCTTTTTTTAATAGCAAATATTTTAACAATACGAGTTGAATATAAAAAGTTTTGTTTCTCACAATGCATACATCATTACACAGTCACATTTTCATGCTCTTGGTTAGTTTGCATTCCTTGTAAATGAATCGACGGTTCGTTTAATAAATAATAAATAGTCATGATAATGACAAGCACAACAATAATGATAATTAAACTTTTAACGTATCCTTGCAAAATGCGAAATTTCGTATGTAAAAACTGTCGGTTTGATTGACTAGAAATCTTCACTTCGGATATTCAAAAGAACTCAGAAAGTCTTCGAGCATAGCGATAGAAAAGCCTTAACTCTAAAGAATGCAACATTGATACTATGATTATTCGCTTTCTATATTATATTGTTGTACCTGAAGAGAGAGAGAAATCTTAAAGGAACATATTGAGTTTTTATTAAATATAGTAGGTGGAATGTTAAAATAAAGATACACGAAATAATCTTTTAACATAAACTTTATTTCAAACGAGGAAAGAAAAGACGTCTGTTCAAACGAAAGGACAACGCAAAACTGACTGCAGTACTCGAAATTGAAAACTCTGCAAGCCTTTGTGAGAAACTTAAAACCTATATAAAAACTCATCAGGCATCTAGGCAATAAACTCATAAATCATTTGCCGCGCAGGGCAGCAAAGACGCAGATCGTAATAAGACACAGTGGACTCATATATTTACATCCTTTTACGATAGCGTCCAATATTTAGTTTCAAGTATTTTTTGCTTTATTATTTATAGAAGGCTAAAATAATCTAACAGAACAAAATCAAGCTGTCGACTGATGATAAAGCCAATAGTTTCCTTTTTATAATCAACTTAAGATGGAAAATTTCTGCGATATTGATCTATTACGATTTAACATCGGACTTAGATCAGAATAAATTTCACACGTATTCGATTGTAAAATCCGAAGTTATTCTAAAAATCAAAAATATTCCGGATTTTGGTCGATCTCGAACACTCGACAAGAACAACGCAGTCACGATTTGTAAAATTTCTAATAATAACGCACGTGAAAATTTCTATTAAACTAACGTATGTTATAGGATTTAAAAAAAAATTCTTTCTCATTACATGTCTCCACTATCAAAATTCCACTATATAATACATACACACACACGCGCGCGCGCGCGCGCGCGAAGAATCTTACTTAAACATAGATTTATTTTTTTAAAGAAACAAAGGGTGCCTTCCTCTTAATCCCCAATATAATCAGTGTTTTATATCGATAAAAATTTTATCCAATTCATTAACAGCTTCCACGTATGGAACTGATAATTCACACACATGCACGCACACGCGCGCGCACACACACACACACACCACACGCGCGCGCGCGCGCGCGCACACACACCTATCTTTTATCATTTCCTCCCAGAGCGAGGCTTTGCTGAGCCGCACGATTGCCGTTCGGCTGTGACGTCACGACGGATGTTTAACGCATTAGCTAAAAAAATGTATATTTACACGAGCCCTTTGTCGTTGAAGAATGTTCGATACTTATAACTCGAATAATCATGATTTCGATCGAAACGTATGAATCAGCGATCTCGCCGTAAAAGCTGATAAAAGAATACTTACACACGCGCGCGCGCGCGTACGTATATATATATATATATATATATATATATATATATATATATATATATATATAAAATTTAAACTCATTATAGACCTTGAAATACTGTATCTTTAAAATAACAATTTGATGTAAATATTACCTACTTTAATACTATAGCTTTATTTTTGCTTTAATATTAGCGACCGTGAGCACCTTTTCTAGATCTACGTGCATTAAATGAAATTTATTCCGACTATATATATATATATATATATATATATATATATATATATATATATATATATATATAAATCTTAAGAGGCTGCCTTCGATATGTGCCGAAGGAAAGCAATATAACCTGTCCAATGAAGTTGTCTGCGGGTAATGCATCTAGGGCAATTACTGTATAGTCTTGAAGTCAAACTTAACGATAGAATTATCTATTCAGTGTAATAATGTAGTTTGAAAAATTCGTAAAATTCGCCATTTAGCCTTTCGACACACGAGGGCATAGTGAAAAAAGGGAAATTCTGTTCAGTAAGATTAAGTTACAGGGATGAGATGTAGTTAATAATTAACGGTGAAAGCTGGAGTAGTTAATATATCTATTATATAGATATGAATGATAATCTACTGACCTAAAATAAGGAGGGAAATTTTTGTGCCAACGAAAAGATAATAATATAACAATGTAATAATAGAATTTCTATAATAATAAAATTTCTATAATCCTGTAATTTCCAAAAATATTACAGCGAATAGTAGATTTTATTAGCGCTATGATCGTCAAAAAGTTATAAGTCAACATTGCCGTGATGATCTTGTCGTGATTAATAAAGCGGAGCATTATCACCCCGTACACCTCCATTATCGCGAGCCGCCCCCCGTCGATTTGGAAAAATCCTCTAGAGCAGTCTCTGTATATGTATACATAACGAAAGCCACGAGAGCCTCGCCCGAGCGCCGCGCGCGATTCCCCCCCCCCCTCCCGCCCCTGCCCGACGGATCGCGTTGGATTTAGAAACCGAATGAACTTTGGCGCTCGGCCAGGCGGACGCCGGGGAAAAGTGTATATACCTGTTGGCGGGCGCGAGCCCGTTATTAAAGCAGTTAGTGGCGAGGCCCCCGGACTAACACTGTTTTCAAAATTTTAGACGAAATTCATCCCGGCGGACGGCGGCGGGGGGGCGGAGGAGGAGCAGACGATCCCGTATTATATAGGCGGTGTACGTGACGAGCCGATGCGCGCGATGAAGGAGGTGGGCGCGAGGGAGAGAGGGGGAGGAGGGGGGGGGGGCCGAGGAAGAAACTTCGCGATTCCGGCGCGGTTTACCGAGCCGTCTCTTAAAATCTCGCCGCGCCGCTCGCTCTGCCGTCTTGTGTCTCTTTTTGCCCCATTAATTTCAACGGATCGCGCTCTCAGCGCGCGCAAATAATTCTCGATCCGTTTCATATGTTTCTAATAGAGGATCGCTTCTTTCGCGTTAGGACATTGGCGAAAGTTATCATTTTTTTTTTTTTTTTTTGTTTTTTTTTTTTGTTCTTTTCGATATCTCTCTTTTTTTTTTAACGATGTCCGGCCTCTATGGTCGAAGCTGAATTTCGAAAGAGCAACGGCAAGAATGGAATCTGGTTTTTCACCGGCTCGTGCACTATATATTCAGATGTTATATCACGATGGAATAATGACGGATAGACGCATACGAACGAATTAGAAAAAGCGTCGTGCTTCGCTGTTTTTGAATTTTTCAAAAATCACCCGTGCTGAGGGATTTGATTGTCGACGGAATTCGAAAAAAAAAAATCATTCTCACTTGAGTCTTCTAGAATATGAACTCGAAATGACTATTACAGTATATTTCACGATTAGGAAGAAAAGAGTCGGTTTGTAAAATAATAGCCAAAGGCTCTAACAGAGGAGAAAATCATTTCAAAACTGAAGAAACCAATTTTTCAATTCTAAATAAAAATAAAAAAAAATTACAGCTGTAGTTCGATCCAAAACCACCCTTGAATTGAAAACCACGCTCGATGGAAAAAAAATCCTTACTTCTAGCGACTATAGATGGGAGGATTTGTAAATATCTTCGAAAAAAAAGAACAACCAGTAATTTGATACCAAAAATAACTATTCGTATAGTTACTCTTTTATTCTCCCTTTCGTTCGAGTCATACGTCGTCTATTCATTGAAGACCATATGTTGAAAAAATCGTTTTTATATACTTTCACGTTGTCGTAAGAGGGTAAAAGAGACAACGTTAGACGTATTTTCTTCTAAAAAAAAATAACATAAAAATTTATAACCACAATCAGCGCAGTAAAATGCAAAAAAAAAAACTCTATCGTACAGACGGAATATTTTTTATCCTTCCGTAACTTGGACTGTATATTACACATGTGTTTAATAATAAACAATTAAAACTTCCATCGCAAAACAAGAAAATTCCAACTGAAAAACGAAGAAAAAATAAAGACGAGAATCCGAACAGGCAACAATTGATATAATATAACAGATAAGAAAGATGCTGAGGACGCGAGAGGAAGCTCCGCTTGTTTATTATTATGCGACGCCGCTGACTTTTTCGCCCGCGTTGCTTTATCACAGTCTCCGTGCAGTAATGTGCGCAAAGGTAAACATTCATATATGTATATGTATATATATATATATATATATATATATATATATATATATATATATATATATATATATAACAAAACGCCACATCGAAAACGCTTAAAGTAAAGAGAGCCTGTGTTTGTATCTGAAAAGACCTGGGTGGGATAGTGAGAGGGAGGTGTCCCCTGATAATAAACAAAAAGAAAAAAACAAAAAACGATCAGAGCAGAGCGTGACTTTTCTCCTATTATATCCTTATTAGATCGGGAGGCAAGAGGAATTAATGCTTGCGTACAAGATTCAGCGTGGTTCGTGTTTTGTATTTTTTTTTTTTTTGCTTTTTATTTTCCTACTCCCTAAAGCCATAATGTAGGTTAAACTCGGATACGAAAATATTTTTCGCGGCGCTGCATCGCCGAGCGTCCCCGAGCATTCCGTTTTACTTCGACTTCGTTACTACATCTGCAGTGTTTCTCTTTTTTTTTTTTTATTCTCAACTCAATTTTTTATTCTATTTCTCAATTCGGTCGCCCGTAAATATTCTCGGTGTTATTTTTCAGAGGTTTATAAATATTTGTCTTTTTCGCGACAATGTACGCTCGTAAAAGTAATCACGCGTTACTTTATCATATGAGTACGGGCGTAACTACTGATGATACATACAGGAGACTATGTGACATAATTTCTTAATTGGCGCGATTGTAAAATGAAAGTTGCGGGGATTCGCCGTTAGGTGGCAAAAGTATGGTAAATCGTAATGCGTAACTCGTACAAGTCGAAACTCCGTCAATATAATATTATGATACCAAACATTTTGCCTCGAAGTCTATGTAAATCCATTATTACGTCTTGTTATCCGCTAGGGGCATTCAATTATTTCACAATGAATAGAACACTGTTAGATTATTTTAGCCTTCTATAAATAATAAAGCAAAAAATACTTGAAACTAAATATTGGACGCTATCGTAAAAGGATGTAAATATATGAGTCCACTGTGTCTGATTACGATCTGGATCTTTGCTGCCCTGCCCGGCAAATGAATTATGAGTTTATTGTTTAGATGCCTGAAGTTTTTTTTTTATAGGTTTTAAGCTTCTCACAAAGGCTTGCAGAGTTTTCAATTCCAGTAGTACAGTTAGTCTTACATGGTCCTTTCGTTTGAATAGACGTTTTTTCTTTCCTCGTTTGAAATAAAGTTCATGTTAAAAGATTATTTCGTGTATCATTATTTTAACATTCCACCTACTATATTTAATAAAAATTCAACAAATACATTGTTTTAAATACTATTTTTAAATGATTTAATAATAATTATGGGTATGAAATTAACAACAAATAACTTTAAGTAACTTTTTATCCGACCATCAGTTTAATATGGTTAGAATGTCGCGATGCGCATTATAAATAGATGTAGAAGAGTATTTTTCTTTTTAAGATCTCGAAGAAATTCTTATATCATTTTTCTCCACATTCTCGTCTCTAAAACGTGGCGAAAATACACCGCTTTAATCAGTGAATTTTCACCAACGAAACAGTCAGAATAACGACTAATTCAATGAGTCCATTAATCGCCGATCCTCAGTGATCGACTCCGCACTATTTCAATCAGTGACTCTTAACCGACGACTCTAATTCGCGTGCGCGCTGGCATGTTTCTAGGGAGTATATGAAAACTCAATTTTCTTCGTATGTATATTTAAACGCGAGATAGTTAAGCGTCATAATTATAAAGATAGTGTAATAAAAGCGCAGGAACGAAAATAGACGAGTGTAACGGAGTATTATGTAGCGCGAATAGTCATCATTCAAATCGTTTACTTTTGAACGAGCGACTATGTTGTGACTGTGCGATAAAGTCAAGGAAAAGCGTTCGTTCAAAGGTGTTAAGTTGCGATATTTCATATATATATATATATATATATATATATATATATATATATAATGCCAGAAGTATTTAGATAGAAAAAGTCCGTGCCAATTTTCAAGATGCGAAGACCCGCGCGTCAGTTATTATGTATGCAGCCGAGTATTAAGATCAATTTATATACCGATATTATATATTATTGAATAGGAGTCGGGTCGAGCATTATCTTATTAACTAACTAGCTAAAAACATTTATATATGTACTTTTTTTTTTGTCTGTTAACCGAACGTATACTCTTCAATGGGATATTAATGCATTTACATTGGTTTTGTAGGAAAATGAAAACATTTGATGGACACGCCAGCTTTGAATATAAAAAAAAAAATCGACGTTTTTCCGCGCATTATTATCACTGGCAAATTATACCGACCGGCTTCCCAACAATTTTCTATTTTATAAAATAGACTTTGTCCGTTACATAGATGTCTTTATCATGAGATTATTTTAAATCATCAATTTATTTAGCATATATGTGCGCGCGCGCGCGTGTGTGTTTCTTCTTTTTTTTTCCCGCGTCTAAACTGAAACAGTTCCCGACTGCTCCTCTCGCAACGTGAACGACGGCTGTATACATATCTACCTACACATGTATAATTGCACATCCTCGAAGCGCGGGATCTTATCGTTCAACAAAAAAAAAATGCAAAGCAGGTAAACATGCACACACGACTGCAGGAGATAGATAGAGAGAGAGAGAGAGAGAGTGACTGAGTGAGAGGCAGAGAAAGAGAGAGACAGAGAGAGAGACAGAGAGAGACAGAGGGAGGGAGGAAAAGAGAAGCCGCGAGCAAAGGACGCCGCTCGCGTTGCTCGTGACGCCCATCCCCGCGAAATTCACTGAAAACGGCAGGGGCGCGCGCATGCATCGGTAGCAAAAGCATTGCTCAGGAATGCGCACCCGGCTTAATCAACGTGATATATATATATATATATATATATATATATATATATATATATATATATATACACGCACACATATATACATAAAAAAGAGCTACACCGGGACTCGTTTTTCGACGCTAACATATGCTTTCACCCCCCCCCCTCTCACTCTGTTTTTGCTCGCAAGAACGCCCACCGCGCGACGCCCCCGTCCCGAGGGGAAACTTCGTCATTGCTCTCTGTATATCTCCACATGTACTACATACCGTACACTTTATATAAGATAATCGTATATATTATGGTATAAGCCAGCAATCGAAGGCTAAAGTGGTCTCATGTCAGCGTGTGTTTACTCAAATAGCAATGAGAAATTATATTATATTATATATATATATATATATATATATATATATATATATATATATATATATCGATATTTATATTACTTCATAACCATAATTTCTACGAAAAAATTTTTATAAGTTACATATTCAACTTACGTAAAAATAAAGATATTTAAATTGTAATTATATTATTAGAAAGAAAAATCACGGCATCGTAATGAATGTTCTACGAATATATAGAGTTGAGAATTTTACTGTTTATACAGCTTTATAATAAATGAAAATCGCACTGAAATTCTGTATACCATACATAAATGAGGTATTGTGAACAAGTAGAATGTATCTTTGCCCTCGTGGTCATTTCTCAAGGTCATTACAATGTCAAATTTAATTTTTTGAATTGCAAGTCTTCATTTTTTGACAGGAGATTCGAAAAGAACGAAGTATACTGCAATTGTGATTAATATTTAATTTCAGAAAAGTTGATTAAATGGTCCCTTTGTAATTAATTTTTGGAAAATTATACCTTCAAATGACTTTAAAAATAGCGTCCAATGTCAAACGAACGTTTCTTTCTCTCCGCAGCAAATTTGACAACTGTTGTCTGAAAAATTTCCTCCTAAACGTCAATTTAACGATAAGTTTCAGGCACCAAAACGAAACGGCCCTTTGACGGATTCCGACGGACCTCATTCTTGATCAAACTGATATCTGCCCAAAATAGAAATGTCTATTTAGGAAACGTAAGTTCGCTTTCCAAAAGGTTTTTGAGACTTTGTCAAGTTTCATCCGTCAGCAATAATGCGCTGAAAAATGCGCGCACGTGATTTCCTTTGTTATACACCCCTGAATTTTCACTGAAACGAAGTGTGCTCATCCGTTTGGAATATAATTAAATCCTCGAACGACGAACAAGTTGGGAGATAATTCTAAAAAATATAGGAGAGCGACTTTACGGTTAACGAATGAATCGCGAGGCTCGTTAATAGTTTGACGGTAATGTCAGAATAGAATGGAAATAACTTATAATTATATATGTATTATGTGAAACTTTTGGCGGGAGTGAAAGCCGATCCCGTCATTACGCGGACAGGCGAGCCTGTATAACAGGGATGTTCAATAAGTGCGCTTTTCGCACAATGCGTTGGTAGGTATATATATATATATATATATATATATATATATATATATATATATATACACGCTATAATAGGTTAACTGATTAAATTATTTGAAATTAATAAACAGGCGCACGAACTCGAACATCCCAATTGTAAATGGAATATTACTCCAGTTATAGATGTATATATATATATATATATATAACGTTCTGGAAGGCTCCTTTTGCAGGATTCCTTGTAATGAATATCCACGCCCTTTCCGATCGATTGTACCTCGACCATTCACCCTCCTGTGTTCTATATAGGTTTCCACGTCTCTCTCTCTCTCTCTCTCTCTCTCTCTCTCTCTCTCTCTCTCTCTCTCTCTCTCTCTCTCTCTATGTCAGGTAGAGACATACCGGTGAAGCGCATTTGTATCGCGGTGGCTTAATTAATATTTCTTCTCGAATTTCTCGAATCTTCGAGACAAATAGACAATGCAACGAAGCCTGATGTATATTTTTATATAATTCAAATTAAAGAAAAATAAGAATACATTTTATTATTTCAAGTTTATCGAAATTGACGATCATCGTTCGTACCTTGAAATTGAATTTTATTTTGTTAATTTTATAAATCATGGAAAAGTAGGAAAATGTAGGAACTGGATAATTTTTGAGCATTATTTCGAATATTGAGCAGGATTTTTTTTGTTTACAGCATTTACCTTTAACCAAAAAAAAAATTGATTTGCAACTAAACGTCTTTTATGAGCTAACTCGTGTACAAAAATTTTTCGCTATTAATCTGACCAACGGGCCGATCCTTGAATATGACGCTCGACCTCAGTCGCCTCATTGTAATAGTCAACACATACAATCTAGTGCGTAATATAGACGTTTTTACACGGCTGTACTCACATATGGTTTGCTGAACGAAGCGTGGGTGGATAATTATCCGAAATTACCCGTGCACGATATGTTTCGTCACGGGGCTACAGTGGCATTTATTATTTTCGACGTATGAAAGGAGTGTGTAAAACGAAATTTCGAACAAACGCGACCAATTTACACACTCGGGTATCGGTCTATAAGCAAATTTGAAATATTCGTATACTTTTACAAATCATTATATGCAGGCTTATTTATACCCATATATAACCAGCGGTGGCTCTTTCAGAGTCGAAATAGCGCTCCACTGAGTCGTGCGTAAAGTAAAATAGTCGAAGCTCCATGTAATAATTATAGATAGCGCAATATACTTGTGTCATGCGCGGAAAAAATAATATTACAATCGCAAAGTTACGAATAGTTAATCTACAAGTTTAGTTTCTAATAACAACCGTCGAATTGTTTCAAAAAACAAAAGCCACTCCATCCGAAATCTAAAGAAAATTATGGTACATACCCTGCGCGCGGGCAGAGAATAAGCAATCGACGCACCGGGAGGGCGGGGCGAAAGTATGATTGTTATATATAAATTTATCGGTTCGCGGTAAGATTCTAGACAGAATTGCGACGGGGCGAAAACCGCAACGTGAAAACAATAAGAAGAACATCGCCAAGGGATGTGAGGCACTATAGAGAGAGCGGCGGTATCGGCGGGGGAGGGGACTATATCGATATGACCATGACGGAAGGAAAAACGGTCGCGAATCCGAGCAAAAGAGAAGAAACTCAGAGTGGAAAAAAATGAAGGCACGTAGAGAGAGAGAGAGAGAGAGAGAGAGTGAGTCATATAGATAGACAGGTATACGAAACAGAACGACGAGGTGAGAAGAGGCGTAGTAGCGTATATCATCGAGGACACGTTCGCGCGACAAGGACGCGACGCTGAACGAAGACACCGCAGACCGAAGAGGATCCCGATGATGGACACGAGCACGGGCGACCGTTCGATTCCTGCCTCTCCCCCTCCCCCTCCCTCATTTGCGATGTCTATGGGAATAAACACGCAGAAGCCATAAGGAAATCCGATACCCGTTGGGCCCCGTGCTCGTGTGAGTCGCCTCTCCCCCTATTACGCTCTCTCTCTCTCTCTCTCTCTTCTCGCCACGGTGGTGCTTCCCACTTCCTCTCCATCGGAATCGACCCGGCGCTCACTAGGACGAATGTACGCCACTGCGTATGTGCGTGTGCGCGTGTGTAGCACGTCCAATGCTTTCCGATGTATATAGATATATAATATTATCAGTCTTATGTATTCTGATTACAATATGTAAAAGGAAGATCGCGCGTGAACTGAAATGAAATTTTTAGGCAACGGAGATTTAATTTTGATATATTATATACAGATATGCATGATTCGCAATGTTTTTGACGAAAAAGGCGCCTGATTATAAATTTGCTATATACGTATAAAAGCGAGCTAGGCAAAATATGCATACGGTGTCGACGATCGTTCCTTCGAGCTGTCAGATACAGGGAGGCGTGAAAATGCGATCAACAGCTTGTATAACTAACAACGGCAGTACATTATAATTTTATATGATTCACGTATCCGAGTTACTATATATGTAGCTAACTCGACTTCTTCCTATTCTATGACTATTCAATTATAAAATCCATTGTATCCATCAACGCTAAATGACCATTTTACCTTTATCACCATCGCTGAATAAAATAGCATATTCTATAGCAGATGGAGTGCGTAAAATAGCGTATTCACAAGCGCAGCGTAACGAAATAGTCCCGGCAATCGTTTAGACACTCGTCGCAAATATGATATTTTTACAATATTAGAAATGTTAAATCTCAAAAATTTACACACCCCTTTATTTGAATCGAATGCTACTTGTTTAAATCGTGTGCTTGAAATTTGATTTTACACCTAGTTTTAGAAACGATTCGTGTGTATTGCGCGCGCTACGCGGAAAAATAAACCTTGATCACACTGTTTTATTTAAAAAACAAACTACTATTTTACTATTCATAAAAAATATATGTGGTTCAGTTACCGAATTTAGAGTTTCGCGTTGCCAGCAATAAATTTTCCCAGAAGATAATCGGAAAAAAGTCCATAGTCAGATACTCTACTTTGATATTATTGTATTTAATAAAAAAAAATGCATCCTGCTTATGGGAAATGTTTTACAATACTAAGAAAAATCTATTTTTTTCTAATCTTAATTAAATTTTCTTGCGTCGACAGAATATTCATATAATTTCATATTTTAAATAATGATTGACTTTGATAAATATTTTGTAATTTCAAGAGAGTCTGTTGTTATTTTAATTACCGTCAACTGAATATATCATCATAGATGTATGGATGAAATTCTGTATTCTGTACCGAAAAAACAGGCGATATAATAGTAGTAAAATGATACTTAAAAAAAAAAAAAAAAAAAAAAAAAAAACTGCGCAACGACTTTTAAGGTATTCGACACATAGGTACAAGTTAGACGAAAGGAAAATTAAGGATGGAAGCCATAGGACCTAGTATGATTATTCCTCGTAATACAGTAGAGGCAAACATTATCAACAGCTATGAAACAAAGTTGATCGATATATCGGAAGCTTAAAAAACACCCGTCAAGAATGATACATAATTTATGCCTCACCGTGGAATTCACTCGACTAAGATAATATTTATTATATAAAAAACCGCATAATTATTCTATAATTCTGTTTAAGTTGTTGAATAACAAAGAATTATAAGCTGCCCCTATAAAATCGATCATTCAATGACTCAATTTTTCGTTATATATCTGTCTTAGTCAAAATTATACGATAATCATCGAAACAAATCTTTATTCCACACGTTTTAGAAATTTTAGATGCTTCGTCGAATCAAAACAAACAAAACAAAAAAAAAAAAAGCACGGTATTTTCATCGACCGAAAATCCACACTCCGTACGACTCTAAATAACACAATTAAAAGACCAGCTTCGGACGACAATGTATAAACCAGCGCGGGCGTTTTGACAATCCGGCTCGGCCATTCGTATCGCGCAATATTGCGCTGTGTATCAACGCGGCGAAAAGCGCTCGTAATTCGCGAGTACGTGTAATTGGCGAACGGAGGGAAGCCGGGCGTGCAATGATGAACGATCAGTAGCCCGGCATTTAACTGCAATAAAAGCGGCGAGGCCGGGCACAATGTGTCTGTATTACAAAACAGTAGTATAGGTTATAACATAATTAAATTATTATATTCGAATAGATCTTAAGAATTCCTTTTTCGAAAATAGCTCGACGTAGACACAACAGCTGTTGTACGAGTACGTGAAACACAGTGAAATATATGTATATATATATATATATATATATATATATATATATATATATATATATATTTATTTATTTAGAATTTAGTCAATTTCAGTTTGTATATAGTTTTTACATAGCCAATTGAGGTTGCTAATCAAAAACAGTCGTTCGAAAATAAAATAAAAATGTTTTTTTTTTTTTCGATAATCGATTTTTGTTGAACAATTGCCAATGACCGTTCCGTGAAAATAAAAATCTCCCTCTGTATAATTTGCGTGTTTCATAAAGACGCGATCAGAAACGAATATAAATGAATTTCTGTATAATGTAAAAAAATAATAGGGAGTAACATGCATACGCGACAATATGTACATTGTACATCCATCGACCAAAGACGAAAGCGTATAGAAGGTCTATGTGTCACCGGAAACACAGGCGACAATTATTAATAAGATTAAGTCCGGTTTTGAAAAACTCTATATTAAACATCTCATTTGAGTCTATATATATATATATATATATATATATATATATATATATATATATATATATATCAAGAAGTACAGCGCATCGTCGATGCACGTGCCCCGGCTTATCAAACGCGCGACAGACGAGCCATATACATATCACGAACAGCCGCGCGCGATGCACCTACTCGAACGCGGCCGGGTCGTGCGGGGGCGCTAAGCCTCGCGCGTTGGGGAGAACTATTAACGTCTCGCCCCGTGGAAAAACCATTATAAATAGTGAGATATATATATATATATATATATATATATATATAAATTTCTGAAATTTCCTTGCCTCCATATATAATATATGGATCGATTGGGCGAGGCGCGGGAGATGAGAAAAAAAAGAAGAAAAAGACGAACGAAAAGAAAATCCCCATTTCTCTTTATCAATGTCCGCGCGCAGAGTCGTAAAAAGTATGTCGCGCGCCCTCGCTCTCTCTCTCTCTCTCTCTCTCTCTCTCTCTCTCCTTCTCGCACCATAGTCGTGGGAGACACGTCACGCGTTACGCCAGGAGTTTTAACATACGCTAACTCGCGCTGTCGGATCTAAAATCGGATCTGGAGCAACGACCTTCGGGACAACACTAACCCTATATACGTCTGTGTCGCGCGCTGCATACGCGCGCCCTCGCCTTTCTCTCTCTCTCTCTCTCTCTCTCTCTCTCTCTCTCTCTCTCTCTCTCTCTCTCTCTCACTCACTCACTCACTCAGTCATTCTCCCTCCCTCGGTCTCCTCCATCCCAGGAATAAAAGTCGCGCGTACTTAACTTGCTCGGCTCACCTCGTCGCGGATGCACGATGGGGATTTTTTCGGTGGTCCAATTAAAAAATTATACGCTCGATTTCGAGTATATGTATATATATATATATATATATATATATATATGTCGTCGTAGCCGTAAAAATTTTACGGACTGTTTTCCGGTCGTAAAACTAAACTTTACGCATGAGCGTCCGGAAAAGGAGAATAAAACGTTATAGCGTTTGCATGCGCGCGATAGGGTAAATAAAAACGGACGATCGCAATCAATCTGAAAACGAGCTCGATCGTCATATAATCGAAAAATTATATATTCTCGACACGCGAACGTAGGGGATATAAAATTCACATTTATACAGTCTTAATGCACAAATGCGAGTATTTTTTTTTTTACATAAAGATACGTGTCACATGTGATATTAATTTATGATAAAAATTTTATTAATCATCATATCCATATGATGATGATGATTGTGATAAGTGCATACATAAATGAATACATGGAGAGATGATCGGAGATTTGAACAATTATCGATCATGTAAATATTTGTGCATCATGTATATATATATATATATATATACTACACACATTATCTACTCTTTTTGGGCGCTCTATTCCCATATATTTTTAGCCATAATTTGCCGGCGTCACCGCTCCGCCGTATATTTATAGAGAAATTAACGTGGAAGGAAGTAAACGAGGTGTAAATTTAAACTGCGCCTAATGCCGTAGGATGTTTCCTCAATTATGGAAAATGTGCGCGTAAAATACGGAAATAAAGAATCGCGCGGATCGATAATGTAGCCATCTGTATCGTTGGATTAATTTATTGGGTTGAATATCGAGTCGGGCCTGGTCCGATGGCCTACTTCAATCGACACGCCCCAAATAAATCTCGAGGATTTACATCTTATAATAGTTTGTTCCATTAAGAATCTAAAAATTCTAGCCCACGATGACTAGAGATTTTTGACAATTGTGTGTTTTTTTTTTTTTTTTTACTTCTCTTTTCATCCCCCTCCCCCTCTTTCTCCCTCTTCTCTTTTGGCAAACACAAAGAAAACACTCGCTTCACTCCCGGCTCGATTAGCGAATAAGCGACTGATGCCTACACTCTACCGCTATTCTTAGCGGGCGTCTAATATTCAAATACGTATGTCCAGTCCAGTGTAAAAAAATCTCTCGACCGAGTATTATATATATCTTTACAGGAGCGCCCGGTGTGCAACGAGCATGAGGCGCATCATACGTGCCGAAAATTTACGTATAACATATATATATAATTTCAGTCGCCGAAACGCGCTTGCTTTATATACTAATTAAGCTTGGCCCGCCCCCGAAGAATGCGAGACACGGCGCGGGCCTCTCTCTCTCTCTCTCTCTCTCTCGGTCTCTCCCCTGGGAGCTTTTTTTAGAATACAGTCATTTTTGGCACTTTAAATCTGGTCGAAATACGATTGGGAGTGAGGGAGAGAGAGAGAGAGAGAGAGAGAGAGAGAGAGAGAGGGACAGGCCGCCCATTTTTAAGCGAGCGACAGTGCGAATAAAAGTGTTAGGGTTAAAATTGGAAAGAATACGAGGCGTGAAATAATTAAGCTATTAATACTTTAGTAGTGGATTACAGTGATAAATTGATAAATTCTTTTATACGTGTGAATAATTTTCTCGATTTTAATATGTATACACACACGCGCACGCACACGCACACATTATAACTTTGATTAGGAGTTACAAAAAAATATTATTGAACTAAGATATTAGCTAACTGGCCGGTTAAATTTTCGAAACAGTATGTTCACGACTTTAAATTGGAATATTTATATATTTAAAATAAAATGTAATATTCATTTCATTTTTACGAGCAATCAAACTTTCGAGAAGTGTATATTTGAAAATATATGGCTGATCCAGATACATTACCACGTCTTTATGAAAATGAATCTTGAAACGTCACAGTCATACTACATATATATTTGTAATATAGTGCAATGTATATAGTGAAATGTACGTCCTACAAAAATTCAAGCACTTCGCGCAGCTCGTTCTTTACGGAAAACGTTCTAATCCCAACGAAATTAATCGCGACTAGGCCAGCCTCCGAGAATCTAAATTCATTTGCAATACGCGGAGCTCGTGTAAAATTACCAATGCGACATATGTCAGCGATTATGCGCGCGACATTCTTCCGAATTAAAATTTCCCGTATAAGAGGACAGCAGTGGCCGATCAGTCGGGCGGAGCGAAATGTCGAGATCCGGTGCTCTGGGACGGTGGCCAAAAAAAAAAAAAAAAAAAATTCCAAGCTCACGCGCGCCCGAGTCGTTAGAACACAGCGTGAATTATTAATTACCTTGACGTACGATTGCGCTGAAAGGGCCGAAATCGCGCGGGCGTTCGCGTACCGGTTATCGTTAGTATTGTGCTAAAATAGTAAAAGAATATTCGTAATACAAGCGAGATTTCAAAACATCGTATTCTTAAAGTACGAGATACTTAATACGTCGTTGTCCGGGCTTCAGGTCAATATTTTTCAATGAAAAGAGATTCAGTATCAATCCCATCCGGGCGTATGTGACAAGTAGTACATTGAAAAGAATTCATAAGCTGCGATAAATGTTACAGTCGCCTCCTTTTCTAATGAACGATTCGGTTCAAAAAAAAAAAAAAAAAAAAAACAAAAAATAGTTTCTTCATTGCAATGCATTTTAGCGATACATAAAAATTAAATATTTAATTATATACAGTTCATGTATAATAGCTCGTATTATAGTTTTATTTCACTTAAACCATTTCGTTGACTCCTAAATCAACTATTTATCGAATTTACCAATTGCTTAATTATAGACTGAACATCAGAAATAATGATAAGAAAACGCTTGTTAAAATTAATAAATTTTTTTTTTTATCGGTCTCACAGTCTTTATACTATAATATATTATACTAAAATAACTACAGTCAGACTGTCGTTGTTGATTATCATCCCCGAAGAATTTGAAATAGAACTTATTAGAATAAATAAATTAGATTAAAAATTAAAAATGATAAAAATAAAATAATAATAAAATCAAATAAAAATAACGAAAACAATACGAAACAGTTTAGTTCCTGAGGATGAACCGTAGCGGTTCTAAACGTCGGACGTCAAAGTAAAATTTAAGTTATGTTCATTATTGTGGTTTTATTTTATTATTTTATTTTTATTATTTTTAATTTTTAATCTAATTTATTTTTAAGCATTAAGTTCTGTTTCAGATTCGTCGGGGATGATAATAAAACAGGGACACGGTCTGACTGTCACTATTTTAGATTTAAAGTATTATATTATACAGACTGTAGGACCGATCAAAATATTAATTAATGTTGGTAACACTTATTTTCTATTATGTTTGTTCGCCAACAAACGAAAGCCATATTTCAATCCAATGTAAATTCATTCTCGACACATCTATATATGCCTAAATAGATATAATAACAATTATTCCTCTCTCGTATCAATTTACCTAGATTTCAGCGTTTATCTCAGACAGAGACGACGTTGCCATTAAATTTATATACATTCTAACGTCATAAAATGTGATACATCGACCTGCCGTAATATCAGTGTAATACACTAAAGAGCATAGATCATTGGAAGCGCATCGTTTTTTTAATTTTTTTTCTGCATTTTTTTCGTAAGGCAATGTAGTTCGCACATATATATAACACTCATACGGGGACAAGCTTCATAAAAGATCTCTCGCGGGCGCATTAGCGAGCGCGCATTATGCAGATATAACTGCGACCCGTAACTTATAAGCCCCGTCCGACGGAATACTGGGCTGCGAAGTTTGTTTATTCAATTTGCTCCATAATGGTCCATCTCCGCACCCCCCCCCTCCCGCCGCTCCTTCCCCCTTCCACCCTCGCTCCCGTTCTATTTATAATTCCCAGCCGCAAAAACGGCTAACGAGCTCTGAGTATATGCTGTATAACTATATAACTATATATATATACACGCACACGAAAAGTCGGAAAGCATTAGAGAAAGTGACTGAGAGAGGGGAGTGGAAGTGGACAGATATATCTAGAGAGGGAAAAGGCCCCCTGAGTATAGGTCAATTATTTGTTTTCCAAAAATTGTTTGACATCCTTGTGTAGCCTGCTCCGCTATCCCTCTCTCTCTCTCTCTCTCTCTCTCCCCCTCCCTCCCGTGCATCGTCGGATACACGACCGCGCTCCTTTGTTCTTCCGTCATAACGCGTACACGCTGCCCGCGAGGGATTGCCGGCCCTCGACGCACCGATGGGCTCGCGAGCGCGCGCGCGCACGCTCTCGGCTCGTCCTTGGCGGCCCGGTGGAACGCGTACATTACGAGCGCCGATATCGAGAAAAATCAAATCGTACGCGGCGCGAGCGAGCGCGCCCCATTACCTCGCGCACGGGCAACCACGCGCGGGCACGCACGTACACAGGGATACACACGCGCGCGCAGACCATATGGGTGCGCGCCTCCGAATTGCCGCCTGATTTATAAAACGTTGACTCTCTCTCCTCTCTCTCTCTCTCTCTCTCTCTCTGTGCGTGCCCGCGGCGGAGGCGAAAAGGGCAAGGGCAAAAGTCCGCGCGTATATAGGTACAGTATATATATATATATATATATATATATATATATATATATAATATATATTATATATATGTATATAGGAAAATATTTAAGGAACGCGAGTCGAGTCCTCGCATCGCCGGCGGCCCCCGTTTTCCCCATATTATGCATACACGGTATATACACACTCTCCCACTGGACGTCGGTGGAAACGCACCGGTTCGCCCCGACCGGGCCACAACGGAATTCTTGCCACGGATGATGCGCTCCCGCGCCGGTTGCGCGCGCGGTCGTTATAATATAGACGGGCCAGGCGGCCGTTTGTCTATATATAGTTTTATTTGTATTTTGAGTTATATGTATTTATTCGTCCGCACATGTTCTGCATTTGTTATATATATACGTAGATATACATATATATAATCCCGTTTGCGTAGCTTCGCGTGAAATTATTAAAAATTATATTTCACTATTATAAACAAAGTTTTCTCAAGCTTCACTCAAAGAAAGTTATTGAAATCGGGATAAGAGTTTATTCTTCTTGAAAAAGTGAATAATCAGTAATCACGTAAATAGACGCGATATTCGTCGATGACTGACCGATAAAAAGATCTCGTATAACATTGGTAGAGCAAAAAAAGAAATTTTCTAATTTCGAGTAAAATTTTTTTTTTCGTGACACGTTCGATTTGTACTAGTGAAATTTCCCACTTATTGCCATAGATTCATTATTTCGTACGGGCGGTGGAATGGTATAAAGCCGATTTCTCTCTACTACTGAATTAAAAAAAATCACAGTATGTTCTTCAAACTATAGAAAAACTTCATCGATCTAACAATGGTATAATAATAGAATGAAAAATCATAAGGAAGCGAAATTAATCTATATGTTAATATATATAATTAACATTACATATTCTATATATCAGTCTTGCACGATAAAAAAAGTATTATTATTATGTATTATTGTTTGTTAAGAATAATAATAATCAAACAGAATAGCTTATTATCATTGAAGATAGATAAATTAAAAAAGATTCTATGATAATAACTGCATCCCTGCGAAAAGACTATGGTCACGTCAAAAATTGGCACAGACGAACTACTACTATTACGCATATATATATAGAAATATCTTTTGCCCAAATAGACTTTCGCGCACATAAATTCAAAATTATTTCATTCGCTTCCCGTTGCAACTTCCGTCTTTCGTTGTCCATAGAAATGAGCATGAAAGCGTACACATACTTATGACAATCTCAACAGCAACTGATCCCAATAAATCAAAAAAAAAAAAAAAAAAAAAAAAAAACAAGGAAAAAAAAGAAAAAAAAGTAACGCAATCTAAACGTTACGGAAGCAAAACGAGAACTGGGATTCCGTGCCAACAGCCCGTCGAAAAGGGAGAAAAAGGAAAAGCGGCGAGCGGGGAAAAAAAAATAAAGAACCGCAGAAAAACAAAGAGCGAAGACGAAAGAGAGGAAGAAAAAAAAAGGTCGACTCACTTGTGCTCGGACGCCCGGTCCCTCTGCCGGCGATTCTTGAACCAATTGCTGACCTGGGTGGTGGTCAGGCCCGTCGTCTCGGCGAGCTCCTGCTTCTCCCTCGGCGACGGATACGGATTCGTCGAATACCACTTCCTCAGCACCAGGCGGGACTTCTCTTTGAAGCAGTACGAGGTCTCCTCGCCGTCCCAGATCGTCAGGGGCAGGGGAAATTTGCGCCTCACCCGGTACTTCCCTGGAATGCGGACGGGGGCCGATCGAGGGAAAAAAGAAAAAGAAAAGAAGCAAACGATGATTTTTCCATCCTCGTCTCCATTTGGCTCTAGGCCGACTGTGTCTTATAGGCTATATATAGTGTATTCGAAGCTTATTTCGTATGAATATATAGAAGGCTGATTATACGGCTGTCTCTCTCTCTCTCTCTCCCTCTCTCTTTCTCCCTAGCTCTGGTTCTTGTCAAAATTTGGATATTTATTGAGCACATGCAAATTCCAATTGAGTTTAATATCGTTTGTACTTTTTTTGCTTGAAAAATCGAGTATTTTACCGAATTCAGGATTGTTTTTTTTTTGGCTGGTTAAATTTTTTATAAACTGCTTTAATCCAGATCTCAAAATTAGAATGTAACAATCATTCATTGCAATTCAAACATTAAAGAAGACATATCTATACTTATAAGTCCGTTAAATCTCGAATATATGTGAAAACCGCGTTTTTTTTTTAAATTTTTTGAGAACCATATCTGAAAAAATCTGGGAATCGAGCAATTATATTGTAAAGTTCACTTTTATAAATCCAAAATCTATGTGACGTAATTAGAGTTATGTGCAATCATTCTATAATTAATTTGGACAGGTAAACAATAAAATTTGCAATGACATAATAGTTATATGCAATATTATTTACAATAGAATATCTCTTATTCGATTGGTAAAAATTGACTTCAAAAACCCCTCATAAACTTCTTTTTGTTTAAATAAAAATTTTAAAAAGTTGAATATATCTATATTGTTTTTTTAAATAATTGTTTTTGATTCAGGTAAAAACCGAAAGTATTTATCTATGGATAATGATATATATATATACACATGTATATTTGTTTTAAACATTTTCTTATCAAGGATCTAAGCTACTGATTGTGTTATTTAAACAACTTTTTAGATTAAATTCCGATTAAGAAGAAAAGTTCATAAATAAAATTATATTTTTAAATGAAAATTCGAAAATTACTTAAATAATCATGAAACGAAACAAAAAAAGAACCCTTTAACCGAATAAAGGCGATTTTTCTCTTTTTATCAATCGAGCAAATATATATATATATATATATATATATATATATATATATATATATATTATTCATAGAATTGGAAGTAAGAGCGGTGTAACGGTAGAAAAAAGAGTTCCGCCTCATAATACGATAATCCAAACGAAAATCATCCGAGAGCTAATCCCTCCGTAAGTTTACACACGTGCGCGTGCCTCGAGCTTCCGCGACGCGGTGCCCCCGTAACCCCCTGAGCACTCCCCCCCCTCCCCTCGCGCTATGTCGACCATATATGCCGTATATCCCATTTCACCCGAGCTTGTATATACATACGCCTCTGCCTACGGACAGCAGGGCGAACCGCAAGGCAGCGACGTGTAAGAAAGGCGCCTCTGCGTATCGGCCGTGCGCCTCTCGCTGGGCCCGATTTTGTGCGTATGCTTATATATATATATATATATATATATATATATATATATATATATATATAGCCCATAAAACGGAAGCAAAGAGAGACGGAGGTGGAAGAGAGTGCGAAATTAGCACTACTAGCGTTACCGCTACTTCGGCTACTAATAACGCGCCCCGAGAGACTGTTTACATTAAAATTTAACGTTCCATCCACGCGAATTAATTTCATATTTATGGATGTTTTTGTATGTTGTCTTATCATTATGTCGCGCTTATCGCTACGCGCCTTTGGTGCGCGCGTATACCCGGGGGCAGTGTTAAAAAGTGAAGGAGCGGGGAGGAGGATTTATTCGGAGAACCAGCTAGAGATAGAGAGTATAAAAATTTTCTGTCGTCCTCGCGCAATGACACGTGGCGCTTCGCTCGAACCACAAATGAATTTCCGACCCTCGTAATTCCCTCGTAAACCCTCGTAATTAAAGTGTCGGACATATTTGCTGTTGAAAAAAATCACTGGTTGGAAGTGAAGTTAAACGGTAGAAGTAGCTGTTTTTATTAATTATTAAACAATTTTATGAATTAATGTTAAGACTGATATTTTAACGAAAATTCCTTTTAATTAACATAGTACGTTCATGAGATTTTTGAAGAATTTATTATTTAACTATTTATCTACATTTCGATTATATGTATAAAATCACGTATTAATTATGTATAAAAATATTAAATAAAAAATAAAATTAAAATTTCGAGTAATATTTATTAATTTTTATTAAATTTTATTTAATTACCAATTAGTGCTCTTTACGCGAGAGAGAGAGAGAGAGAGAGAGAGAGAGAGAGAAATAAAGCAAGAAAGTAATTTTCTATCTCTCTCGCGTCACGCGAAATCCGTCCTCCGTTTCCCCGTCTAACAGAATACCTCCTCGGGTGAATTATAAGCCTTCCTCTCTACGGACATTCGCGACCCGTGTCCCGAAATTACTCCAGACACCGGCGAACGGAAGGAAATTTTCTTTTTGCTTATCTTTCTTTTGGGCAATTTCGCGCGCCAACGGCCCAACCGAGACCCGACAGTAAGTTTTGCTGCTACGATTCCCCCCCCCCCTCCCATCATCGTCGTCATTGTGAAAATCATCGACGAACGAGCCGTCCATCGACGATAATCCGACGGGTGATCTTAAATTTTTGACCGACGAGGTCCAGGACGAGCAGGTAAGCGATAATTCAAGCGATAATCCGAGAAAAATCATTGATAATCTCGGACGCGGGACGAGGGAAACTCCTTTGCTCGACTTTCTCTGCCACTACTGCTGCTACTGCCGTGATAAAGAGCCAACCCAGCCTCCTCCCCCACCACCGTGCGCCCGTGTACTGTAACATGCAATGAATACTGACCGACGGCCCCGAGCGGCCTGCCGCGCAGCCTCTCCGCCTCGATGTAGTGGGCCTTCAGCCAGAGCTGCTGGAGCTTCGCGTGATTGTGCTGGGCGAACGAGTTGCTCTCGAGTATCTGATAGAGCTCCTTGAACTTGCCGTGATGGAAGGCGACCATCGCCTGGGCCTTCAGCACGCTCTCGTTCTTGCGCAGCCTCGCGCACTCGGGCAGCGACCAGAGGAAGCGGGCGAGGCGATCGACGCTGCCCGCCTGCTGGAGCACCTGGACAGACGAGACCATCGTCTTCATAGACGATAGGACATGGGGGGCACACTGTTAGTCGGCAGAACTCATCTCTCTCGCTCTCTCTCTCTCTCTCTCTCTCTCTTTCTCACGCGCGCACACACACACACACACGCACGCGCTCGCTCTCTCTCACTCTCTCTCTCTCTTTCTCAATGCTCTAAATCTCATTTCACATATAGTATATATACATATTTATATTTCTCCATATACACAGTATTGAGAAGTGCAGGTTATTTGATTTTTTAAAAACTTTTTCCTCGCTGGCTCAACCCCACACTTCTCCCTCCCCCTCCTATTCTCTTTCCCTTCGTTGATTTTCAAACGACAGATTTTAATTCTTAATAACGACTTGGCCTGCTTGGCAATTCGCGTATCCGAATTCTGCTCTTTAACTCTATTCCCGTTTCGGCATGTCGACCGAATAAACAGTGTCCCGATTCAATTGATATTAATTGTTTTATTTAATAAGCGTTAAATTACGGAAAATTCTTAGCCCGTCGCGCTGTTTCCGGATTTCCACGATAAACTTAAAAATCGCTATCGGAAATCGAACGTTTCGAAAAAATATTTCGGAATGAAAAACGTTTTCGTTTTCCCTATACAGCGTAACGAAATTTCTTTAAACTTGGCAGCGACGTCGGAATAGACGCAAGACAAAGGGCACTGATTAAGTAAAATTTTCATTTATTTATAATAGAATTTATAATAGAAGACAAAATAACAGAAAATACAGCAGCGATATGATATTTCCATTCTGATTTGTTAATTATGCGAGCACTTTTTTTATGCAAAAGAAAATCTAGCACTGATAAAAATGAAATATCTATCAATACGATATATTCCACTGATGAACACATTAATCCATTTGGAAATACAATTTAACTATAACAATGAACGTACGACGCGCGTATCATTCTAATTATCATTATTATCGTTACAATATATATTACCATTCGTTCGCCTCAAAATACAAATGATCCTAACGCCGATATTCGGAATTTTTGCCGCTCGCGCCCTTCTAACGCATGCTGCTATCGAGAGCCGTCGCCAAATCACACATCGAGTTACTCATAAATTATTATATAAACATTTCAGCCGCGGCCGTCGAAATTTCGGAAAATCTTTCAAGATCGTCCGCGTGTGTAGTGACCTAATTGGCAATGATGTATAATTATGATTATTATTATTATTATTATTATTATTATTAATACTTATTACGGTACAGCTATATATGTATACACTGAAAAAGGGGGGAGGGGCGAGATTTTCATAGCTCTCCCCCTCTCCGGGGCTTGCGCCAAAGATTATTTGGCACGCGCAATCTCTCATATAGATTCGCTTTGAATTACCGCCGCACGCCCTCCTTCCAATATATATATATATATATATATATATATATATATATATATATATTGAATGCGCGCTCCGCACGGGAGTCCGTGTGACGATGGCAAAAGGGGGGGGGGGATTTTTAGCCGCGCACATGCAAAAACACGCGCCACAACGGAAGCTCGGAAGGACCGGCAGCATTGTAACGGACTTTTGCCAACCCCCCTCCCCTCTATCTCTCTTTACCTGCCCCCCTTCGCTTTTTCTTTCTTCCTCACCGCGATCTGTCGTGTGCACGCGAGCGCACAACGAGATAATACGCACACGGGAGTTTCATTGGGTTATGTGGCGTTGAAGCGGCTATAAGCATACGTATTGTAGATATCGCGCATGTGCAGGTAAAATAGGACTTTACTTATTCTGTTTGTTTTATTATTATTTTTTTTTTTTTCAAGTCAAACTCTTGTAATACAACTTTCTCCGAATTTCTCGGTGATTTTCGGAGCGTTTGAATTTGAAAATTTTAAGTTTTTGAGATTTATTAATCCGAAAGCGCAGACGAACATTGCTTTTTTGTGCGTATTAGTCTGTATCAGCAGTTCTGTGAATTGTTTTTTTTTTTTTTTTTAGAACGTACACGTATTATATGAAAATAGAAACTACATACTGGATTCCAAACAATTTTTAAACCTATCCTGTACATGAAATTTTTCTACTGCACTGCGTCTATAACTAATCGATATAATGCCATTAGATATTCAAATATAAAACAATTATCGCAGACCTGAAAACCTTAGAATGGGATTTTGTCGATCCTCGATGAAAGTTGGTCTTTTTATGCGAACTCTATCAGGTATTTGAAAAAAAAAAAATAAAATCTCTATTTTAATATGACATGTGCATTTTATTTTTCAGACAAAAATTTCAGCGCTACGTAAGCTTCGATAAGGGGATAAAAAGGGTTTTTTGTTCGCGCACAAAGCTCAGATCATCCGACAAATCCAGTGGGACGGAGTAATAATTCCGAAGCTGTATTATCCACGTTGGATTGTACCATTTACATTATATACATCGATGAGATAACTAGGGATTCTCGCCCAAAAAGCCCAACCTGTCGTTAATACGCGCTACGTTCTTACAAAAATTTCGCCGAAGGACGACACGGAAGTAATTTGCAAAAAATAATTTGGGCGTGTATTATGACTAACGTTTATACAACGTTTGTTTTAACCCAATTTTTCATAGGATAGTAGACTTTTACAATTGGTGGGCATGTATAGCCAAAAACAATTTTTCTCAGATAGAAGTTCTTAACGGTGTACATATCATAATATATATCCACACTAAAATAGGTATAAGCATTATGATTATAATTTCTTAAAAAAAAAAAAAAAAAAAAAAAACAATGATTTGGAAAACGAATTAATTGGTTGAACCATTATATATATGACAATTTCGTAATGTTTTAACGAGACTGCATCCGATGTCGTTCAGTTCGGTAACGCTTACATTTATACACATCCTTTACGTCGATCTAAAATTAACCCCGGGGTGGAGGCAAGGGGGGGGTAGAGTTCATCCAAGCTTGAAATTTTAATTTCGATTTATACGCACGCACCGCTGACATGGTGTGTGTGTGTGTGTGTGTGTGTGTGCGCGCGCGCGTGTGTAGAATCTGAAGTTTCGCGATTTTTGCACGTCGTTTTTATAGGAGAAGGAGGACGCAAAGTGAGACC
Organism: Sycobia sp. Sy_11; assembly: GCA_018907035.1. Taxonomy (NCBI): domain Eukaryota; kingdom Metazoa; phylum Arthropoda; class Insecta; order Hymenoptera; family Epichrysomallidae; genus Sycobia; species Sycobia sp. Sy_11. The sequence goes on along the minus strand of JACCIC010000263.1, from coordinate 301,968 downwards.
TGGGCGAAATACCGTGTTTCCGCGCGCACGCGAGAAAAGAAAGAGGAACGGTCCCGAAAAACGCGCGTCGTTAATCTTCACTGAACTCGTGTATGGATGCGTGGCAGCGAAAGAGAGAGAGAGAGAGAGAGAGACAGCTGGATTGAGATGGAGGGGAGTGGGTCTTCACGCACCCCCTCGAACGTGAAATTTGTCACTCTATAAAAATACGCCCCCCCCCGGCCGCTACGGTCGCCTGGTCCACCCTCTCTCGAAAAAAATATCGTCAGTGGCGCGGTTATTTATCGCCCTCCATTCCTCTTCTCTCGATCCGCGTTTGGCCCACCCGTTATCCCTCTTCCCCCCCCCCTCTCTCACTCTTTCGATGCGCATGTAATAATACCGCGGCGAAATATATAGGATATATAAGTGGATAAAAATTACATGAGAGGGAGAGGATGTGTGTGCGTGCGTGTGTGTGTGTGTGAGATAAAGAGAGAGAACCCTGAATTAGGCACGACAGGGCATATCAGAGCATCGGAGTTTGTGAAAGACAGAGAGAGAGAGAGAGAGAGAGAGAGAGAGAGAGAGAGAGAGAGAGATCATCGGAGGCGCAGCAACAGCACCATCAGCACGTGGCTCGAGGAAACGCCGCGTCGCACTAAACGTCAAACACGCCGATGGATTTACGCGAAGCCGTAAAAGAACGAGTTTTTCTCTTCTCTCTCTCTCTCTCTCTCTCTCTCTCTCTCTCTCTCGCTCTCTCTCCTTATCTCCCTCTCGTTATTTAATTTTTCTCTTTCTTTCGCGTTTTTCTCTCCCAAACCCTCCCACCCCCCTTGATCTTTCAGCGCTTCCTGAGCAACTCCCTGCAATTATTTAGGAATTAATGTATACTTTTTGCTTCTCTCTCTCTCTCTCTCTCTCTCTCTCTCTCTCTTGTTTCTTTCTCCCCTCCATATACCTACACATAAAAGCGCCAACAGCGTTATTTTTCGCGCCGCCGCCTAATTCTCTCCTTTTTTTTCGCTCGCGCTCTATATGCAAACGTGCTGCATTTGTCTGTATGTATATACGTATGTATGGATCTACGTAGCTATATACGTAGACGTGTGTGAGAGAGACATTATACATACATACATACATATATATATATATATATATATATATATATATTTATCATTGCTATTTGGGCAAAAGTGCGCCGACGAGAGCGTTTATTAAAAAAAAATAAATAAATAAAAAAATAAACAGCCGAACGCAGGTTGTGCGCGCTCAGGCCGGCAAGCCAGCGACGGCTGATGCGATCGACGCGCGCGCCCCGAGGGGAGGGGCTGGGAGGTCCGTCGAGATCCCGCGCGCCACATACAGTAGCCCGCACGATTCCTGTATCATCGATACCTTCACGTCCGGTACATGTTATGCGTGTGTGTACGCCTCGTTATTTGCCGCTAAGCAGAAGGCCAAAGAAATGAGAGAGAGAGAGAGAGAGAGAGAGAGAGAGAGAGCGAGAATGTATGTATTATACGTATATTATATGTAGATATACTATATTATATATATATATATATATATATATATATATATATATATATATAATATACCTAAAGTATGAAAAAACAAAAGTTTGAAAAATTCAGTGAACTCTCGATTACGCTGTGCCGGGTAGTCGCGGCCGCCGCCGAGGTGGTCTTGCTCAAATCGAGCGCGCGCATAGGACTATACATTTCACGTTCTCAACCAACCACGCCATGCCGGCACTCAAGATCTCTTTTAAGATAATATGCTTCGCACGGAGTCCTCCTTAAAGAAGAAAAACGAGCGCTTTCTAGGAATGATGCGAAGTTATCGCGTCGTGTTATACGTATACAGTTCGAGCACTGGCCCTAAACTGTGGAAATGACGCAAAATTACTCCGTGCGACTGTAAACAATTGGCGTCTACTGCGCCGGATTTCGAGATTTTCAGTTATACCTTTTTCTTTAATCC